>JAVSCE010006918.1:0-112162 GCA_032199065.1 Smutsia gigantea | reverse complement strand
AGTATGTGGTCTATTCTGGAAAATGTTCCATGTGCACTTGAGAAGAATGTGTATCCTGCTGCTTTTGGGTGTAGAGTTCTGTAGATGTCTGTTAGGTCCATCTGTTCTAGTGTGTTGTTCAGTGCCTCTGTGTTCTTACTTATTTTCTGTCTGGTTGATCTGTCCTTTGGAGTGAGTGGTGTGTTGAAGTCTCCTAAAATGAATGCATTGCTGTCTATTTCCTCCTCTAATTCTGTTAGTATTTGTTTCACATATGCTGGCGCTCCTGTGTTGGGTGCATATATATTTATAATGGTTATATCTTCGTTGTTCAACCCTTTATCATTATGTCGTCCTTTTCTTTTATCTTTTGCTACTTTCTTCGTTTTGAAGTCTATTTTGTCCGATACAGTACTGCCACACCTGCTTTTTCTCTTTGTTGTCACGAAATATCTTTTTCCATCCCTTCACTTTGGTCTGTGTATATCTTTGGATTTGAGGTGAGTTTCTCGTAGGCAGCATATAGATGGGTCTTGCTTTTTTATCCATTCTGTTACTCTGTGTCTTTTGATTGGTACATTCAGTCCATTTACATTTAGGGTGATCATTGATAGATATGTACTTATTGCCATTGCTGGCTTTAGATTCGTGGTTACCAAGGGTTCAAGGGTTGCTTCTTTACTATCTAACAATCTAACTGAACTTTCTTGTTAAGTTATTGTAAACACAGTCTGATCTTTCTTTCTTTCTCTCCCTTCTTATTCCTCCTCCTCCATTCTTTCTATAATAGGTGTTTTATTCTTTGCCTTTAGTTAGTATTTGGATGGTCTGCTTTCTTTGTTATGATTTTTTTTTTCTCTGGTGACATCTTTTTAGCCTTAGGTGTGCTTCCATCTAGAGCAGTCCATTTAAGATATCCTGGAGTGGTGGTTTATGAGAGGCAAACTCTCTCAACTTTCGTTTGTCTGGAAATTGTTTAATCCCTCTATCATATTTAAATGATAATCGTGCTGGATACAATATTCTTGGTTCGAGGCCCTTCTGTTTCATAACGTTAAATATATCATGCCATTCTCTTCTGGCCTGTAAGGTTTCTGGTGAGAAGTCTGATGATAGTCTGATGGGTTTTCCTTTGTAGGTGATCTTTTTTTTTTTTTTTTCTGCCTTTAATACCCTGTCTTTATCTTTGATCTTTGCCATCTTAATAATTATGTGTCTTGGTGTTGTCTTCCTTGGGTCCCTTGTGTTGGGAGATCTATGAGTTTCGGTGGACTGCGAGACTACTTCCTTCCCCAGCGAGGGAAAGTTTTCAGCAACTATTTCTTCAAAGACACTCTCTATCCCTTTTTCCCTCTCTTCTTCCTCTGGTACTCCTATAATGCGAATATTGTTCCGTTTGGATTGGTCACACAGTTCTCTTAATATTCTTTCATTCCTAGAAATCCTTTTATCCCTCTCTGCCTCAGCTGCTCTGTACTTCTGTTCTCTGTTTTCTATTCCATTAACAGTCTCTTGCATCTCATCCATTCTGCTGTTAAGCCCGTCGATCGCTTGTCTGATTTCTATATTGTCTTTCCTCAGTTCCCTCACTTCCTCCCTCAGCTCTTGCACATTTCTCTGTAGGTCCATCAGCATGGTTATGACTTTTATTCTGAATTCTTTTTTTTTTTTTTTTTGCATTTCCATCCCTTCAGACTCCTTCTCTGGGGTTGTCTGGTTGATTTTGGTCTGAACCATATTCCTCTGTCTTTTCATGGCTATATAATTGGTCACTGATAGTTGCCATGTATGTCAGCTGGGCTCTTTAAGACTTTAAAAAGAGAAGAAAAAAAAGAGAAAAAAAAAGAAAAAAGAAAGAAAGAAAGAAAGAAAAGAAAAAACAAAAACAAAGCAAAACCAAAAAAACAAAAAAAAATGCCCACTGGACGTAGATTCTGTGGGAATGCTCTAGGTGGCGCTATTGCCCCACTATTCCACAGCTGTGACTGTGCCTCTCCGCAGGGCCCTTTATCGCTCTGGCAGGGGTGGGAACGAATAGGAGGCTGTTGATCTCAGTGAGAAGTGTTAAGTATGGCTACGCTTCCTCAGTCGCCAGCTAAGGCGTCTGAAACCCCAGGACTCCCAGCCTGCTGGGCTGAGTGTGCTGGGGCGATCCGGCTCCTCCGCTGGGCTCCTGTCTCTTTAAGACCGCTGAAGAAAGCGCGCACTTTTTTTTTTTCCTTCCCGGAGCCGGCTGCAAGCCCCCTGGCGCGTTCCCTGCTCAGATCCTGCCGCTCTGTCTCTCCAATCTCCGCTGCACTGCGCAATGTGGGTCAGCGCTCCCCGCGCAGATCCCCGGGGCTGGCTACTTCGCGGGGTGCACTTCCACTCCCTCCCGGCTCTGAATCCTCTCCTCCCGCCGGTGCGCTGGGGTGGGGAGGGCTCGGGTCCCGCCGGGTCGCGGCTCCGTATCTTACCCACCTCTTGGGGTGCCGAGTCCTCTCGGGTGTAGCTGCACGCTGTGCGCTTTCCTGTGTATTCTCGTCTCTCTTTTAGGAATAGATGTATTTTCTGTGTTTTCGTAGATAAATATAGTGTTGGGAGGAGATTTCTGCCACCCTGCTCACACCGCCATCTTCCCGGAAGTCGTCCAATGTAATATTGTATATCAACTTTACTTCAATAAACAGTTTAAAAAAACAAAATTCATGAATAGAGTTGTATGGAAAAAACATAAAGCATTTATGCATAAGGAAAAAGCCACAAGTTCTGATTGGTTAGATGCCAAAGACTATCTTTGGGGCATCATAACACAGAACAAGGGCAAGCCAGTGCTTTCATTCTTGCCATACACCTTCTTGATGGCATTTTCCAGGGAGGAAGGACATTGATCCTTTCAATCATAGTTGAGTGGGGCAGCTTTGCAGTGCCTCTGGGAAGAACTGCCCAGCTTTACTTGGCAATGAGCAGAGGAAGCAGGCTGACATCAACTTTCCTAAGTTGCATTTGACAATTATTTTGAAAAGTGAACTTCCCATCCCAATGAAAAAGCCAAGTCGGAAAAGAAAGCAGAAGGCCGTGGCCCGGCCAAATCTCCCAGCTATGTCTCAAAACTCGGCTGAAATGTGAGCGCAGCACAGACCCTTGGGTATCATTACAGTGAATTCCCTGGGGAGGAGAACTGTCTTTATATCACACACTGGGTTCTGGAGGTGACATTGTTATGCATGTTGTCTCTTTGGGAAAGGATGCTCCATTTAAAGGCCACATTTCCCTCATCACTTACTGCAGCTTTTCCTAAATCTTTGTTGGACAACACAGGCCTTGAGTTTACTTCAATCAAAACAGACATAAATAACTTGAAAAACAAGCTATTTTTCACATCTATTTTCATTGTCCAAAAGTTCAGCATTTTACATGTCATTCTTTCCCTTCAGACACCAGTAATGTGTCTACTACACTCCATTTTCTAGAATTAACTGCAATTTACATGTGAGCTGTCCTGCTCAAAGACTGGCTGTGTACTTTCCTTTGATTCAAATAATAGCAATTTGTTTCTCTTAATAAGCCTATTTTTCCTTTTCAATATTTTCTTTCATTACACTGGAGAAAGTGCTGGTTAAAAGAATGTTTAAAAGTGGTTTGAGGCTGCTCTACCCAGGCTGGTGTGTTAGCAGATCAGCTCCCCTTCTCTGATGAGGTCTCCTCTGTGGCTTCAGGGCCTGAGGCCTCAGAAGGAAGCAGTGGGGCTCACAGAGCCATAGCAGCAAGACAATGAAATGAAATGGGAACAAGCACACTAGGTGTTCCAATGAAGTCTTGGTGGTGACTCTTTAGAGGACATCCTGCCAGGTTCCTAGCACCCGTGGGCTTCCTTTTGTTATGACCTCAACTATATTATCACAGTTCCACGTAATCGAATATCCTTTAATTTCTGAACTAAAAATAAAAGAGTTTGCCCTCCCTTAGATTCACTGGAAAACTGGAAGTGGCAGAACCCAGGGATAGAATTTGGAGAATATACATTCGTCATATTGAGCAAGACTATCTGAGGAGATGCACTTTCAACCAGTTCAACAAAGGATCTGGGACAAGCTGGGGGATTGATTTAACACATGGTAGGGTGAGAAGGATCCTGGATGACTGGCCTTGGGGTTGACTTACCTCTCAGACCTCAATTTCCCATCAATCAATGTGCGGCGAGTGGATGAAATTGCTTCCCAGCCATTCTTTCCAAAGGCCATTTTTATTTGCATGTTTCCTGAGGAATATTTACCTGAAAATATTTTTACCACCAGAGAACTGCTTATGAAATCATAAGACAAATTCCCTTGTCTTATCATATCTTCCTTCAAAGACATATGCATCTGCTCATCAGAACTTCCAGTGAGCAAGAGACAAACAGGGTCAGCACGTCAAGCTGACAATATACTTGCCAAAAGTAAAAAGCTAATTTCAACCCACGTGATCTTATCATAGAAAAATACATGGCTTCTGTTAAGTTTTTAAAGAAACTGAAAACAGCTTCGGACTCCCGTTACATTACAGTCCAGGCAGACTCTGGAGCTGGGAGACTTTGGGACATGTTTCTGCTACAGCGGTGATTTCTGGGGCTCTGTGATTCTTCTAGCTAAACTGGGCAAGATAAACAAATGGAGACTGGAAGAAAACACCGCAATGGAGAAATATGTTATATAAAGAAACATATGAAACCGCTCCCTTCTCCTAATGACCAGAATAATAATCTTTATTACCCCATTTGTGGCCAATCACTTTTTTTGTGTGGAAAGTTCATTTGTAATAATACCAATTTTCCTCAGGGTTTTCATAAGCGGTGTTGCACCCATGTTCATTTTTAAACCAAAGGACAGACAGCTCAGACAGAAACTTTAGCTTCTGGATACCACTTGGGCTCACCTTTAACTAATCATTGACATTAAAGCCAATCACTGAAAATAGTGTGTCGAAAAAAATGACATGTTCATGCCAGATACAGTACTGTGTCAATTTGAGCTTTGAGATGTAATTTTCCTGCTGGAGGCTTATAAGCCAAGGCAATCAGAATTTTCATTGATCAAAAAACATCCATGCTCTTGGTCCACTGTGTCATATCCCCAACAAAGGAAATACAAACTTGATCTGTCAATCAAGGCTCTACAATCTAGCTTCAATCTACGTCTTCAATCTTAGCTCCTCAGTTCAGCTCAACTGAAAAAATATTCAAGAGTACTTTCTATGTGCCTGATCCCATAAATAAAACACACCCCACCTGTGAGATGCTCACAGTCTCTCATCTGGGGAGACAGGCTATTGACACAGATTTAACAGAGACCACACTAGTGCCGCCTCATTGAATTGTTGTGAGGATTAAATGCGATGATACATATAAAGGGTTTAGCATGGTGTCAGGCACAGTGACAGCTGGCTAAAATGCTGTAATCAGCTGTGGAAGGTCCCTCACACTGGCTTTGGCCACCCCACACCTCCCCCACCCACACACCTTCACACTTGCATGCACACACACACACACACACTCACTCCACAGCCCAGCACCCCATTTTCCAGATTCAACTGCACAGTACACTGGCAAGTTCTTTAGGTTATACTGAAACTTTCACAAAGAAATGAGGAAGAGAATTAGTAAAAAATTTAATAAAATTCTCCATTAGATACTTCTGCACTTCCTCTGACCATTTCCTCTACCAGTCCCACCACTTCATTTCTCTACCCATGCTCTTGCCCTCACCCTGGACAAAATCCACTCTTGTTCTGAGCTCCTCAGGGAGGAAAACCAGCCTTACAGTTTAGAGGCTCAGCCCCTGAAAAATTACTTGAACTTCTTTGTATTGTGGAAGCATGCCCCTTTGCTACTGTTCTTGGAAGGACTGGTTGTACAGGAGCTTTTCTCCCTTATCAAATTTTTCACCCAAAAAATAGAAAATATGTTATAGACAAAGAAGTCAATGTTGGCCTTCTGAGAAAATAATATTTCCTCCACATTTTTGGACTCAAAACCAATGAGCACCAAATTTGCCCGAATTGAAAAATCTCACCAGACAATCTCTGTAAATGTCAAGCAAGCTCTGGGAACAGAGAAAGTGTTGGGCAGTAGGCAAATTCCTTTGGTGGACTTCCACGCCTGAATTTTGCCTTGGGGACTGCCTCCAGGAGCAACCGCTCACGAGAAATTTCCGGGAGGATGGTGGCGTGAGCAGGGCGGCAGAAATCTCCTCCCCAAACCAAATATATTTATGAAAATACAGCAAATACAACTATTCCTAAAAGAGAGACCAGAATTTACATCACAGCGCACAGCCAACATCTACACCCGAGAGGACTCGGCATCCCACGAGGCGGGTAAGATACGGAGCCACGTCCCGGTGGGACCCGAGCACTCCCCCACCCCAGCGCACCGGCGGGAGGAGAGGATTCAGAGCCAGGAGGGAGTGGAAGTACACCCCGCGAAATAACCAGCCATGGTGATCTGCGCCGGGAGCGCTGACACACATAGCGCAGTGTATCGGAGATTGGAGAGACAGAGGGTGCAGGAACTAAGCAGGAATGCAACCGGGTCCTCGCAGCTGGTGCCTTGGAACAAAAGAAAAGCAGGCACTTTTTGTTCCTACTGGTCTTAAAGAGATAGGAGCCCAGCGGAGGAGTAGGATCGTCCCAGCACACTCAGCCAGGCAGGCTGGGAGTCCTGGGGAATTTCAGACCCCTTGGCTGGTGATGGGGAAAAAATAGCCACACTGAGACTTACACAGAGATCAGCAGCTTCCCACTCGTTCCGGCCCCGGCCAGAGTTACAAAGGGCCCAGCGGAGCAGTGCGCTGCAGTGTGGCCACAGCTGCGGAATAGTGGAGCAACAAAGGCACTTATAGCATTCTCACAGAATCTACTCCCAGCAGGTGTTTTGTTTTTCTTTCTTTCTTTCTTTTTCTCTCTTTTCTTTTCTTTCTTTCTTTTTTCTTCTTTTTCTCTTCCTTCATTTTTTTTTTCTTTTTAAAAGTCTTAAAGAGCCCAGCTGACATATGTGGCACCTACCAGAGACCACTTCTATCACATGAAAAGACAGAGGAGTATAGTCCAGACTAAGATCAACCAGACAACCCCATAGAGGGAGCCTGAAGGAATGGAAATTCACAATCTTCCTGAAAAAGAATTCAGAATAAAACTCATAACCATACTGACAGATTTACAGAGAAATGTGGAAGAGCTGAGGGAGGAAGTGAGGGAAGTCAGGAAAGACAATGCAGATATCAGACAAGCGATCAACGGGCTTAACAGCAGACTGGTGAGATGTAAGGGACTGTTAATGGAATAGAAATCAGAGAACAGGAATACAGAGCAGCTGAGGCAAAGAGATAAAAGGATCTCTAGGAATGAAAGAATATGAAGAGAACTATGTGACTAATCCAAATGGAACAATATTTGCATTATAGGAGTACCAGAGGAAGAAGAGAGAGAAAAAGGGATAGAAAGTGTCTCTGAAGAAATAATTGCTGAAAACTTCCCAATGCTGGGGAAAGAAATAGTCTCGCAGTCCACGGAAGCCCACAGATCTCCCAACACAAGGGACCCAAGGAAGACAACACCAAGACACATAATAATTAAAATGGCAAAGATCAAAGATAAGGACAGAGTATTAAAGGCAGCTAGAGAGAGAAAAAAGATCACCTACAAATGAAAACCCATCAGACTATCATCAAACTTCTCAACAGAAACCTTACAGGCCAGAAGAGAATGGCATGATATATTTAACGTACTGAAACACAAGGGCCTCGAACCAAGAATATTGTACTCAGCACGACTGTCATTTGAATATGATGGAAGGATTAAACGATTTTCAGACAAGCGAAAGCTGAGAGAGTTTGCCTCCCACAAACCATCTCTACAGGATATCTTAAGGGAACTGCTCTAGAGGGAAACACTCCTAAGGCTAAAAAGATGTCATCAGAGAAAACAAAATCATAGCAAAGAAAACAGACCATCCAAATACTAACTAAAGGCAAAGAATAAAACACCTAGTATATAAAGAATGGAGGAGGAAGAATAAGAAGGGAGAGAAATAGAGAAACATCAGACTGTGTTTACAATAAATTAACAAGAAAGCTAAGTTAGATTGCTAAATAGTAAAGAAGCAACCCTTGAACCTTTGGTAGCCACGAATCTAAAGCCAGCAAAGCCAATAAGTACGTATCTATCGATTATCACCCTAAATGTAAATGGACTGAATGTACCAATCAAAAGACACACAGTAACAGAATGGATAAAAAAGCAAGACCCATCTATATGCTGCCTACAAGAGACTCACCTCAAACCCAAAGATATACACAGACTAAAAGTGAAGGGATCGAAAAAGATATTTCATGCAAACAACAAAGAGAAAAAAGCAGGTGTTGCAGTACTTGTATCAGACAAAATAGACTTCAAAACAAAGAAAGCAACAAGATAAAGAAGGACATTACATAATGATAAAGGGGTCAGTCCAACAAGAAGATATAACCATTATAAATATATATGCACCCAACACAGGAGCACCAGCATATGTGAGACAAAGACTAACAGAATTAAAGGAGGAAATAGACAGCAATGCATTCATTTTAGGTGACTTCAACACACCGTTCACTCCAAAGGACAGATCAACCAGACAGAAAATAAGTAAAGACACAGAAGCACTGAACAACACACTAGAACAGATGGACCTAACAGACATGTACAGAACTCTACACCCAAAAGCAACAGGATACACATTCTTCTCAAGTGCACATAGAACATTTTCCAGAACAGACGACATACCAGGCCACAAAAAGAACCTCAGTAAAGTCAAAAATATTGAAATTCTACCAACCAACTTCTCAGATCACAAAGGTATAAAACTAGAGATAAATTTTGGACAGAAAACAAAAAGGCTCACAAATACATGGAGACTTAACAACACTCTCCTAATTAATCAATGGGTTAACGACCAAATCAAAACAGAAATCAAAGAATATATGGAGACTAATGACAACAACAACACAAAGCCACAACTTCTGTGGGATGCAGCAAAGGCAGTTCTAAGAGGAAAATATATTGCAATCCAGGCCTATTTAAAGAAGGAAGAACATTCCCAAAGGAATAGTCTAAAGACACAATTACTGAAACTGGAAAAAGAACAAATGAGACCCAAAGTCACCAGAAGGAGGGACATAATAAAGATCAGAGAAGAAATAAATAAAATTGAGAAGAATAAAACAATAGAAAAAAATCAATGAAAACAAGAGCTGGTTCGTTGAAAAAATAAACAAAATAGATAAATCCCTAGCCAGACTCATTAAGAGAAAAAGAGAATCTACACACATAAACAGAATCAGAAATGAGAAAGGAAAAATCATGACGGACCCACAGAAATACAAAGAATTATAAGAGAATATTATGAGAATCTGTATGCTGACAAGCTGGAAAACATAGAAGAAATGGAAAACTTTTTAGAAAAATACAACCTTCAAAGACTGACCAAGCAAGAAACAGAAAAACTAAACAGACCAATCACCACCAACAAAATTGAATCGGTAATCAAAAAACTACCCAAGAACAAAACCCCGGACCAGAAGGATTCACCTCTGAATTCTACCAGACATATAGAGAAGAAATAACACCCATTCTCCTTAAAGTTTTCCAAAAAAAGAAGAGGAGGGAATACTTCCAAACTCATTCTATGAAGCCAGCATCACTCTAATACCAAAACCAGGCAAACACCTCACCAAAAAGGAAAATTACAGACCAATATCCCTGATGAACATACATGTAAAAATACTCAACAAAATATTAGCAAACGAATACAAAAATACATTAAGAGGATCATACACCAAGGTCAAGTGGGATTCATCCCAGAGATGCAAGGATAGTACAACATTCGAAAATCCATCAACATCATCCACCACATCAACAAAAAGAACAAAAACCTCATGATCATCTCCATAGATGCTGAAAAAGCATTTGACAAAATTCAGCATCCGTTCATGATTAAGACTCTCAATAAAATGGGTATAGAGGGCAAGTACCTCAGCATCATAAAGGCCATATATGACAAACCCACAGCTAACATCATACTTAACAGTGAGAAGCTGAAAGCTTTTCATCTAAGATCGGGAACAAGACAGGGATGCCCACTCTCTCCACTGTTATTCAACATAGTACTGGAGGTCCTAGCCATGGCAATCAGACAAAACAAAGACATACAAGGCATCCAGATTGGTAAAGAAGAAGTCAAATTTTCACTATTTGCAGATGAAATGGTATTGTACATAAAAAACCCTGAAGACTCCACTCCAAAACTACTAGAACTCATATCTGAATTCAGCAAAGTTGCAGGATACAAAATTAACACACAGAAATCTGTTGCTTTCCTATACACTAACAATGAACTAACAGAAAGAGAAATCAGAAAATTAATTCCATTCACAATTGCATCAAAAAGAATAAAATACCTAGGAATAAACCTAACGAAAGAAGTGTAAGACCTGTACTCTGAAAACTACAAGACACTCCTAAGAGAAATTAAAGAGGACACTAACAAATGGAAATGCATCCCATGCTCTTGGCTAGGTAGAATAAATAGTCAAAATGGCTATACTACCTAAAGCAATCTACAGATTCAATGCAATCCCTACCAAAATACCAACAGCTTTCTTCAATGAACTGGAACAAATAATTCTAAAATTCATATGGAACCACAAAAGACCCCGAATAGCCAAAGCAATCCTGAGAAGGAGGAATAAACAGGGGGAATTACACTCCCTGACTTCAAGCTCTACTACAAAGCCACAGTAATCAAGACAATTTGGTATTGGCACAAAACAGACCCACAGACCAGTGGAACAGAATAGAAAATCCAAACATTAACCCAAACATATACAGTCAATTAATATTTGATAAAGGAGCCTTGATATACAATGGGGAGATGACAGCCTCTTCAGCAGCTGGTGTTGGAAAAACTGGACAGCTACATGTAAGAGAATGAAACTGGACTACTGTCTAGCCCCATACACAAAAGTAAACTCAAGGTGGATCAAAGACCTGAATGTAAGTCATGAAACCATAAAACTCTTAGAAAAAAACATAGGCAAAAATTTCTTGGACATAAACATGAGTGACTTCTTTATGAACATATCTCCCTGGGCAAGGGAAACAAAAGCAAAAATGAACAAGTGGGACTATATCAAGCTGAAAATCTTCTGTACAGCAAAGGACATCATCAGTAGAACAAAAAGAGATCCTACAGTATGGGAGAATATATTCATAAATGACGTATCCAATAAGGGGTTGACATCCAAAATATATAAAATACTCACGCACCTCAACAAACAAAAAGCAAATAATCCAATTAAGAAATGGGCAGAGGACATGAATAGACACTTCTCCAAAGAAGAAATTCAGATGGCCAACAGGCACATGAAAAGATGCTCCACATCGCTAATCATCAGAGAAATGCAGATTAAAACCACAATGAGATATCACCTCACACCAGTGAGGATGGCCAACATCCAAAACACAAACAACAACAAATGTTGGCGAGGATGTGGAAAAAAGGGAACCCTCCTACACTGCTGGTGGGAATGCAAATTAGTTCAACCATTGTGGAAAGCAGTATGGAGGTTCCTCAAAAAACTCAAAATAGAAATACCATTTGACCCAGGAATCCCAATCCTAGGAATTTACCCTAAGAATGCAGCAGCTCAGTTTGAAAATGACATATGCACCCCTATGTTTATCGCAGCACTATTTACAATAGCCAAGAAATGGAAGCAACCTAAGTGTCCGTCAGTAGATGAATGGATAAAGAAGATGTGGTATATATACACAGTGGAATATTATTCAGCCATAAGAAGAAAACAAATCCTACCATTTGCAACAACATGGATGGAGCTAGAGGGTATTATGCTCAGTGAAGTAAGCCCAGCCGAAAAAGACAAGTATCAAATGCTTTCACTCATTTGTGGAGTATAAGAACAAAGAAAAAAAAAACTGAAGGAACAAAACAGCAGCAGACTCACAGAACCCAAGAACGGACTAATAGTTACCAAATGGAAAAGGACTGGGGAGGATGGGTGGGAAGGGAGGGACAAGGGGGGAAAAGCGGCATTACGATTAACAGATGTAATGTTGGGGGGACACGGGGAGGGCTGTACAACTCAGGAAGACAAGTAGTGATTCTATTGCATCTCACTACACTGATGTACAGTGACTGTATGGGGTTGTGGGTGGGGGGCCTGATGAAGGGTGTGGTTTAATAACCATAATATTGCACATGTAACTGTAGATTAATGATACCAAAATAAATTATTTAATTAAATAAATAAAGATCATGCTGACATTTCCCATCTGGGTGACTAGAAAATCACCCAGATGCAATTAGGGAACACAGTAGGAAAGGATGAGTTTATTTTCATGTACGTACACTTATAACGACATCTTAGCTGGAATGATAAAGAGGATGATGAACTCTGGAGAAGTTAATCTTCTAGAATAAAAACCAATCCTTGGAAACTTAAAAAAAAAAGAGCAACAGCTCAGTCTTTCCAGTTTGCCTACAACCTGCTCTGTGAGCCATCCTGACCTCTCAGATCCTCCCTGGATGCACCCCACTATCCAGGGATGTTACTCCACTCCCATGGTTTGCAGCCAAGCAGAGCCATGTTGCTTAGAGCAGAAAAGATCGTAGTCTCAGAAGCACTTGGTGATACTCTCCTGGGACCTGCTACATATACTCTCCCTTCCTCTTCATGGAATCAGGAAGTTATACAGGTGCTACATGAAACTCCCAGGCACACCTCTATCTGCCACGTACACCCCTTTCCATGAGTCCAGCCATGAGGCTCTTAGTTTCATTCACAACTTTCTCATCAGAGGGAGGGTTAAACTGCCAGGTATGGAACACCACCCCAAGTATTATGGCTTTGTTTCATGCTCTTGTAGTCAATATAACTCCATTTCTTTGAGTGTTGGATGCTTTCAGCATTAGGCAACAATACAGTAACTAAGGAGGTTTCATATTGCAACGTTTGACTGGATTTTGTGATTGGTGTATTCTTAATAGGAAAGATCACTTTGTTGTGATTTTAGATGATTTTCACTCCCAAATGGACCTTCCTCCATTTGTACTCCACCTCTCTGGACCTTTGGGGTACCAGAGGGAGAGACACAGGGACTCCTGCCCCTAGACCCAAGGAGGGCTGAAATATTCTGCCTTGGGAACACACACGCCTATTTGGAAGCCTCAGAAGGACAGAATGTGATCGCCACTGTCCTTGGGGTTTTACAAATATAGCCATCCTCAGGAAAAACCGTGCTTTGCCTTAAAGCACATGGATTCATGTTCCAACACCTAGAAACCTCCCAGGGCTTCTGCCATGCCGTCTCCTGGAAAATTCTGCTAAAATCCAAACAAGAGTGAGGAGCAGTTCCCTAGGGTGTCTAGCAGCTCAGAGCTCCATGTCTGCTACACACAGCTGCTTGGCTTGGCACCTAACCAGAGCTGGTTCCTCGTTTTCTCATGCTATCAAGATGTTCCTTATTTCTAATAATGACTATTCATAATAATATTTATACACATTAGCATTTCACTGTGCCAAAGGATCTCCAAGTTCTTTAGAACCAGTCTGCCACAAATTCGGGGCCCAAAGTACCAGAGAAGAGCGTCCAGAGCTGTCCCTGAGAGCAGCCAACTGATACCTTGCAGCGACAGCACAGCGGAAGGGGCACTTCCTGTCCGCAGGAGCGCGGGGACCAGCTGCCAGTGGGAAAGGAGCATCTAGGAACACTGTCAGGGATGTGCCCCGGTTCAAGTATGCGCAAAGTAAAAACGTGATGCTCAAATGCAGTTCCTTGTGGTAAAGAAGCTCTGGGTGACTGTTTATTGCCTCTTGGCGGCCACTCTGCCACCCCACCTTCTTCTGAAATTTACATCTGATGTTCTTTGGGGGATAGGCTCTGCCTCAGTAAGCACAGCTGGGTGGGGCTTTACCGACGGGGCTGCCTCTCCAGCCAAGGAGATGAGACGCCCAGTCCCTTCCTCCAGCTAGAATCACAGGGGGCGTGACATGACTCGGAAGCCAGTGGAAGAGGATTAATTCCGGGGGCAAAGCCTGACAAACCCAAGTATCGCTCCTACCAACACTCTCTGGCGTTGCTCTTTGCTCTTCTTTTTCTGTCTGGTTCTTTAGCTCTTGGCTGTTGGTGTCTCTTTGTTTTTGCTCATTTCATTTTGGAACCTCCTTGCCATATATCTACTCATGGCAGCTGACAGCTCCGTGTCTGCTCCACATTTTTTTGCTTAGTTTAGCCAGAATACATTTGTTGCTTGCATCACAAAGCTCTCTAACTGATGTAAGAGAATTAAATACTTTCAGATACACATGGGAGATGCTTTATCCTTGTCTACTCTGGGCTGTACTGACACGATCCAGTATGCAGTTAAAAGTCGGGATGGATGTGGAGTCGGTAGAGGGAGCAGGTTCAGAGCACAGGTCACTTGGGTTAGCTGACCATGTGCTGAGACGGCGGCTGGTTTCATCCAACCTGCAAATGGTTGATAGCTGCAGAGAAACCTCCTTGGGTTTCACACTCCTTTAGATATACACTAGATCAAAATACAAATTAGAGACCAAAATACACTTCACCATTTATTTGGAGTACAGGTGAACTCCAACCCAGCACTCGAACCACCATGGCCGAAGACTACAGAGACAAAAGGACTAAAACAGCAGTTTGATGCACTGGCATCCATGGATGTCATTTGCCCCTGCACTGTCCCATCCATGCCCACATGCCACACTGCTAGCTGGCAATGGCACAAGGACATTTCACACAGTGGAGCCTCTGGCTAACAAGAGTGCTAAGCAGAGAGCAACCAGTTCCAGGTATGCACACAGTAAACTCTAAAACAAAGAAGCCTGGTGCTTCAAACTTATAACGTAACTGAACACAAACCAACTTCTTCAAGCAAGGACTTTTGATTCTTCACAAAAGGAAATGTACAGAGGTGGAATTGGAGGTTTGCTTCAGTGAAAAGAAGCACCTCACCCATGGTCATATGGCTGGATATTCTTTCCTGTAGACTGCTTAGTGCAAATAAAATTTCTAGTCCAAAATGTTCAGTTCATTCTGGGTATGGAAATTCAGCTTGGGCTAAATTTCTTGCACACTAATCATAATCCAGCACATTCTAATTTATGGAAAAGACCAGTCAACAGCTGATAGGGGTAGTGTAGTAGTTCACTAGGGCAGCCAAAACAAAAAACCACAAACTGGGTGGTTTAAACACAGATTTATTTTCTTGCAGTTAAAAGTCCAAGATCTGAGTGTTGGCAGTTTTGATTCCCTTCTGAGGCCCCTCCCCTTGGCTTGCAAAAAAATTCCTTGTGTCCTCTTAGGGTCTTTCTCTGTGCTCACACACCCCTAATGTCTCTCTGTGTGTCCTAGTCTCTCTTCTAAGGACACCAGTCAGATTGGAGGAGGACCTACCTTAACTCATTTTAACTTAATGACCTCTTTAAAGGCCCTTTCTCCAAATACAGTCACATCCTGAAGTATTGGAGGTTAGGACTTCAATATATAAACTGGGGGAACAACACAATTAGACCCATAACATTATGAGATGTTAAAAAAAGTTCAGTATCATAAACTAAAATGTAGCATAGTGAAATTCAAACAGACTTCTGTCAAAAAAAATGTTCAAATTATCATTCATGGGTCAATCACACTGATATATTGCTAGGATGTAATAAACAAGTAAATGATCCACATGAGAAATTTTGTAGATCTTATCATTTATCACTGGCTAGCTCTTTGGGTTCTGCCAAAGTCCAGAGAATCTAATCATTATAAAGATCAGGTAAAATAAGAGCTGATTTTTTTAAGTGAGCCAATAGTTCTGCAAATATAAACTCCTCCTCTCTATCTTGGACTAAACATTTAAAGCATGTCCTCTAAAGACACTTATAAGCAGTTAGGCTTGACAGTTTTTATTGTGAATATTCCAAAAGCCAGAAAATAAAGGTATTTTGAATTAGTTAACACTTGTATGGAGATTCTTCTGTTTAAGTAAAATAACAACCTAATAATTTTTAACAGCCATCAGTGGATCTTCATAGGCTCTTTACTAAGAAATTTACATAATAGGATTTCAAATTTTACATAACAAATTTTTAGTTACTAACTATCCCCCCCAGATTTTGCCTTCTAAAATCAGACCTAATTCAGTGCCTGAAGAAAGACTAGCTAAGAAAATCAAAAGACAAATAAACAAAAAACTTAATCCTCCTAATAAAAGAAAAAAGTAGAAAATATACTTTCTCTGACTTAGAAAAATTGCGTAGATCATCAGAGATAATCAGAGCTCCCAAGAGGTGGGAACCAGAAATGGAGACCAAAACAGACTCAGGGAGATATATTTTCAAGCTAATATGCCTGAGTGGGATTTTAATTTACCCAACCCATGTATAATTATGGTGACTGAGAAGGCAATATTAATCATCAGAAATAAAATGAAAGTCTAAGTTATCTGCTTACTTTATTAAATTTTTGTATGAGTTATAATACATCAACTTTGGAAGTTACATTCTATATATTTAATTTTTGGTTGGTGCTAACAAAGATGTACATGTATATTCATTATATTATTAAATACCCAAGCACAAGGAAATGAATTCTAACTGATGCTTACACCTGGGTAGTGCCTCTAAAGTACAGGGACAGAGAAAGAAGTCGCTCAGGTCAAATGTCATACATGGGACAATTTTGTGACAAACCTCCACATTTCTACAAGCAAAAGCACAAAAGAAGAATTACACATTGACAAATAAGTATAATTGTGGTGGTTTATGAGTAATGTGGGTTTTGTTACTTCTTCTGGCAAATCAGAAATAGCCTTCTAGAAAGGGAAACAGGGTAGGACTGGGAGTGGCATTAGTAACCGGGCCACAGGCCTTCAATATCCATCAGCTTAAACCAAACACAGTTATGTAACACGACTTCATAATAATTTTTAGTTACTGACCAACCCCCTGGATTTTGCCTTCTAGAATCAGGCAAAACCATTTGCCTGTGAGCACTATGTGCACAGCCCACACGGTCCATAAGTGTGATGGTAGAAAGGGATGAGTCAAACATGACCAACACACCTTTTGATTAATTTTTATTCTTCACCTAGAATGTTCGAGTATAGAGCAATCTGCTTTCCAGTGGTTTTAATTTGATTTGGCTGCTATGAGACTTGCAATGTGGCTTTCTCAGATACAGAAAGTTTGTGATTCATGTTTTAATGCTGAAATTTCTGTTGCTCTAACAAATCCTCTTGGAAGTTTTGGAGAATGGTGGTGAAGAGAGACAAATATCAAGTCGTGTCTTTTTCTTGTTTCATCTTAAAACTTTTGAAAGGCCAAAGTGAGCATTATCGTTATGGGTATAGTTTCTTCATCTTCATTTCGGCACCATAGCACATCTGGTGCCTCAGTTTGATTCTTCTTCTAAGTGTGCTTTTGCTGACCTAATATCAGGAATTGATACTTTGAGAACTTAACTGTTTAATGCAGTACTTAACACTGAAATCAGAAAATTAAACGAGATGAGTCTCGATCAGCTTGGTGAGGGCAAAGGGAAGCATGACAGATTGGTCCGGCCAGGATGTGCATGGAAAGGACACCAGGTGAATCATCTATCCACAGAAATTGCAGCTAATTTTAATTGTTTTTCTCACATAGATGCTTGTTTCTGACACACGAACCAGCAGAGATGGTTTTGCCAAAGTCTTTGCTGCCAAAAACAAAATAGAAAGCAATTCCTTTAAGGACAAAAATTTGCAGAATTTGAAAATATTTTTTGTAACATTTACTCCCAAGGATCATGACAGCAGCAGAGTTGTGCATGTCAATTGGGGAAGTGAACTGGAGAACTGGCTCTCTTCCCCCCACCAAAAAGAGAAATAGCCAGATTTCTCATATGTATAGTCAGACTCTCTGTCCCACCTCCAAATGTTCTGGCCAGCCTAGAGCTCAAAGATCACACTGCATAGGGTCAGAATAGTACTGGGTAAAGAGTGAAATACAATTCTGCACTAATAGTGAGAATGGAAATATGCTCTGCCAGGCGCTTCTATAGACTGAGCCTATAGACCCATAACAATCATTACACAAGTCTTAGCTGACTGCACTATCTGATGAATGAAGAAGAGTCGAAAGGTAATGGCCATAAGGATTCTTGGGTCTTTTCTCCTACTACTTACTCCTTCATAGATTGATGGGAAGCCATATGCAATTCTGGTGCACACATTTATGGAGCCATGCAGTGTGGTCTGTTCTGCATTCCCCATGGTTGTCATCAGTGACTACAAATTTATAGAGCAAGGACTCAATAAATATGTGCTGAATAAATAAAGACATAAATGCAATTCATCATTATTGGACAATGACATAAAAGGGAATCAGGCCTCCAAGCCAGTAATAATTTTAATAAAGAAGTAAAATAGCACTCACACTGGCTATTAAAAAAATGGCATGAATTCCATAAAATCACACTAAAAATATCATATTTTCTTTATCATCAGAACTTTCATACCCAGGAGTGGAAGGGCATGGAGGGGAAAAAGGGAGAACATTGGGAAAAGTGGGGCACCTTCTCACTATCCCTCATCTGTGCCACTTTGTGCCATCTCACTCATCCTATACATTGTTTTGGGTTCTGAGAGGCCAAGGGGAGGAAGGAAGAGATGAATTGCAGGAGGATAAAATGAAAAGAGAGGTGTAAAGGCATGTGGGAGGGCAAATTTACCAACCAACCTTCAAGGAAGCAAAATGTAGTGTTTAAAAAGAACAACTTAATTCTCCTTCTGAACCTTCAGCTCGGAGACTCATTCCTAATTGGGACAATGTCCCAGAGAACACTACTGCAATGTGCACTTGCCAGCTGGCTTCCCAAAATCTGTTTTCCCATTTCTCCTTCCCCAAAGCTGCTCGAAGTAGAGCTTTCTGTGGTTGGGGTAAAGACAAAGCCAGGGATGGAACTTGTGACCCAAGATCTTGATGATTAATCTGTTCCATTTCCCTAGAATTGACAGGTGACCTAGGTCATCCAGAAAGAGTATTATCATGACTTTTGCTGGAAATTTTTAGGAAAGAACTTAAAAGCCATCTTGGGACTAAGAGGATCATCTCCTACCTGATACAAGGCCACCTGGCTCAGCTTCTAGCAATAGTAAGGAAACAGTTCAGAGGACTCTCACGGAAGTTCTTCCAAACATCAAACTAATTCCAGTTTCACAGAACTGGTGTGCCTTGGTCCTTGAGTTTGCCCTCAGAGAAACAAGCAACAAGTCTGCTCTGCCTTTCTCCCTCCATCTGCTCTCTTTCTAAGCTCAACACCCCAGGTCCTCTGAAGTTTCCACATGTGACATACTTCCCAGAACCTCATCCATCTGGATGTTATCTTTGACTTAAGGTACACCCCAGTTAGCACACCCCTTAACATATTCGGTTAGTGTCTGACACAAAGAGCAGTGATTAGTCTATTATCTATAATTCTGTCACTAGCGTGCATTGTGAGCAGCCCCTATTTACCATTAACTTATACCTCTCTTCAGGCATGGCATATCCCTGAGCCCAGTCAAGGACAGAGACTGTGAGGATACTGATGAAAATACAGAAAATACAAAGTGTGGTCCCTGACCGCCAAAGCAAAAGGGATGGAGAGAGGAACAGAAGGACCAAGAGAGGAAGAAAGGATAAGAGGGATAAGAAAAGGAAAGGCGGTGGGGGAAGAGACAGAAGACATATAGACAGATCTATAGGGATTTTTCTACATCAAAAAAACATATTTTCCTTATGAATCTTCCATCTTTCCTTCTAATGACATTTTCCCTGCCATATACATAAACAACAGTGAATATGCACATGCCTTTCCCTCATCTAACCATTGACCCCTTTCCAGCCATGGCTCCATCACTCTTTCTCTTACTCAAGTGTGCAGACGAACCTCACCATCTCCAATTCTCCACACCTCTTCCCTGTTACTCTTTGACAATCAGCCTTTCCGTCCATTTCTCCCCCAGACACTTCCTTTGCTAATGTCATTGGTGACTTTGCTTTCGCTAAATCCAGTTGAAATATTTTGGGTATTGTATCCTGCCTGACATGTTGGCGGTATGTAGCACTATTGATCAAATCCCTTCACCTGAAAATCGTCCATGCCTTTGCCTTCTGTGGTGTTAATGTTCTTGGTTTACCTCCCACCATTATGGCTGTTCTCCATTTCCTTTGTCATCTTTCTTTACTCTAAACACAACAACTCCCTTGGTTTCCTCAGACTTCAATTCTTAGCTCTCTTCTTCATTTACTCTCCACCTGCTTCCTTGGAGACCATAATGACATCTTTGGCTTCAACATCAACCCAGTTGACTGCTTTCATGCTTTGGCCCTGAATCAATATTTCCAGCCAGTCTATGGGAGGAAAGAGCTTGAAGTGCATTCAAATCTTGTATCAAACTTAGAATTACACACTGCAAACAAAAGCCTGGTCAGAACCCAAGATAAAGGACAATTATTGAAGTTGGGCCAGTGCAGGGGTCAACTACCCTGAAGGTCCATGAAGACCCAAATGAGCAAGCGCTGAGCAGCTGATGGGGGACACAGCCAAAGAAAGATCGGAAATTGGGGCCACAGAATCTGGGATAACAGGAAGGGTCCCAGTTGTTGTAAACCCTGTATGTAAGTAAGAATCGCAGTAATAACTTCTGCACTAGTCCAACAGCATAGCTGGAAATACTGCAAAAAGGTCTTTTATATTCCCACCTAAGGCCAGGGAAATTCAAGGGGCATACCAGTGGACGAAACAGCAGAGACACATGGATTCCCTAGTCAGAATTAGAGACTTAGGGGTCAAAAATTGGGGCAGGTCATTCATATTCTGTATTCATGAAGTCCTAAGAAGAGAATTTCATATTTGACCTTCTTAAATTTTATCTCATTGCCTTCTGCCTAGAGTTCTAGATGTCAAAATAATTTTGAATCTCAGTACTTGCATCTGTCATATTAGCTCTTTTTGTCACTCATCTTCGTATCACCTGAAAATTTTATGTGGCCTTCTATGTCCATAGCCAAGCAGTTAATGAAATGTTGCTGTCAGCCAAGAACGGAGCCATGTGACCTTTCTCTTCAGCATTTCCTCCAGTTGACATTAACCTATTAATCAACACTTTTTAGAGGTTACCGTTCAACCAGCCACAGCTTTACCTGACTGTCCCAACATCCAGCTGATAGTCATTATTGTGTTTCCAAAGCTATCATGAGAGTCTCTGGCATACACTCTTTTGAAATCAAAGCAGGCTTTTCTAAAGGTTTCCCCCCAATTTTCCCTGTTCTACCAATCGAGGAGTGTGATAAAAAAGAGAAGGATTGTGAGTTTGGCATGACTGTCCCTAGTGAGTCACTGCTTCCTCTTCTCTGTGCTCACGAGCCATCTGTTTAATATTCTATTTTAAAAGCGTTCCCTGGAATAAAATCAGATTTGCCAGTGTGTAGTTTACAGAATCCCTCTTTTTCAAAGCTGGAAGAGCATTTGTGCACCACTAATCTCCTGACCCTGACCATTCTTCAGGGTCAAGTGGTTCAAAGATTCCTGATAGTGACTCTGAGCTCACAGTTTTGCTCACTTTAGTCCTTATAAAATGAAGTCACCTGGAATTCCTAAATGCTCTTCATACCTAGCTATCTACCTTCAAATTTTGTTCCCATCTTATGATGAGAACATAGAACAGTTTTATTGCCATTCTGCTTGTTACAGAAGATAGAAACAACAGTGCCTCTCCCTTCCCTTTATTCGCAGTGGGAACCTCGTCGTCCGCCCCGAGCAATTGCACTTTGTCCATCCTATCGGCTCTGCACAGAACATAAATACCCTCAATCTTTATTCGTTTACCCAGACCTCAGCTAATTCTGAGCTTTAGTCTCGGTATTCTTCCCATGTTCTGGTTGCTCCACTTATTTCTCAGACAAGTTCGTTTTAAAGTATGGTTTCATTCCAAGGCTTTATGTGCAGCCACACCAGTTTGTGCTCCTCGACTATTCTGAATGTCACAGATCCCTTGTTAGAGATGTCTGCTTCCCTGAAATAAGGTTACAGCGTTGGTCTAATACCCATGATCTTATTTAACTCTCTAGGGTCCCCTTCTATCCAAAGAAATGCAAGACAAGCCAGGAATCCCCTGGGCTTATTTGTGTTGGTGAGTGACGAGATAAACAGCAGTCACATGTCATTCCCAGGATGCTCTTCGGTAGAAAGGAATATTTCCTTTATTTCTAACCTTGTTCCCATAGTCTCTTCTCAAACCCCTTCCAAATACACCCCAAATTCCATCTCCAAAGTGGAAATGTACAGGGTTTTGCTTTGTTCCTAACAACTTTGTAATTCTTGTGCCGATGGTTCTGCTCTTTATAATCATTAGCCTAAGGAGAAAACTCCATTCCCGGGCAAGAAAGAATGACTCTGATGTTGTCTGTTTTTTAACTGAGATCGCTGACCACTTGTTCTGACTCATACTAAGTTCCTAGCTTGCTTGTTTGCTGTCATCTCAAGAACATAGAATCCTGACAGTCTTTTTCTCTTGCCCGTGACTTCACATACCTCAATGACCTGCACATGTTCCTTTAAATCTACAAATTTAGTACATTCTGTTTCTCTGAACTCAATCTACAGAATATTCTCAAGTTTATAGAAACATATCAGTTTAGCTTTATAAACCTTCCAACCAAATAAAATTTACATAAATATTTTAATACATTTCCCTCTTACAGATTGGTGGATTTTTTTCCTGTCAATACTATCCTTTCTATCAAGTGTGAGCCAGATTGGGACGTCTGAATATTTTCTAGAATGTTCTTTTTTTAACAAAGAACCATTCTTTTTCTGAAAAGATTTTTGATGTCTGATTGTAGTAGTTGCCTTTGCACTTATTTCCTATAAGCCACCCTGTTGAATGTGAGAAAATGATGGTATTTTATCTGGTTTATTAGCTGGGTTTCAGCCACACCTCTCTTGCCCTGCCCTACAGAGTTTGGACTTGTGAGCACCCCCGCCCCCCCCCCCCACACACACTTATGTACTTATAATCTCCTACTGGTTCTCTTTCTCTGAGGACCCTGACTGATACTGATGTTTGTACAGCCATAAGTCTCCATCCTTGAGATTTTTTTCTTTCAGTGAAAATTCCTCAAGAATTAAAATATGCCTTATTTTCTATTACAAGATGGTTCAGAGTTACACACAAGCACTGCTACAAGGCATGCTGGGAACGCTAGAGCTTGAGTGAGGGAGACAAGAGTAGCCACTAGGAGAGAAAGGCCGGCCGCCCATGACAAACCCTTTGAGCTGGCTTGGCATCCTTCTGGGATGGTAGGGGTGGGAGCTGTAGGGCTTCCGGGATGTGTCCTAGTTAAACACTGGGAGGCCACACACATCAAGGGAAGAACCCTGGCAGCTGGGTTCACTTATGGAAGCGCCTCACAGGGGCAATTGGAGGGGGCAGTCCAGGGCTGTTTTCAGAGCTGAAGTAGAATAGGACCGAAATCATAAAGGCAAGGAGAACTGACCTCGGTGCAGACTAGCCTCCCCAGTGGGGGGCAGGTAGGGAGCTTGGAGCCTAGAGCTAGCACGGGCATCATAACACAGGACAGGAGACTGTTTCTGAATTTCTAGCCACTGTCCCTAACCCCTGACCTTACCACCTTATCCCTTAATAAAGGAAATAATGACACAGTCCCAACCAGGTTCTCAGCGGTTCAGGCTGGGCAGGCCTGAGCCTGCTGGTAGCAGGTTAGAATAGCTGGGACTGGGCAGCTGGGGCAGGAGCCGGGGCAGCTGGTGATGTCCCTGATGCCGCACATGGAGTCCAGACACCCAATTTGAGTGGGAACAGAACTATTTGACATGGTGTGTTTTTAAAAATAGCTTCAAATTCAAAATTATAATAAACTTCAAAATCATATGATTCAGCTTTTTGGCTTTGAACAAACTCATTTCAATGTTTTTCTTTATTGAATATTACACTGATAGTTCTATTTTTTCATGCTTTTCCATTTTCATTTTAAAAACTGTACATACTTAAAGTTTCTCGTTCTACTTTTCTTTGCATATTTTTAAAACAAAATAAGCACATATTCAAATGTTCTTGTGTCTCCCTGCATTAACACTGAGATATTTCTCATTCAAATATTTATTCATTTGTACAGACACTTGTGAGCTCCCTGCTGGTCCAGGACACTGCATCAGCTGCTGAGGGTGACAATTAGGAAACTGTCAACAGCGTCCCTCCCTAACATTCAATGTCCCCTTCTCACCATTCCCCCATCTCCTTGGTAAAATGCGTGTATAAAGGCATTACTCTTTAATCCTCAGGAACTGTGGATATCAGGCTACCTTTGAATTACATTATCCCCACTGTTATAAAAACAAATTTTAAAGTCTCCAAGAAAGACACCGCATACCCAATGTGAGTCATGCATGTGTAGCTGTGACCAGACTGCTCACATCCCCTCCATCCTGGAGCTTCTCTCTCTCCACTCTTCACCTTTCTTTCCTCTCATTTGTCATTCGAGCTTTGTATTCGCCTTTTAATGGGTCTTTGTTATATTTGGATGCCTCCCCACAATTTTTACCACTTTCCTCCCAAAATTACCCTTGTGTTGAAAACTGTACTGAATGTGTCTATCACCCTTGAATGTACAGCTGTGTTTTGCGTTTGCCACCATGGTATGTGACCACCCACATCAGTGTCTTATACACCTATTGCCTCTTGCTCATGATTATACTGGACTGTTCTGGAGACCTGACCTTTCACTGATATGATCCCAACTTCCTTTCTCAAACCCCCAAGTTGAAAGCCAAACTCACAGCCTTCACTGTGGCCCCCAAACTCCCTGCCCCTGGGCGGGGCCTTCTTTTCATCCAGCTGGATGAGGCCACATGCCAACGCC
The DNA here is from genome assembly GCA_032199065.1 of Smutsia gigantea. Lineage (NCBI taxonomy): Eukaryota > Metazoa > Chordata > Mammalia > Pholidota > Manidae > Smutsia > Smutsia gigantea. The sequence continues at coordinate 87,200 of JAVSCE010006918.1, read as the reverse complement.
AAACCCTTGTGGCACTCCCCCAGCTATCCAAAGAAGGTCTTTGAGCAGCCTGCCTTCCCCCATTCGTTGATTGCCGCAGTGGGCCTTGGACTTCATTCTCCAGCTAGCTTTCCTGGTTTGAGGACAATAAATACTGGCAAATATTTTTATAGTCCAAATCTGCCGTAGTTAAAGAGCTTGTAGTTTTTTCCTAAATAAAGTGAGCAATACTTATTTTACTGCAAACTGTAATTTCCTCTTCTCCCAAATTTCATTAAAATCTGTTAACAAAGGCCGATTTTCCCCTCCAGGGAGCCTTTGCCACCAGGCAGTGAGCCCAGGTCCAGGAGCCCAGAGTCTTCGGAAGCTTTCAGCCAGCCAGATGCTGATTTCCTGGTGAACCCTTCGTTTCTTCTGTGGTCAGAAACAGTTCAAGGGACCCCAGATGTGAGAAACTTCACCAGGTTTATTTTTCGTTTTTATTTTGAGGTAGTTCCCCATTGTCTTAACCACACTGACACTCTCCGTTTGTCCACACTTTCTTGTATATCTACAGGTAAAGCTTCTTCAGTGAGTGATCACAGGGGATAATGTATGCCAGATGCTCAGGGACTTAAGTCTGGCTCACAATTTGGTTATTGGCATCATCAGATGGCAGAATTCCAGGAAGGGATCCTGAAAATCAGCTACATTGGAAGGCTTTGAATTTTTAATATAAGATATGCATTGTTCTATATATCTTTAAACCTCTGCTACTTGTGCAATTTCCTGATGGCAAAAAAATATTTTATGTACAGCATCTTTTCAGTCCTTTAGCTCCTCTCTCTTCTCAATGGTACTACCTCTTCTTATTCTTAGTGTCTTCATCACCACAGTGTGCAAGTTTCTATAGCCACATCTGTGGATTTGAATCCCAGCTCTGGCTCTTACCAGCTTGTGAACTGGGATGACCTCTGGGCCTCAGCTTCCTCACCTATAAAGTGGAATCATGATAGTACCTACCCCAGGAAGGGCTTTTAGGAGGCTTAAAGGAATTAGTATATGTAAAACACGTAAAATGGTACATTGAACGTGTTCAATAATATGAGGAACTATAGTTATTCTTTTCAATATCTCTTACAATTCCTGTGCATACTGAAAGCTAACCATAGCTCATGCTCTTATTTAACTGCCTATGAATTATTGTTTCATGTGCTAAACATGATCTCCATCTTTCTGAAACCCCCATAGGCATTCCAAAGAGAAATCAATACTTGATATTAAGCAATGTGAAAACTACAGCTTCTTTCTTTACATTTCAAAAAGTCAACATGTTCTCGCAGTAGCATGCTAGCATTTCAGTGGAGCATCCTTCTCTGCCTATCTTTGTATAAGTAGTTACAGTAAGTGTTTATATACATTTTTATACAAGCAGATAGAATGACCATAAATATTGGAGACAACTAGAATTTAAAAAGATGAGACTCTAACCTTGTGAACTGACCTCAAAGAGGACCTCCCAGAGCCTAAGCATTCATCCTGTCTCACTGGGAGAGACAGGAAGCTGAAATGACAATGGCTTAATCCAGAGGCATAGTACTTGTATTCTTATGCTTTGGGATTATGTCTTATTAAGAAAGATACTTTCATTGCTGCTTTCTTACATAGGTCATTCTAATATTTAAAAGTACCAGCAGTTTTTCCCCTCCTTCTATTATTTCTTACATAATTACCACCAACTCCAAAATGTCTTTTTCTTGAAGCTTGAGGATAGAGTCTATTTCTACTACAAACTTTTTCTGTCATTTCATGTTATAGATCTGTTTGCTAACTTCATCTCTAGCACCCTCCACCCGATATCCAACACCAGACACGTTCCAGCTTGAATTCTCAAGATTTCACATACCTTTTGTATGTGAGAGAGAAAATACCAGAGGGAAATCCTATATATCCAATTTCTTCTTGCTCTTTAAGTCACGGTGCTTTTCTGACTCAAGAATCCATTGTGGGACTTGTTAATGCAGGTTCTTGGTACCACTGGCAGCCGGGAATCTGCTAACTTTATTCAGCACGACAGGTGAGTCTGATGCAGATGGTCCATTTCCACACACTTTGACAGATTCTATCTTACTACCATAGACAGTGAGTGTCCTCAAGCTCTTTGAATAAATTTTTCCACGGATGCCAGAGTGATTGCCAATAATCCACATTGGATCGTAAAACTTGCATTGCTTTCAGGCAGTCTAAAGTCTGTGAGACAGCACTAAAAGCCTTCTAGGGGCTGGTTGCTCCAAATGTCTTTCACCTAACTTCCCACCAACCCTTCCCAAAGACCCACGGTTAAAACCACAACCTTTGAAACAGATAGAAATTTGGAACTATACAAAGGAATGAGGAAAGCCAGACATGGGAAATACATGGCTAAATTTAAATGAATTTTTCTCATTTTTAAGTTCTTTAAAAAGTAGTTCACTGCTTAAAACAACAAAAAATATCTTTTGGTTTAAACATATGTGGAAGTAAAATGTGTGTCAACAAGAGCACAAAGCTTGGGAAGAGGAGACCAGAAATACACTGTTCGAAGTCTCTTTCATGAAATGAAGTGATGTAACACATTTGAAGGTAGACTGTGACTTTTAAAAAAGCATAGGGTAAACTTTAAAATAAAATGAAGAAGTATAAGCCAATGGACTAGGCTACATGTAATGCAAAAGGTAACAATAATCAAAAAAAGATAGGAAAAAGGGAAAAGAGGACAAATTAGACAAGTATAACACAAATAGCAAGATGGTAAATATCAACGCAACCTTATTGATAATTAAATTGAATATGAACAATTGAAATGCTCCAATGAAGTGACTGGTTGTCATAACAGCTAAAAGAGCAAGACTGAAATATATATACTGCCTAGAAACTCACTTAAACTGCAATTGCATAGATAAGTAAAAGGATGGAAATAGATATTATATAATGAAAACATTAGAAAAAGAAAGCTAGAGCTATTATATTAATGGTGAACATAGCAGACTGTAGAAAAAAGAATACTATCAGGACTATGAATGGTTTCATAGTGATAAACAAAATCAATTTGTCAAGCAGACAGAACAATTCTAACAGCGTATACACCTAATTAAAGAGATTTAACATAAATGAAGCAAAAACTGCCATAAAAGGAGAAATAGAGAAATCCACAATTATGTTGGAGATTTCAAAACTGCTCTCTTAGTAACTGAAAGAACAAGTAACCAGAAAATCCGCATAATCTTATCAAGCACCTTGACCTGACTGACATTTACAGAACATTCCAGCCAACACTGCAGAATACATTCTTTCCAGCTGCCTAAGGAAAATTCACCACTGTAGACCATATGCTGAACCATTAAAAAATTCTGCACAAATGTAAAAGAACTGAAATCATAAAGATTATATTTCTGACCACAGAGGACTTAGATTAGAAACCAACAACAGATGAGATTTCTAGAAAACTAATCTCAGAATATATGAAAATTAAACAGTACTGGGGCCAAAGAAGAAATACCATATAAGCTTAAAAACTACTGTGAATTAAATAAAAATGTAAATAAATCCTATAAAATATTATGGAATATAGGTAAATCAGTGTTTAGAATGAAATTTATGGCTGTAAGTGCACACATTGGAAAGGAGCAGGTATCTAAAATGAACTAGTTTATACCTTAAGAAAATTTAAAAAGATGAGCAAACTAAACACACATAGAAAGAAAGAACAAAGGTCAGAGCAGAAATCAATGAAATAGAAAATGGACAAATTATAGGAAAATTCAATTAAACCAAAGAAAATGTTTTTACGGTCAATGAAATTCGTAACCTTCTACCTGAAGAACTGGCTCTCTAAACCAAGTGTGCATTAGAATCACCAGGAATACTTGTTAAAACATAGATTGCTGGACTTAAACTCCAGAGTTCCTAGCTCAGCAGGTCTGGATCCAAGAATGTTCATTTTTAATAAGTTTCCAGATGATTCTAATGCTTCTGGGGATTACATTTGAAGTAGCAGATAGTTAGACTGATCAAGGAAAAAAAGGGAAAAAATACAAATTGCTAATATCAGGAATACAAAAGGGAACACCACTAAAAACTCTTACAGATATTAAAATAATTAGAAGAGATAATAAAATAATACTATTATTTTCAACTTTATGACAGAAATTTGACAATTTAGTGGCATTGTGACATGCTTATGTATACAGAAAATTCTAACAAATCTTCAAGAAAGCTACCATAACTAATAAGCAAATAAAGAAGTTCTACATACAATAATCAAAAGGCAAGTGACCCAGTTTTCAAAATGGGCAGAAATTTGATCAGATATTTCACAAAACAATATATATACAGATCACCAAGAAAATGGAAAAGATGCTCAATGTCATTCACCAAATTAAAATTTTGTACCCAGCAGAATGGCTACGATGAAGAAGACTGGCAAACCAAATTTTAGTGAGCCTGTAAGAGTAACTGGGACTCTTGTGCATTTCTTGTGGGAATGTAAAATTGTACAACCTCTTTGGAAAACAGTTTGATTTCTCATAAAGTTAAATACACATGCACCCTACAACTCAATAATTCCATTTCTAGGTAAGCACCTATTTCAGAGGAGAAAAAAGTATTTCCATACAAAGTTTTGTGCACATATGTTCATGGTATCATTTATAATAGTCAAAAAGGAGAAAGACGCAAATGTCCATTTGCAGGTGAATATACAAATCACAGCACATTCATCCAATGAAATTAAACCTCATGAATAGAGCCATAGACACCAAAAATTACATCCTGTATGTTCCAATTGGTACAGTATAAAAAAGCCAAACCCACACTAGAATGGCCTAAAGCAGATCAATGATTGCCTGGAGACAGGTAGGAACCATGCTGACTGCAAATGGGTATGAGCGGACTTTTTGGATGTTAGCTATGTTCCATGTCTTGATTGGGTTGGTTAAATGGGTTCATACTTTTCTTAAAACCCATCAAACTGTATTCTTAAAATGGGTACATCGTATTGTATATATACCTCATTAAAACTGATTTTTAAGGAAACGATGGGCATGAATTGATAAAATGATCAAGCAACATAGAGGAAAGCCAGAACCTTCTGCGAAGGATGGCTGTGAAGAACTCCCACAGAGGATAGCTGAAAGCCCTTTAAGATAGTACTGGGTAATTTTAGGTTATAATCATTTAAACATAAAATCCGGGTCTACATACGTTCATTAAAATCAACTGTACCTACATTTGCTCTGGGTGGAGAGCTGAAGTTGAGTGGGTAGCTACCAGGAGCCACATGAGAGTTTACAGCCAATGTCCACTCCAGCTGGTGACAGTTATTTCTGTTCTTCAGTGTCCACCTGTTTACCACTGTTTTGTAATGTGACCCCAGCTTGTGTAAAATATTTTTGTAGAAAAAGGATGAGTTCTATGTCTGGGTCAGAGTGGAGTAGAAAAAAGAAAAGCTATAGAAAGTTGAGACACAGGTTGGCTTGCAAGTCTGACATCTGTCAGCTTCTTGGAGTCAAAAGCAACCATGAGCCCTGAGACTCTGGAAATCGACAGAAATTTTGGAGAAAGTACTGGCTGTCCCCTAATATGAGCTAAGAGGCTGGAGTCAATCTGATGCAAATTTCAAAGGACCACTGATATGTGAGTTACACCTTCCCTGACCCCGTGAGCTATGAAATCACTCTGTTTCAAAAGCCCCTGTACGTTGTACAGACAGACGCCTGTAGTTGAATCTACTGCCCTGAATGGACTGGGCATGTCAGACAGTGCCTGGATGAGGCAGTGAACCCCAGGTCTAGTGAACCTGACGTCTAATTTATCTTTATATCCCCAATACCCTTCAGAGGACTTGGCACAGAGGAGCTGTTCAATAAACGCTTGTTGAAATAATCTTTGGGTTCTTACTACAACCAAGACTTCATCACTGATCCTCTCGCGGCCCCACAAAACTGTTGCCAGTACCCGGACCAGAGGTCATTTCGACGCTTCCTCCTCCTGGCTTCCTCATTTCTTTGTTTTTTCACTTACAGATGGTTCTGTGGTTTCACTTCCTATTTGGTTTCTGAACTCTGAGCACGACACTTGGAGACGGGGAGCTTTTCACTTCAGCTTTTGTAACCTTTCCTAGGGCTGATGAGCCCAAGGCTGGCACTGCAGTTGCTGCCTGTGCACATGGCCACACCTCCCCAGACCTGCTGAGAACCGCTGTCCTGGGAATGGTTCTGGCACATGAGGGGGGATGGAGAGCAAGTGACCTGGGTTAGAAATGCCATTTGCAAGCCTGTCTCTTACCTGCTGTGAGACTTTGGGCAAATCATCTGGTCTCCCCCAGCCATCTTCCGAGGGAGCACTTTCTGCCTTGTCTCCTGAGTAGCTCAGAGGGCCACCACAGAGCTGAGGATCTTAGGGTCTCAGGATTGTGGATGTCCTGGTTTTTTGTAGCTTATTGAAGGAGAAGGCTGAGCCCTAAGCCAGGCTAAATTTGATTCATTAATACAAATGTGGCACTTTGTACCTGAGTACTGAGGAGAGAGGCATGCCTTTCACTCTCCTCCAAGAGCTTGCTTTCCTGTCTGTCCACAAGCCCCCCACCGCTAGCTGGTCCCTGTGCAGGCGGTGTCTCTCCGTGGGCCTGATCCTGTCCAGGGTCTGCCTCTCCCACCGCTGGGAGCCCTCTGTCAGCCTGCACCTTGATGAGTGGAAAGACCGGCAATGCTCCCCGGTCACCACCACCTTCTTTCCAGCCCCTCCCATGCGCTGCACTCAGGGAAAGACCTTCTCCCAACACAAGACTGGTTGGGTAGGGCGGCAGATCTCCTGACCCCACAGAGTAGCTTCCACACAGGGTTGTCACCCGGTATATTTTAACTAAAGCCTAGCTTTTAACAGCTGCATTTCCAAAGTCCCCTCCCCCCCATTCCCTCTAGCTCCACTCTTCTCAAAAGGCAAATTTAGTCAGAGAGGGGAGTTTGTATAAAATGGGACATTGACTACACAATCTTAGAGCGGCAGAAGAGGAGAGTAGATGCTTATCCAACTTCAGGTTTTTATTGGCGGTGATTGGTCTGTTGTTATTTTTAAATGAGTCACATTCATTTCAAGAGATAAATGGAGTATGGCTCCCATGTTGCCACAGGCCCTGTGCCAAGTGTTTCAGACACTCATGAATGTCATTAGATAATCATCATATTTACTGTCGATAGCACTCACTAATCTCATGTTCCAGGAAAGGAGCCCTTAAGAGGTTAATTGCTGCAGGCTGGAGAGTCTCTACCTCCAGCAGGAAGCAATTCCACGCAACATGCCCCCCGGGGTTGGTGGTGAGACAGCCCTGTACCCTTATTCGACACCATCCTCTGTAGCCCCCAAAGTTCATAACACCACTGCCTTCCCCCAAGTAACAAAAGGTCTCATTTGATTGCAGCCAAGCAGCTTGACTCAGCTCCTCCTGTGTACCAAATACCACAATCATGATGGAAAGAGGGATAAGACACATTTCCTGCCCTCAAAGGAGTCCACAGTTTAATAGTGCAGGTAGAGAGACAAGCAAATGACATTGACTCTGCATGGTATGTGTAGTCGTAGGAAGATGTGCAAATGTGGCTCAGGAGAGGGAAGGAGTTGTTCTCTCTCTAGAGGATTAAAAGAGGTCACGGAGGCAACAATGCCTGGGTTTTAAAGGATGAATAGAAGCTTAACATGCAGATGTACTGGACAGAAAGTATTGCTACATGAGGATCCATTGCCTCTTGTCCTCCTCACTTCTGCACCCCTGCTTAGTCAGGTGGAAAGTAGGAAGATAGGATGGCTGAGGAGTTTTACTTTGTAACAAAAGAGTAGAGTGGAGGGAGGTCAGGTGAATAATAATTAATAATAATAGTAAACATGTACCTAGCACCTACGATGTGCCAGCATAGTTCCAAGTACTTTACATGTACTAACACATCTAAACATTGCCCCTATTTTATAGAAGTAACTTATCCAGGAATACATAGCTACAAACGGAAAAGCAGAGGTTGGAACCCAGGCAGTCTGGCTCCCCATCTGAGAACTATGAAACTGCCAAGTCACGGAATTGTCAGGCCAAGTTTGGGCAGTGTTTTCACTGGGCGCTGAGGTAGGGGGGGAACAGATGAAATCCAAGCAAAAGATATCAAAAGTGAGAAAAATACCAGGAGGGGATCCCACAGAGACCCTGTCATCTCTTGCCCCCACATCACCTCGCTGGTCTCATCACACTGAGCTGGAGGTATCTTCTTACCAGGCAAGATAAACTTGCCTCTCAGGATTTTTTTTTCTGCAGGACTGCTTTTTCTTTAAATGGGACTCTCTGTTAAGATCAGTACTTCTTGGGAGCCAAGTATTATGAGGATAACACAAACCTTTCGGACACAGGTGGCCAGATTGGGGGGAGAGAGTGACAAAGAAGGTCTGGGGGTTCCAGGGCAGAGGACCAGGCTGGAGCCTTGGTAACCCATCTGCAGCAGATGATAACAGACTTGATTTAATTGTCAGTCTTCCAGATACAACCCAGCAGCCTGATATCCAAACAAAACGCCATCTGACCCTCAAGTGGGACAAGTGCTTGAAGACACCCCTGTGACACTGTGTCCATGCAGTGACTCTTTTCCCTGCACAAACCTTGATCCACACAATGGCCAGATTACATCCGTTAGTTCTCTTTTCACACTTAAGAAAGCATAGCTTGTTGCCAATCAGAGGAAAACAGACATTTACTTTGCTGGGGCTGGGGGGAGAAACACAACTTTTTGATATGAAAAGACCATTTGGGTTTAAATGAAGATGATTCAGATCATAAACCATGGGATAAAAATAAACCCTGCAGAAGCAGAGAGACCAGTAGCTCTCCGTGCAGGGGTCCATTTGGTGTTCCAGGTGTCAACAGACCGGTCGTTCCTAGGATCTGCGCTGCTTCTGCAGTTGTGTTTACACACTGGTTTCTGGCAAGGCTCGAGTGTTTGCATACGACCTTTGGTTAAATGCAGACATCATCTCATTGGGTCTCATCAAAAGCAGAACTTGTCCTCCATTCATCTTTGTCAGACAAGCATGAACAGCCGGCTGAGATCATCCAGGGCCACTGTTTCTCCCCCAACAGAGGCACAGATTTCATCCTGCCTTCTGCTAATTAGCTTTGGGCTAACTTTTAACACCGGGAGCCAGAAGAACTCCATTAAACCCCAGCATCTCCCTTTGGATCACTTCTCACTGACCAGGGAGTCAAGTAGGCCATTGTGCTGAACCTGGAGTTCATTCTCATCTCAAGGGATACAGCCCTGGGTTCCTTTTATAATAGTCCATTATTCTCCTTGGAGACCCCTCTTCTTTCTTTAAAAGTGAAGCTTCTGCCAGAGATTCCAGCTTATAGATTTTCTGGTCCCACATTGTGGCCCTACCAACAGCATTTTCTACCTCTCCCAAAGGATGGCTTATTAGTATACTGAAATGTCCAGGGAGAGAGCCCTGTAGGGCTGCTGCCAATCTGCAAGTCAGAGGAGAATTGTTTCTCCTATTAGCAAAACCAACAGAGCCTTGCTTCATCCTTCACTGAAAATTCCCCCCAAGGCACTGAGCAGGCTATGAAAGACTGTTTTGGAAACTGCTAGAAGAAGGGATCTGTTCAACATTATTTATAATTCAATAAACCATAGCATTTTCCTGGTCTAGCCAGTTTCCTAAGAGACCAGACCAAGCCCTGCAAAGCTTTTCTACCACTCTGCAAATACAGTCAGCTCACGGAAAGGCTGACTGTTCCCCAGGCCAGCATGTGAGCCCTAATACACAGCCACCACAGCCCCAGATGACAGGCACACATCTGCAGCCACACTCAGTCCTGATTCTGTGCGACAGACTGAGAAGGACTGGCAGACACAGGGCACAATCCAGTCCAGAATGGGACAATGTGGATCAGGGAAACTACTGGACTCAGAGTGCATGCGGCCTGCTCCGTTGGGTCCAACCTGACTTCCAGGTCTCTGCAGAGGGAGAGTGCAAATGGTATAAATATGCTTAGATTAAAATACCAGTTAGAACAAATACTATGTAGATAATCTTACAAACACATTTTCAAAAATAACTTTAATTTCATTCCTGTGCTGCAAGAGTATTACATAGTTATAACATTTTTATCAACTTGGAGTTGTGTAAAGCAGTGCTTCTCAAAATTGAATGTGTATTTGAAACACCTGAGAATCTTGTTAAACAACAGATTCCAAGAGGAAGTCTAAGATAAGGCCTGGGATTCTGCATTTCTGCCAGCTCCCAGGTGACATAGATGGTGCTCCAAAACATCTAGGGAATCTGAGTCTAGTCAATTGAAGTCTCCCTCTATCCCCCAACCCATTAAAACCCACCTCTTTGCATATTTTTCAGGCTCTCTAATTCTATTACCTGTTTTCTTCACCAACTACAGAGAATGAGCATCTTTCCAGGTCAGCACCAAATATGTAACTCATTCATTTTCCTCCTTTCCCAGAGTTCAGTGGGTGAAATGCCATGATTTATGCACCTTGCTTCTTATAGATGGAGAGTCAGGGTGTTTCAAAGTTCGGGGCCACTTTTAAGCTTGTCTCTATTCAACTCCTCTGTTTCAGAGCCAGAAGGAAACGTGGGCGATTAGAAGCTCACCTAGGACCTCATACTAAGCCCTGTATTTCTCCAAGTGAGGAAAGGTTGTGAACTGTCATTACCTTTGACATTGAACTAAACTTCACGGCAGACAGAGGCAGGACTGAGCATGTGCCTCCTGTAAGAGGGTGTGCAGTATCGGGAAGCCATGGTTTTGTGGGATAAATAGAGTTTATCTTTCTTTATAGTCAGTTTTATGTGAACATGGTAGAGGAAAAACCATTCCTTCCCTTTCTATGAAGACACACACATGTGCAGTTTAGAGGAAAATGCAACATGCACAGGAATTTTTAAGATTAAATCATGAGAGCTGAAAAATGTTTTCTTGTTTGTGGCTAATTGCTTTCGATGTTTTCGAATACAGCTCACGCTTCTCTGTATTTAGGAGCAGTCTGATGGATTATGTTGAGGACCAGGCATGAACCTGGATCCACACCCCAAGTACAGCTGAGAATGCTGGAGCTCACTGTATCAGATTAAGCAAAGCAGATCATTAAAGGAGTCTAGATCATTAAGATGAAAAGCATGGGAAGCTCTGCAAAGCTGACAACAGTTTAGAAGTTACTGTTTTAGCCTAGTGGCTGTCAACCCTTTCTGCATATTAAAATCAGCAGAGAAGCTGTTCAAATCTCCAATATTCAGACTCAATCAAAGCCAACTAACTCAGAATTTTCGGAAGTAGGACCCATCCATCAGTATTTTCTGAAACTACCAGATGGTTCCAGTGTTAAGCCTTCAATTGCCAGATCTAGCAAATAAAATAGAGGAGGCCTGGTTAAATCAGAATTTCAGATAAATAATTACTTCAGATAAATATTTACTTTCAGATAAATAATATTTTTTTCATCTAAATATGTCTTAATATTGCAGGAAATATACTACGAATTATTCATTGTTTATCTATAACCAAATTTGCCTGGGCATCCTGAATGTCATCTGGCCCTCCTAGTGCAGCCAAGTTTGTAAGCAGGCCTTCGGGAACAGTCTTCAACTGCAAGGACTCCCTTCAAGGTCAAGCTGCCAAGCTGTGCACTGATTGGTAACCCTCAGTCCCAAACTGGTCCAGTCTCAAACAGGATTCAGGAGCCTCAGTCCCAAATGTGTCCAGTCTCAAATGGAATTTAGGAGCCATGTAGGGGGCATCTTTTGGATTACCCGGGCTCTGGGCCTAACATGACTTTTGCTATCAATTAGAAGAGGGAAACAAGATGAACAGCAAGTGAAGCAGGTGGCAGATACTAGTGGTCCATGATGCTCTGCTGTGGGCAGCTTACCAGAGCATTCTTTCATCTTGTTCTGCACACATATACACAGAGTAAAGAGGCCCCTGATCAGACCCTGACAAAGGGCTAAAAGCTCCCAGCAGGAGCAAATCCCTTCCCATTACCATTCATGTCCTTTCCTTGGGGCCAGGAGCAGCTCGATGTCTTCTGAAAGTGATGCATGTAGGTTCTTGCTGCAGCTCCCTCCTGTCCACCAGCTTCTTGTCTGCCAGACCTGCTGAGCAGGGAGAAGGCAAACCCTGTCCACTTTTGCAAAAGCACCTCAGATTTAAAATGCACTCAAACCAGCAAGAAACAAAATACCCATATCCCAGTCCAAACGGCAACCACTGAAATGGTGAAAAGAGAAAGGCCAGCCTTGGGGCCTAGTCACTTTCCTCCTGGGCTGGAGAGGCCTGTCTGCCAGGTGAAATGCTGACAAGTGGCTGTGGGAAGCATCTCGGAGCAGTCACCAGAAGGGCCTGACCTCCCAGAGCTCCAGAACATCTAGACTCATCTGGGATTCTCAAACTATGAACTTATTACAGGGAAGGAGACCTGGGAGCTGCCCAGTCTGCAGAAGCGCTAATGTCCTGGCCAGCCTCACGGCTCCTCAGTGGACAGTCCTTCCTTACACACTTTTTCCCATTTTGCTACCCATGGAAATGGGAAAAGATGCCCATGGAAAATATGGAGCTCAGCTCTTCTCATTCAAACAGACCCCAAATCCAAGACAAGCAGTGTGTTGGCAAGGGGAGGAAAAGAATGACGACAGGACTTCGAGAAGAGCAGAGAAATATGGGGAGGACGGCTGGCTTTCTCCTGCGTGGTGGCCCAGGCTCCTGGCCCAGGGAGTGAGCAGCTGCCTGGCCAGCCGGGTGTCCAGCCAGTGTTCAGAGATTTCAGCTCCCACCAAATACATGCACAACCCATTAGCCCACATCCGGCCTCCCTGCCAGCACTCCGATGGCCTCTTCCAGGATGCTTCCGTGGGCTTGCTCCCGACAGGATCAGCTACAGCCCAGAAAACACCGGAAGACATTTGTGACCTTGTCAGTTAAGACCATGAAATCCCCTTTGTTCACCAAGGTCCCCTCTGATCCTTGGAACCCACAAAATACTTCCTGAGGCAAAACGCCCATTCCATTAAGCTGCCCAAGCTCCCTGGCAGGCCTTGGTGGCCACAGTAACTCGTGTGGTAGCTGTCCTCCCACAGGCCTCCAAGGGCAAAGAGACCACTGCACCACTAGGTGCAGTGCATATGGTGACAGACTGCCTTGGCCCTGGTGCTCCTGGAGGCCTGTGGGACAGGCCCCCAGACCCATGGCTACAAAGTCTCCTCTGGGTCCACTGGCTGCTTAGTTGGTCATTCACCAAACGTTTATTGAGCCCTGAGATATTCTGATGTATTCTGGACCCTTTGCTAGACAATGAGAATACCAAACGACGGGGATGGGGTCTCTGCCCTAAGAAACAGCTCTATTGCAAGACCCTTCCCACACTTACCGGAAGGCCACATCCAGTGGTCTGGCCAAAGGAAACCCTCAGTAAAACTGATGAATGTTTATGTATAGAGATGATCATTGGAGTTCTACTGACAAAAGTGAAAAGTTGGAAATCCCTTGAAGGTCAACCATAAACATATGATTACAGTTTTAGAAAGTGACCATTTTGATAGGCTCTCTCAGAGCATTCATTCATTCATTCATTCATTCATTCCACAAACACTCACTGAGTCTCATCTCTGTGCCTGTCTGAAGTATTGGCCCTGAGGAGACAGCTATGAGCAAAAGAGAGGACCCGGCCTTCCCAGTTGGCAGTCTAGTGGGATACACGTGTGTATTCACATATCTAGTAGGGATTAGTGCTAGGGCAAAACTAAGTGCCCTGAGAGTGACAGGGGTTTCTCTTTAATACAGGCGCTGACTGGTCTCCCTGGGGAAGAAATGTTTGCACAAAGACTTTAAAAACTATGCTTAATAAAGGGAAAATGCTCTATAAAGGATGTTAAATTAAAAAAAAAAAACAGGTTAAAAAACAGGAGTCAGCAGGCTTCCAGTTTTGTTTTTAAAGCATATGTACCCTCCCCACACATACGCACGTACACACGAGCCAGAGACCGAGAGAAGCGAAATTACCTTTGGCTCAGCCACCTTTTCCGTTCTCTGGGCCCTGTCTGACTCCGCAGCCACCAAAGTCGGCCTCTGGCCTCCCCGCAGGAGAGGCTTTCCAACCCCCCTCACCCCGTGTTTTCAGTCTGTCCTTTGCTTCAGCGAATTGTGAGCCGCGAGCAGGCAGAGACCCCACCTCCCCCATTAAGCACGTGAGGCATTGAGATCAGCACGCCTCCTGGCAGAATGGGCCCTGGGATGGCTTTATTCCTTTAGGGGCCAAAGGTAGCCTAACGCCTCCTTCCCATCATTATTCTCCAACTGGGCTAATTGATCTTTTCTGCTCCATCTGGACACTCACCAACCAAACCTAACTTTATAGGAAGATTCCCGAAACCCCACCCTCCCCCTCTGGGCCCCATCCAACCACTGCCCTTCCTCGGTGGCGATTTCCCACCCTCTGCAGAACAGGACACACTTCACAGCTCTTGCGATGTCACCGTAGCACTTTGCACTTTGCTATTTTCAGAGCAAAATATCAAACATATACAGAAAAAGTCAAACGTACAGAAAAATAAATACATATTTTAAGTTTAAAAAACAGGAAAACAGGGAAAACAATCCCCATGTGGGAGCCATCCCATTGCCAGCTGGGTCTGACCCTTCTTCACCCACCTCGCATGTCTCTCTCCTCACCAAAGGCCAGGGGACCTGTAGGGGGATGGAGTACGATTATTTTACTGACAAAAGGGAAAAGTTGGAAATCCCCTGAATGTCCAACCATAGACATATTATTACAATTTTAGAGAGTGACCATTCTGGTAGAGAGAGGACAGAGAGAGAGAGTAGTGGCATTTCATTTTTTTACTTATACTTAGCATCCCCTTACTGATGAATTAGAACTTTTTCCCATTTTTTTAGTCATTTCTGTTTCTTATGAATATCGTCTATGTCCTTTCCCCACTACTCCATTGAATTTTAGGATATTTCACACTGACTTTTCTCAGCTTTTTATATAACAAGAATGTCATCAGAGCTCTAAGGACATTCTGAAAGGATGGGTAATGGACCAAAGCACAAAGGGAAAGATGAAGTATTTGTGTAAAATGTGAAGTCTGCTGCATCCTAAAGAAAAATCACCTAGCAGCTAAAATGCAAATACATTGGAAAATACGTTTGTTGAAACCAGTTCTTGTAAAGTACTTGTGTATCACCTGGCAATGGGCCGGGAATTTCTGGACATTTTGGACAACAAACTGAAAGCAAATTTTAGAACTCAAGGTCTGCAAGGGCTGGAAGGGCCACCTCCTTTCACAGAGGAGGCACTGAGAATTAGGGTGATGGTGCAGCCTCGACTCAACCACCAGACAGGGGTGACCGTGCAGCGACAAGCACCACAGCCTCTCCACAGGGAGCAAAATGAAATATCAACAAAGGGGAAATGGCCCAAAAGTAGCTTCTGCAATCTACACGGTCTATGAAACCACGAAACAGGATACTTGTGAAAATGCTGAACCGTCCACAGGAGCTTAAAATGCCTGTGTTGCTGCCAGAGAGGAACCCAAATGAGGAAAAGCCTTTCCACTTTAGATAAGCCAAGCAGAGTGGACTTTGACTAACAGCTGGTAAAGACCTGCGTTGGAAACAGATGGAATGTCCAGCAGAAGGGTTTTGTAAGGACACAGAGGACACAAAGTACAGGACCGAAGCCCTCATCAAGGTCCCTCTGATGAATTTCAAGTTCTATGTACGGTGAAGGGTTGGTATGTCTTGACTTTGGAGAAGCAGAACTTGTGTAAATACACTAGCATAGATTAATAATATGAAGCCGAAGGCAGAAGGTCCGTTCCCTGAAGAATATGATTATCTGGACAAGTTAGAGCTTGCTGGCTAACAAGAAGAAAATGGTTCTCCGGAAGTCACCTCTACTCTGAAGTGTCCTCTGGGGACACTGCTGAATCCTGTGGAGTACATCCAAGTATGCACAGTGTGTCCATTTCCATTGCCTTTCAGGAAGGAGAATTCTTTCTCCTGGAAGTAAGAGCAAAAAAGATGCTTCGCTCTGTGGAGCAAAGGCAAGACCCAGAGCCATGAATCCCAGCACGTCCACTCAATGAGCAGTGTAAAAATAGACTCACTTTGAATGCAAGGCTCAGAGAAGCCAAGTGGAGCAGAGTTCAAAGGCTCATTTGATCGCCAGATCCCCCCACTCCAGCCTCATGTCCCTTAGAGAGTCAGCCAGCTACGACTACCTGGAGGGACCCCAAAAGTCTGACAGAAGCAAACCTAGGCAAGCCTCTTTCCTCCTGCCAGCTCCCCTAGATCCATTCCCTTGCCGCAGAGGGATCTGAAATTAGTTCTTTCAGTCTGAGAGAGCACTTTGAGCAGCCAGATCGATTTTTTTAATACAAGTTAATTAAAGGTAACTCTGTAGATTAAAATTCCGAGGTCCTCAGAAACTTGGAGATCAGGGTTATTTTCTGTCACAACTAGATTTAGATGTACAGATGTGCTGACAAAATTTTCCACTTTGTTGAACCTGGTCCTTGGCACTTGCCAGGTCCCTGCAAGCCCGAGAGGACCTTTAAAAATGCCTTGAGGGCAAACTGCTGAGCATGAGTCCTTGGGCCAGTCCTTTGGCAATAGCCAAATTGATGAGCGGGGTGTAAGGAGGACAGTCAGGGCAGGAGCAGAAATAAATGGCCTCATTTGTTTTATTACTCCCTCCCTCAAGATAGACTCCTTCCCACTTTGAGCTGCCCCAGAGGCCCCGGTCAGGCTACAGGCCCAGCCTTGAGCACATAGAAGGTTGTGTCTGCCTCTTCTGCGTTCTCCACCCTCCACCCACCTCCTCCCCAGTGCAGTTTTTTGAACACGATAGACCTGCGTCAATAGTTCACCCAAAACTATCAGAACGTGGGCCACAGCAGTCCCAGCACAGATGTTTGTTGGATCACTCTCCACTGAACATTGTTTCCCCAAGCGTAGCAGCAATTCCCATAATCGGGCAAGCTTGGGAAATGGATTTGATACAAGCACATTCATTTGGAATAATGGAGACAAAGGAGTCAGGTAAGAGATCAGTAGGGGCTGGGAAAGGGTCACAGCAGCTCTCAGCTACCTCAACTCTGCGATGGGGTGGGAGAGGCACAGGAGGGGGTGTGCAAAGATAACCACTCAACCGATACTGGTTACCTCGGATGAGTGGGACAAGAATACAAGGTGCAGTTTCCACCCAGAAGGACCACACAAGCTGGGCATGTAGGCACCTGAACAAAAAAGGGCTAAAGGAAAAGCTGTTTGGTGCCTTGGAAGCAATGGATCTGGGAATGAGTTTTCCTTGGAAGAAAACAGCTGAGCATTGATCCTGTCTGTGTTAAGTGGTGACTGCCTTTAAGAGAAGTACTATGACAAATGGCATGGAGATCACCCATCCTTTATGGAGAGAAGATAGTCCTAGCCTTTGAGTGAAGGCTGACTCTGCAAGTCAAACAACCTAGTTGTACAGTAATCATCAACTTAACTGTAGGGCTTCAGACGTATCCGCTAGCTCCAAAATAGACACTTCCCCATTGAAAACTGTTTGCACTGAAGTTCATATTCTGTTGCACAATTATGTCTCATAAGTAGCATCTGGGGCTTTTTGAGAATTTAGTTTACTCCATTTGCAGCACACCTTAAAATTCATACAAAGAACAAAACCCATGAGTCATGTCCCTGGATGCGTGATCTGAGGAAAGGAAGCCTTTCCACATGAACATTATACTGCACTGAAAGTTAGCTGCACTTGATCCCCTGAGTTAAGAGCTGAAGTACTCATGAGTCTCCTGTAAGTAGTGCAGCTGTATGGACATGTCCATGTGGTAAGCAAGCAGAGTTATGTGAAGTGATCTTTCCTGAAGCCAGTTCCTGATCCCTTGTCTTCTGTGCATACAGCTGGCCTCAGGATGGCCAATGGAGACAAAGGCCCATTAGGAGTAATAATGGGTTACTAGTTATTGAGTGTGTACAGTGGGCCAGGAAATGTGCGGCTTGTCCTCCCAGCCACATGAGCCCATCTTCTGCTTCTCAGTAGTACTGATGTCCCACTGACCTTGGGGAGGTCATTGTCCAGTCTTCCTCAGTCACATCATCTGTGGAGTAATTTCCACACACTCCTCACTTCTCAAACATGGGAAGCCTGAGTCAGCACGGAGAGTTCGGCTGTCTCTCTGAAAGTGCCTTCACATGCACTGCTCTTCTCGTACGGCCCAGGGTCAGCAGCCAGGAGCAGCCCAGTGGGGAAACTGAAAACACAGCAGCAGTGGCCCCATATCCCCCTGCCCTGGGGGAGCGTCACTCCCAAGCACAAAGCTCAGAGCCAACTCTTCTTTTTTGCCTTTTGAACTGAGACTCAGAAGAGAGCTTCCCTGCACCCAGTACTGTTAGAGACCCAGACACGGCATCCTCGATGAAGCTCACAGTATCTAGGATTGTGAAGAAATCCTGCCCCACCTGCTGTCATGGCACATCTCTTCTTCCTTTCACAAAGCAAACTTGAAAAGCTGTAAGGGAAGAGCTTACTGCACATAACAGACATTTAGTGAATACTTGCCCAATGAACAAATGAAGGTCTAATGAATTAATGATGGATGGATGGCTGGATGGTGATTGTGAACAGGAGTTCTGGTTCCATGTCTTAAAAACTGTGGGGCCTTGGAAAACTATTTAAACTCTCTAGGACTCTGTTTCTCCACCTAAAATGGTGATTAAAAAAGTTCCTACCTCATTGGATTGTTGTGTCAATAAAAATAGATAATTTGGACAAATTGATTAACACTTGGCCAGCAATTTTTATTGGACTATTGAGTACAAGTCAACTTACTACAAAGAAAACCTTGAATGATTTTAAATCACAAAAAAAAGCAAGACATTTACAGAATTCAATACTTTCGAATTAGTAGTACATTGTTGGCTCCACACCCCCAAACCTATCACGAAACACCAGGAGGTCATGAGGAGGTGTTTGAGCACACCACCTACACAACACACAATAGATGCCCAGTGGAGATCTGTAGTATGAACGGAAGGAAGGAATGGAATAAGTGAAAGAATGTATGGGCAGATGAAAAAATGAAAAGGAATGAGAGATTGTCTAATGCAGTGGTTCCCAACCATGGATGATTTTGTCCCCCCAACTATAGATGACAATATCTGGAGACATTTTTGGTTGTCATAATTGGAAGGTGCTACTGGCATCTAGTGAGTAGAGGTCAGCGATGCTGCCAAACATCCTACACAGCACAGGAAAGCCCCACAAAGAATAATCCAGACCAAAATGTGAACAGCACAGAGCTTGAGAAACCCTAGTCTTGTTTATTGGTTTTAAAACTCTGCTCCTCCACAGAATGTGTGTGTGTGTGTGTGTGTGTGTGTGTGTGTGTGTGTGTGTGTGTGTGTGTGTTGGAGTAGGTCTGTCTGTCTAAAATTAAGCTTGATCTAAGGACTACTTTATATATTTATTATTCTTTCCTTAAGGGATTTCCAGCCATCTCACAGCAAGAAAGATCATGTAATATGTATTGAGTTAAGCTGAAATTCCCCATCAAGCCGTATTTCTGAAAAGTGACAAGAGCTGCTTGGCCCCAATGTAAGGAAACCACAATATCAGAATTTCAAATTGTTAAGGGGTCTTTTGACTTAGGAAAGTAGGAAATCACCTTATTAAAAGATAATTTGTCCATGGTGTATCTCCACATGGACTAGTTTCATAATAAAGGGATTTCAGTTTTGTGAACATCCTCTTAGCAATTTGGAGGTTTTCAAATAAGCCAACTGAAAGATGACAACAATTTCTTGTCTACTGGTCTCTACAGCCACACAGCACTCTGGGAATGTGACTGTGGGTTAAATTTTAATCTGTGCATTAGAAAATTTTAATAACTAGCATGGAAATTCATTTGAGCAAAACCTACATTACAAAGTCATGGAGCTGCTGATTCAATCCATGAGCTGAGGTAGATAATGCACTAAATGAATTTCGTTTCCACTTGAATCTCTGTGGCATGGTCCCACCCCGCCAGCAGGTGACTTCCACTTTCTTCCTGTCCTGGCACACAACAGCCCAGTCCTCCAGCCCGGAAGTCTTCTGGTCTCTGCTCACCTCTCCATCTGAAGTCCACCACTTTCACCCTTGTACTCTTTTTTAGTGATCTTATTGATGACAAATTTTTTTTAATTTATAGGCAGTAACATGTATAAATCTTAAGTGTGCATTCTGATGAGTTATAACAAATGCATACTCTCTTGTTACCATCACTCAAATCAAGATACAGACTATTTCCAAATCCCAGAAATGTCCTTCTGGACCCTTTCCAGTCAAGCCCCACTCCCTACACCCACAGGCAAGTGCTCTTTGGATTCTACCACCATAAACTGGTCCTGCCTGAAGTGGAATCTCACATAAATGGACTCATGCATCCATCCTCCACAGTACTTGACTTTTTGACTCAACATCTATGTCTGCGAGATTCAGACACGTTGCTGCATATTCCAGTACCTCCTTCCTTTTTTTTTTTTTAGTGGTTTTCCCCAGTAGTGGGCTGCGGACCATTATGAATAACGTTGATATAAACATTCTTGAACAAGACTTTTTTTCTTTAACACATGCTTTCATTGCTCTTGTGCATTTACCTACGTGAAAAGGAATAAAGGAAACCTAATTCAAAATACAGTTAGGAAGCAATGAAGGGAGGGTTCTCGTTCACGGATCCCCGCAGCTTATGTGACATACCCCAGAAGGGAGAAGGAAAAGTTTCTGCTTGTCCCCCAACAACCCAATGAGAAGCCCCCACAACCTCAACTCTCACTTTCCTCCAATGAACTCACTGAAAACAACCCCTCCCAATTGCCTGCCTCCCTCTATGAAGGCAAGCCCCTCCCCTTCGTGCTCCAGACTTGTCTGTGGCTCACCACGTCCTAAATGACAATTCTTCTGCTATTCCTGAACCAACCCATTTTTGCAGGTGAAATAACCAGCCATTTTATTTTGAAGGTTGGCACCTAGGAGTCAACTTGCAGGGTCACAGAGCAGCGCATGCTTATCCCGACCTGGCACATTGATTCTCCAGCCCGACTCAATTTTTTAGTTCCTCAGAGGGGCCGACTCTCACCCTGAGACTCCACATATTTCACCTGCCTAATTCCTACCCTTCCTTCAGGCCCTGACTTAGGTGTCATATAATCAAGCTGCCTTCCCAACACTGGCCTCACACATACTGAGTGTTCCATTAACACCTGTTGGATTGATGGGTGGGCTAACACATGGGAGATGAAGTGTCTGGGGAGTACATCAGCTAGTCCAGTGGCTTCCAAACTGTCCTCTGAGGGACCCTTAATGGCTCCTCCATCCCCTCACAGACTGTTGGGGTCAAAGGTGAGGCCAAAGGACCTGGGACCCTCACCCGGGTTCAACTCGATCATCTTTATTTTAATGTGACATCACATTTCATTCTAAGACAATATACTTAAAAAAAAAAAAACTTGAAAAATCACTGATCCAGTCCTGGGCTTCCAAATATCCTTAGAGACTAGGAAGGTAATGTAACTAAGAAAATTCACAGTGTTTTTGCACATCAAACACATTCAAATAGTCTTCACTTCCACAAGGAGCTGTGTTCTCTCTCATTTTCCTTAAGACACACAGCTCACTTAATATAATGCTCGTTTAGCTATTTTGATGGCATAGCTACAGTAAAAGGTTGATCCATAAAAAGAGAACAGGGCAAAAACAAGACAACAATAGTTGAACAAATATGATTATAAGCAGTAATGAAATTCCTTTTTAATATCAATGGGACAATAGGGAGTGGTGGGGACTGTGCCCATCTGTCCAAAAGGGGCAGCTTCATTTCCACTTCAGACACTTACTGCAATACAGTAATATAGACAATATGACCACAGCTTCCGAGTTTTCAAGATAAACCAGAAAATTGAATTGTGTGTGTGCATGCATGTGTACATGTATGTCTGTATAAGAGAAAGAGATTCTAATTATTTTTAAATTTTGGTTTACACACACAGTATGGGGCAAACAAAACACCTCATATTTGGCCTGAAAGTCAAACCATAATCACTGAAAATAGTCCAGCTGCTCAGTATCAAAAATGGTAAAGCACAGTCCCAGAGAAGATAAATAACTCACTCAGGTCTATCAGCTTGTTAGAGAAAGAGCTAAGATAAGAATGTAGACTTGTAAACTCTAAGTCTAATGTTTCTTCACCTTTCTCACCCACTTTGGTGATTCCTTTATCTGTCTGTAGATGCAGAGGACATTCTTGCCTCTCCCACTCAAACTGCACTCTAATTATGTTGGAAGAATTGTCATAATCAAGAGTTGCCTAAGGAGACGTAAGGACTAAATGCAATGTAGGGATCCTGGGACAGAAAAAGGACATTAGGCAAAAAATAAGTAAATCTGAATTAAGCATGGACTTTATTAATCATAGTGCATCGATAATTGTTCATTAATTGTTACAAATGTGCTATACTTATGTAAGATGTTAATACTAAGGAAAACTGAGTGTGGGGTACATGAGAATTCTCTGTAATATCTTCACAACTTTCCTATAAATGAAAATCTGTTCTGAAGTGAAAATATTACTATAAATTAGAACACGTATACAAACACACAGCCACTCTTAGCTTGCACTCAGGCAGTACAATAACAAACTTTGAGCCTGTTTGGCCTGTGGGCTGTACTCTACCAAGCCCTGCTCCGAGTGAGCTACTTCCATTCCCATTCTGTAGCTGAAGAAACTGAGGTTGAGGAGGGAGTGAGATCATATCAGAGTTCATTCAACCATGTTATGAACAATTTCAAAGTCTGTGCCCTTTCTGGTATAACATAATCAAACTCTTCTTTCCCCTGCTCAAAACCAAGCCTCCGTGGACTCCAGGAAAATTCTCGACTCCACAGGCTGGTGATCCAGGCCGTCCACACTGGGATTCTCAACTGGCCTTTTAAGCCCCCTCTCGACCTCCCCTCCCGTAGCCCGCTGACTTTGATCTCTCAAACGAAGTACTGGTAACACAATTCATCCCATATTGCCCTATGACTCTTTGAGTTACCAACACATACATAACACAGTTCCGAAAGCAGTTGTGTTGCCTTGGCCTGTCAGTACTAGGACACCCAGTCACAACTGGCTGGTACAGTAAAGTCTTACCTAGACCAGCACTGTCGATAGAACTTCCTGTGACGATAAACATGTTCATTGATTGTGCTGTCTAATATGGCAGCTACTCAGCTAGTGCAATTGAGGAGTTGAATTTTTTATTTTACTTAATGCTAATTAAGGTTTGAATTTAATCAGCAGCATGTGGTGAATGGCACTAATCACTAGGCAAATTCAAATCAAAACCACACTGAGATGCCACCTCGTGACTCTTAGGAGGTCTATTATCAAAAAGACATCAGCAAGTGCCAGACAAGTACACTGCTGGTGGGAATGTGAACTGATAGAGCCATCGTGGAAAACAGTGTGGAGTTTCCTCACGAAATTAAATCTAGAACTACCATATTAGCCAGCAATCCCGCTTTTGGGCATACACCCAAAGGAAACGAAATCATTATCTCAAAGAGGTATCTGTGCTCTCCTGTTCACTGGAGCACTGTTCACAATGGCCAAGGTGTGGAAAGAACCTCAGCGTCCATCAGTGGATGAATGGATAAAGATGATGTGGTACAGAAGTTCCCCCTTGTCCACAGGGGATACATTCTAAGATCCCCAGTGGGTGCCTGGAACCGCAGAGAGCACCGAAGCCTGTATCTGCTGTTTTCTTTTATACATATATACCTATGATAAAGTTTACTTTATAAATTGATTAACAATGACTAATAATAAAATAGAACAATTATAACAATATACTATAATAAAAGTTACATGAATATGGTCTCTCTCAAAATATCTTACTGTACTGTACTCACCCTTCTTGTGATGATGTGAGATGACAAGTGTCCACATGATGAGGTGAAATGAGGTGAATGACAGCACCCACTGGGACACAGCGGACTGCTGCTGACCTTCTGAGGATATGCTTCTGGGCCACAGCAGACTGAGGGTAACTGAAACAAAGAAAAGGGAAACCATGGATGAGGGGGGACTGCTGTGTGTGTGTGTGTGTGTGTGTGTGTAATGGAATACTATCCAGCCTTTAAAAAGAAAGGAATCCTGTCATTTATGTCAACATGGATAAACCTGGAGGCTGTTACACTAAGTGAACTAAACCAAACAGAAAAATGTGCATGGTGTCACTTATACGTGGAATATTAAAAAAAAAAAAACCAGCCAAACTCATAGACATGGAGAGTAGAAAAGTGGTTGCCAGGAGCTAGGGCTGGAGGTGGGAGAAATAGGGAGAAGTAGGTAAAAGGGTACAAACTTCCAGATAAATAAGGTCTGAGAATCTAATATATAACCTGGTGACTAGATTTGATTAAGACTGTATTGTATAATTGAAATTTGCTAAGAGAGTAAGACTTAAATGTTCTAAGAAAAAAAGTAAATTTGAATGTGTTAATTAATTCAGTAGGGTGAATCTTTTCCCAGTGTAAACATATAACAAATCAGTACATTGTATACCTTAAATGTCTTGTAATTTTGTCAATTATACCTAAATAAAGTACTATTTTAAGAAAATTCCCCACTAGAAAAAAAAAAAGACTCAGTTTCATCACTAAGCACCATCCTCTTTCCTTCTTTCCCCTCTGCCATCCTCAGAATTGGGCAAAGCTCCTCCTCTCATGGTTGGGAGAAGTTTACAGCCATTACAAGCCCTAGGTCTTTACATAAACGTACACAGAGCAGGAAGCAACAGCAAGGAGTCTATGCTCAGTCTTCTCTCTCAGCAGGGAGGAACAGAACTTTAGAAAGCTCCAGGAGATTTCCTCAAAGCTCCCACTGACCAGCCCTGAGCCATATGTTCACCCCTGAAAGCAAAGGATGCTGGGAATGCTGGCATCGGCATTTTCAGCTTCATGGGTTGGAAAGTGCAGAGAAATGGCTGTTGTGGAGGAAGCTAACAGTGTCAGCCAGGGTTGTTTGGAGCAGTTACTTAAAATTTTATAATTAGTTATATACGCCTTTCATACGGTTTTTCTGTTTAATCCCTTTAAGTAAACTCAGAACTCCTTTAACAATAAAACTTGTAACCTAAACTTATTTGTAGGCGTTAAGTTATAAGACTATCACCAGCTCAACAAGTCCTGGCCAGTAGTTTATGCTTGCTAATCAAATGCTTTTTTCACAAATTAATGCAAAGTAACAACAGAACATGACAATGGAGAGTTTGAAACCCATTCAGAGAAAGTGCTCCATGCTTGAGGACTATTAACTCACCAGCATCCAGGACGCATTAACTGCAGATCACAGACATTAACCATCATTGCAAGCTTATTAACCTACTTTGTGTTACAGTCTGTATCTCAACTATGAACAACAGCCAACAATGGGTACAGCTAACATGTGCTGAATGGTTAACGTGTGCTGAGGTGGGCTAAAGGATCCACATACATTCTGGCATTTAATTCTCCCCAGGGCCTCTCAAGGAAGGACTAGCCTCATCCTCGCTTCCCAAACTACAAAGCATAGACCCAGACAGCTACTGGCCCAAAGTTGTTCGCAAGCAAACTACTGAAACAAGATTCCCATCCACTCTGCTACAAATACTAGCTGCCAAATGGCAGCGTTTGACTGTCATTCATTGTGCTTTTCGAAGTGTAATTCTGTATTTATTTGGTTATTAGAAGAAGGCTGGTTCCAAACAATGTGTGGGTTTGGGAGCCAGGATCCTTTTGTGAGGGGCTTGTTGCTCACCATCTGCCCGACACAGAACAAGCGTCCAGTGAGACCTGTTATTCCCGAATGTGCAAATGAATAAGCAAAGGTATTTAAATGTGTTTGGTGTTGGCACTGAGAGCGTCAGAAGGAGACATGTTAGCCCAGAATCTGAATTAGTTAGCTCCATTAATTTGCTTTAAAAAAGACAAATTATGATGGGTGAAAGTCTGTTTAGTTTCCAGACAAGTCTGCTAAGGGGCATCACCTATGAGTTTAAGAATTTGGAAGACTGAACGTGTTAGAGACGGTGTGATCAAAACAGCTTCCAAGTGAAGGTCCCCACAGCCCAGACGCTGCCCTCGAGCGTGACAGGGAGTCGACAGGAGAACAGAGTGAACGCCCCCCCACCCTGCAGATGGAGGTGTCTGGGCACCGTGCCACCAAGTCTTCTGCAGGAAGATGGGAGTAAGCAGGGTCTGCGTGTGTTCCCATGGATGCGCAACCGACCGTGTTCACATTTTGTTCTCACATCACTTCCCAACATTCAAATGATCTAAAAATATTAATATATTGCACTACATCATTTAAAGATCAGACTGTGGGTGCATTACTATGTCATTTGTAGGATTAGGAGCAAATGCATGGAGGGAAGAGAGGAAAGGAAAAGCATCTTAAACACTCCTTTTGGCTTAAAACCCTCCATTGCACCTGGTTTCAAAGCTTCTCTTGGCCTTACCGAATGTTCCCAGGTGATGCTGAACAAGTTTTTAAAAAGTGACTTTGGGATTTCAGCTCTGCATTTGGATGCAAAACAGAATTGAACACAGGGTGGCCAAAGCTGCCTCTGAGTTTCTAAGGACCGAGCTGCTGTTTGCTAGGGCAATTTTCATTTGACCTGCATAGGACAGTAGCATAGGTAAGATGTTTCTTGAGGCCCCAGGGGCCCACACATCATGCCTGGAAGCATTTCTGGATTTCAGTGCACCTCAATAGTCATGTGTGCTGCATTTCACTGGCAATTTCTGATGCAAAAGTTAAAATGAGATTTCTTGTTCATTTTTTTTCCAGCTTTCATGTTTTCACGAAGGGAGGGATGATTCACTGACAATTACGTCAGGAGGGCTCCCAGAAGGCACAGGAACGTTCTGGCAGCCTCAAAGTGTAGTCTTTGGAATATTTAAAACGTAAAAAACAGCGATGTTGTGTGTCTGACAATCAATATCAAATCCAAAATGTTTATGTCATTTGAAAAAGGACAGAAACCAGTGCATACTTGACTTGGTAACATTTATTCAATTTTCTTTGAATTAGAAGAATCAGAAGAAGCACATATCAATCAAACACAGCCACAGAAATGTCCTGGATATAAATGAAGATGCACTATGAGAATACTCACTACTGAAGGGACCAGTTACTTTCTTATGCTTACTACCTCTTAGCAACAGAGAGCTCCAACATAAACTTAATTTACTCACAATATAAAAACCTTGACTTTCTAAAGGAACTATAGATTCAGTTCGATCATAATTTGCCTCACTAGGCCCTTTCACCACGTATGCTTTCAAGGCCTAGCTTGACAGCTGTTAGGAAAATGACAGAAACAAACTCAAAAGAATGTTCCCACAAGGTTCATCAGAACAGAGCAGAAAGAAGTTCCTTACCCATGCACAGAATAAAGGCTAATTTCATCGGGTTAGGAATAATAAATGCAACTAGTTTCTTTTTCACAAAACAAACATTTCAGGCTTCTTTTTAAGTCACGGATATACTGTATTATGCATCACACTCTACGCGTTTCCTACCTCTACTCAGAAAGCCGGCACTCACACATCAAACAGGAACTTCTTGATGAGACTTTATTCTGTAATGACCACAGAAACTAATCTGGGTTTCATGATGGTGTCTACCATGAAAAGTGTACACACTGGCGAAGCACACAGTTTAGAGAGCTGAAAGTACATTAAAACGTTGTCTATGGGTTTCACAAATTCCGTTTTTAAAATATTTTTTTCAAACTAAAAGCTGCAGAAAATTAGTTCTTAAATATTCTACCGAAAACTCTTGAGCAGCTAACATTTTTAATTTCTTAAGCTTTTTATTTTCTTAAAAATATTTAACTGAGTGTAGTATCCCATCTTTTTGAAAAATAATCCAAAAAAAAAAAAGATTACAAATCTTTTGTTTTAATCAGTGTGACCAAAGGTTTGTCATCGGGGCTGTAATCCTCATAGGCGATAGGGGTCACATCATACATCGCTGGCCGGGATTTCTTTCCAAACCTGAAATCACAGGAGAGAGAGGACTCTGGTTAGATAAATATTGGATCTTACATCCTGTTAAAGGCAAATGATGAGAATAACTTATATTCAAGAGTCAAACAGAACTATAAAAATACTCTTAAAAAATACGTTCTCTAGCAAGGATAGAAATTTAAGATATCCTGGTATCAATACGAATGAGTATAAATATTAGTCTTCAAGGCAGGAGGCAAAACTTGGATTTCACAAAACATGGAGTCCAAATTAATGTTGAAGCTTCTAGGTGAAATCTTGGCAAAGCAGTCAGGGGTGACAGCTCTACAACAGGTTTCAAGAAATGTGTATTGATTTGTCTTTTTCTTCTGTGACCCATAACCATTTGGGGAGGCAAGTTTATTTACATCCACTGTAGTGCCTGGAATACAGAATGGCAGGGTGGTCTTCCCTGGACTGTGGACCGACAGCCTCTCCTGTGGGACTTGCAGAAGAGCTGCGATGATTCAGAGGCCATGTGAGGGCCCAGCACACAGAGGGGGGCAGAGGGAAGAACAGACTCCAAGTAAGGAGGTGTTTGTCCACAACCTGTGCTGGCACCCACCATCCAGCCCCCTCCACCTACTACCCCCACATACAAATAAGCCATTGTTTTTTCCCTGAACTCAAAGCCACGGTCTCAACAGACGCATATACATCAAAATCCCCTTGACATCAGGACTGACTCCCAGAAACCAGGGATGTCAAAATCCAGTTTTAGGAATTCCTGCCAAACCAGTCTTAAGATGGCAATTATTAAAATAAGGCCAATTCAGCTTTTGGGTGGTCTCTTCCCATTCAAGACCTCACCTTCCCCAAAGTCCCCAGAGTGCAGTATGGTTTAAACAATCTCCCACACTAACCCACTCTTCCTTCTCCCTTTTGTAAACATTTTTTTAACTGTTTCAAGTCCAACAGAGCTCACTGAAAAATACATTTTTGAAGAACCTTAAATGCTAAGAACATTGCTAGGATAGGCTCTCCAAGATATCAAGGGACTTATTTACCACGGCTCACACCCCATTTCCCTCCTTTCCTAGTCCTTTCTCTGATCCCTTGGGAAGTCTGTCCTCCCACATACAGCGATGAGAAGTAGAATCAAGAGAGAAATGAGCAAATACTGCATTCTTCATATCATCTTTCATTTTTAAACATTCATCAAGCTTAAACATTCATCGATTATCCCAATTCACCCCAAGATTTACTGGCTTTCAGGTGCACAAAGGCACAAACCATGCCACACAAAATGCAGAGTTAAAGAGCTAATGCATTCTGCCACCAAAAAACCTACAGATACTACTGCAACATTAAAAAACCTTCAGGAAAATCGTGTCTAAAATGTGAAGCCTCACCAAAGGTCTGGGGTTGTGCGTGCATACATGTGGGTTGGGTTCCAGCCTGCACCTGTGTATCTAAACTGAGTGAGGCCTGCATATTAATTGATTGGTCAAAAGGAAAAATCCAAGCAACTTCATAGGCTGCATATATGTTTATTTTATTTTTATATGATTTCATAGCTGAAGAAGAATTTGTTTCCCCAAAATCTGGAGTTAAATGCCTCTATATATATTTTTTTGGCGGGGGGGAATAAACGCCTCTATATTATGCAATATATCCACAAGCTATATAGTTCAAAGGGCTGTAATCTTAAATTGTTGTCATGGAGCTGAATATTGGCAAGGCAAATTTGAAAATGAGTGTTTCAGATCCACAGAATATAACAAGGCAAAGGCTGAAACCACTCAAGAGCAGTCACGTGTCCAGCGCACATGCTCAGAGGCAACCCAAAAATGAGGCGCATAGCTTCATGGCGAGACAGCTAACTCAGCTTGTGTGGACGGTGCTAATGAGGTCGACCCCAAACCGGTATGGGTCTTACAGTGTAACACTGGTTACAAGGTGACCTGGTGAAAGGCGGTCCAACAGCCCCAGCACTCTCTTGGAGCTGGAATCCCTGCACCATGACTTCACCAGCTGCTGAGAAGCCTCTCCGGATTCCTTAGACACTACAGAGATCTATACCCAAAGGGCAGTACCCACCATGTGGAAGTTAAAATGGTTTAAAAAACACTATAAAATGTAACAAAATTTTCCTTGATTTTCCCATACTTATCACCGTGGTGAGCTCACACTTACTGAAAAAGAATCTGCATTCATACTTAAATTTGCAATACTAGTAGCTTTTTATATTTCCTTTGTTTCTTGGAACTGGGTGGGTGTTAGGAAAGAAGCTGACACCTACAGAATTCCATTTTAAGCATTAAACCGGTGTAAGAGCTTGCCTGTGCAATGGCAGGAATTCGTAAGAAAGAAAAAAAAATTGGAAGCTAGAGAAAATTATAATGTAGCCCAGGGGCTAGCAAACTACTGCCTACAAGCCAACTACAGCCTGTTGCCTGTTTTTTTTAATAAAGTTTTATTGGAACACAGTTGCTCCTGTTCATAATGCCTGTGCTGCTTTCACACTAGAAAGGCAGAGTTGAGTAGTAACAGAAACTCAGAGGATATACAGCCTGCCAAGTCACAGATATTTTGTAGGCCCTTGGCAAAGACTGTAAGAATCACCCACAGCCCCTCTCTCCAAAGGATCTGGCATAGCATCTGGCCATATTGACCGCCATAGAAACAGGAACAGAAGTTTGGCAGCAGTAGTGTCAATGTTACTGACATCTCAAACATATTTAGTGACAAGTCTTGTATACCTGATTTTACTAAAGGAACAAAAGATAGAGCAACCGGTTATAAGGCGGACCAAAGAGTGTACGTCGTTCTAGTCTATATTCCCCTGAAAGTCAATGGCTAAAAAAAAATACCACAGACAATGTCAGGTGCATCTGACGCTGAGAAAGGCCAAAATTGGGAGATGCTATTTGAGAAAAGGTGACTGTGTCCTGTCACAGCTCTCCTGTTTTTTTCTGTGATCAGGCACTCAGAACTGGTGGGGCAGTGGGCGACCAACAACTGAGACGGGACCTCAGCTCTAGAACCTGGAATGCCCATTTGCTGGTCAGTTGCAGACTCTTTCCAGCCTGAGTGTAAACAAAGCAGCAATAGCACATATGACTCTTAGCAAGAGAGAGGGGGTTCCTTCTCAGGCCAGCTCTAGCACCGCAGGCTGACATCAGAATCAGCAGACGCTTGTGAGGGTCACAGGTGACCCACTCAGAACGTGTGTGTGGCTGTCAAGCTACGGTCATTCCGATCCAATGTCACCTCCAGGCTAGCAGTAGGGGGACAGGCTGTGAAATGCACATTAGCTACCGGACCTGAAAACTAGGGACAGGTGAACATTAAAAGGTGTACTTTTCTTCAATGCCTTTCAAGGGTTTCCAGGAAAAGGGGGCAAAAAGGGCCAACCAGCTAGGACCTCTAGAGAGGCGTGCTGTAGAAACCACGGGTCAGAGCTGAATAAATGTTGAGAAGGGAATGTTTCCAGATATTTGGGAAAGTATTGTATTAACTTCAATGGTTTTATCTGCAGTCACTGGTGCATGTAGGAGCTTGTTGGTTAGGAATGCTGCAGTAAATATTTTTGATAAAAATCAGTACCAAATCAAGAACAGGTTTGTAAGTACTTTGAAGTTTAGTCTTTCCTTCCAAGTGTATTCAGTTAAAAATCTTCCAACTGGGCTATATGAGCAGGAAGCTCAGAAGAAACTATCTTAAACTATTCTGGGGCTGAAATAAAATACTCTTCCTTTTGAATGCAAAAAGATCTTAGCCAGAGATTCCTCTAGAGCTGGAGGGGATCTGATTCCTAGGATTTTCCAATATATCCCAGTATAAAACGACAGATTCTGCTCCCTCCTGGTGACTCAGCCCCTCCAGGAATGGAGAGGAGAAAGAGGACTCCTGAGTAACAAAGGCACTTGTGTATTCTCTCCTTTTTACATCCTCTACCTCCCATCCAACGAGTTCAGAGTGCTGCAAATGCCCCTGCTGGCTGGCTCCGCTCACTAAGCCAGTGCCCTGGGGTGAGTCTCCTCTCAGGGAAATCAAGACAACCTAGGCCAACCCCTCATCAAGACCGGCCATTCATTTCAGACCTCAAATGTTAGTACGGTCCACTATGGGCCAGGACCCATTGGAGATAGAGAAATAAAAGCCACTAACTTTTATGTGCAGGCTAGTGGAGAAGTCAAATAAACAATTAAGGTGAGACTTTCAGGGACTTCCCGGAAGCTGTGTTGCCAAGTTGACCCCTTAAAGGAAGGAATCAATCGTGAGCAGCTGTGTAGGGCCTGACTTAGAAGAGAAAACTCCTTTCTCTCATAGTTACAGAGGCAAGGCTAGGGCAGTTCCCACAGAGGAGTCACCCTTGCCCCACCTAGGCGCTGGGGCAGATGCTGTGTGACTCCCAGCTTCCCTCTTTCCCTGGCTCCTGTCCCTGGAAGCCGGGTCTGGCTTTTGCTTCTGTTGGATTGGCAAGATCACTGGAAGATCTGAATCTCAGGTTTGGGGTTTCCCTTTGAAGAAAGCAAACTTTCTGAACCTCTAAGCTTCTATGCCATTTGGATCTGCTTGTGCCTTGATCTATATCAACAGTGGACGTCCCGGCAAAGGCTGCACAGCAGAGAGTCTTCTTGAGGCCCAGTCCTGAGGCAAGGAGCTCAGCCACCGTCTCCTACAGGACAGACTTTCCGAATTATGCTCTATCAGTTTTAAAAAGACAGCTTGCTTTAACAAGAAATACCACTGTTATTTTTGTAATAAGCGTTCTTTGAAAAATAACAAAATGTTAGAGTTGCTGTTTTTTTAGTATTATAATAGATTTGCATAAGTAATTATGGTGTTACCTATTTTTGCAAGCCTTTAATATTGGTAATTTAATTGGATTGTCATAACTTTGTAAGGAGATAGAGTTTTACCTTTTCATAGTTGAGGGAACTTATTTGTGGAAGGTTAAATGATCTAAATTCCAGAGCCAGGTAATGCAGTAGCTGGGACTCAATATTGGACCTCAGACATCTAAACTCACATTCTTTCTCTGACACCACACTAACTCCTTGCCTCTCCAGGAGTCTTTCCTCCATAAAAAAAAAAATACTGTTTTATGTAATATGAACTCTAACAGCAGAGTGATAGCTGTCTGTCATTCTTTAAGTAAGCCCTTAAATCAAGTGTAATAATTTATATCCATGCTGACTGTTTAAAGAACAACAGAGCTAGACATTCACAGAAGAAATCATCAGAGTATTTTGAACACAGTGATTAAGAATCAGATACTTAAAGCACAGATAAATACAAATTAAATGAATGAATGTATTCAATGAAAACAGAAAGCTAGCAGCAAATTAAAAGAGGTTTGCTCATAAAGCAGCCTAATTATTTGTCCCCTTGATACTACCTTGAACCTATGCTTTCTAAGGAATCCTCTTTGCGGATGTGACGTCCTGTTTATAATACAACCCTGGTACCAGGAGTGCTCGGGTGGACACAGCACCAGCCCTCCTCCTTCCTCCTCCTCCCCAGCCTCGAGCAGCCCACCTGGCATGCCGGATGGAAGCGATGGCGCTGCTGAACTCGCTGTCAATGCTGCGGCAGTTGTAGAACTCCTCGTAGGCTGGCCTGGAGGAGCCCTGGTACTCGATGCGGCTGATGCGGCAAATCCCCACAATGAGGATGATCAGCATTAGGATGAAGGCGACACAGAGGGCTCCGATGATGATGTACAGGGAGTGCCGAGGCATGCTGGTGAGACTCTCGGCCATGTGCCCGGACTTCCACTGCAGGTCTGAAGGCAACAATAAGCATGAGGCTGGATGTGACTTGTGGCCTTTAGAATGGAAAGGTCTTTCCTGTCCTTACATCAGTGACTTCAAATAGAAGGGCCGTCCAAACTAGGAAGAATTATTTTCTATGTATAATCTAGATCAAGGGCTAATATCAAGGGCTTTTATATAGAAGGACCTCTTACAAATTACTACGAAAAACCAGGAACACAAAATAGAAAAATGGGCAAATGACATAAAAAGGAACTCACCACAGAAATACAAGTAGAAAATTGTTTAGTTTCCTAATTATTATTAAATGCAATTCCTCTATCAGTTCCCAGATATTACTTTAAAATTTTGATAACTACAGTTGACAATTATTTGGGGGAAATGTGTAAATTGACACACAACACTTGTAAGGACTAAATGATATATCCTTTGTCCCAGCAATTCTAATTTTTTGAATTTATGCTGAGGAAATGGTCCTATAAAGGCATAAAGCCCTATGCACAATTTCATCTCAGAATCACAATTTTAAATGTTAAATATCAACTATTTCACATTTAGAAAAAGGCAGCCATGTACTCACCACTCAAAGTTAATAAATATTCATATTTGACCATTTTTGCTTTAGATTTTTTGGGGGTCTTTTTCAAAGGAAAAAAATGTTCCAGATATAACTAGAGCCCCCACCCCATCCTCATATTCTCTCTCCATCCCACCAGTAGACAACACAATTTATAAATGTGAAAAAATGGGAAACAATCTAAATAGTCAACTTTTAGTAAGGTGGAGAGATGTTCATCAAATAGCAAAAGAATAAAAGAAGGTTACCAAACAGGACCTAGGTGCACCGTTCAGTCATGTGTGAGCTTAAAGTATCTTATCAACACACCAAAAAGCTCAGGAGACAATGACAATAATGATGAACATCTGTTGTCTTCTCACTATGCTAAGCTCTCATTTCATCATTACTACCAACAGAAGACATATTATTCTCTCTCTCCACTGTTCAGGAAACTGACATCACCTGCTGGGTGAGGGCAAGTCTTGATCCAAGCTCTTAGCCTCTGCTTCACACAGCAACATGCAAATAAATGTGATCTCTGGAAGGCACGATTACAAATGATTTTTATTTCCTTCCTTACACTTCTCAGTCTTTTCCATCTTTTTTCAAAAGAATAATGTATTTCTTTCACAATAATTTAAAAATAAGAAATCAGTTATTTGAAGAAAACGTCCATGGGATTATCTTCCAGCATAACTAATGGAAAGAGTGTGGGCATTGGGATCACACCAACCTTGCTTTCAATCCTGGCTGCAACATTTACTTGATCTCCCTGAGCCTCATTTTCTTCATTTATTAGAAGAAAATAGCAATGTATTCCCCATGGGCTTGCTGGGAGCATAAATTAGAAAACACATAAGAAAAGTAAGGAAGTCCATGGCTGGGCATGTGATGGCTGGTCCCTAAGGAGGAGCAGCTGTGAGAGTGGAGGAAGGAGGGCTAAAGAGGAAGAGGATGCTGTCCTCTGAGGTTCATGCTCTGAGCTGAGGATTATCAAGCATTCCCTGAACCCTTTCAAAAAACACCAACCTGTATGAGTGGGGGAAAAACGGAAGAATGGGACATCATCTCTGTGTCTGGCACAGGTCAAGGGTGTCAAATTATGTCCTGTTTACACACCTGCACACATATGGAATGTACAGGATAATGTGAACAGGATTTGAAAAGAATCTGCAAAAATTTTAAAGGGTTAAAGACACTAAATTCACATGGAAAAGAAGATGCACCTCTACTCTCACCACCAGCACACCTCCAGGCCATCATGTTCTCATAAGGACTCCTGGCTCCTGGAAATGGCATGTGGCAGTGGGCATGAATGTCTTCCCATGAAGTCCTCTGGATTCTTCTCACTATTCCATTTTACGTGAGAGAATTTGTGGTTTCTGGGTACTGATACTCTCATCTTAGCTACATCTTCAGTGATCATGTGGTCCAAGAATCAGCTATTCTTTGCCTTGAAAAGTTATAGTCCGAAGTTCGGACACAAGTAGATACCCAAACAAAAGCTAAGCATGCAGACCCCTTTCCTGGAAGCCTAATGGGAAAAGGACCCACACCCAAGCCTAAATGGTTTCTGAGAGCCTGAGAAGAATAGAATGAATGACGTGACTTTTGTGTTTGTGTCCAGATCTTGGGACTCCTGGGTTTTTACCCTAGAGGTTGGGTTTTGCCATTGGGCCTGACTGCCTGAGCTCGTAAAGCCCATGGAACACTACAGAGGGACCCTTAGTTCACTCACTGCTCCATCTGAACCAGCTCACACACAGGCACATGGTCATAAATAACTGCAAATAAATGGCTGCAGTGGAGGGAAGAAGGTGTTTTGTGAAACCAGAACTAAGGCTCAGTCTTCAAACTGGCAGCCTTTTCATTTGCCAATACCTGGTGCACCCTGACAGAGACACTCACTCTTCTGGCTGAAAGGGAAGAGTGACTTATTTGATTTCCAAGTATTTCTTCAATACATTCTCTGAAAAATTCAGTTGTGGGCAGGAGCCCAAAGCTCACAATATGCAAACACACACCCAGGTAGCATCAACTCAAGGGCAGCCCAAACTGTTGCCACTCCAAGTGGGCAGAGGGCTCAAATCTGACCACTGTGGCAGGGCCACCCAAGTTCTTGATGATTCTTATAGTTGATGCATAATTGATAGGATGTGGGCAGCTTACACATCATATCAACTGTATATACACAGCAGGTGCAAACATGGCCACTACAGTGGAAAGACAACAGCCCTGGGTTACCTGCTCAGCACAATGTCGCAGGCCTGACAAGCTGCCTAACCTGCCTGCATATGTGACCATCTGCTCTATTTCCCCAAACTCTGCATTCCAAGCCTTTCGGACTTTTGGGAGAACATTCTTGAAATTTCTCCTAAAAATTCTGTTTTCTCCCTCCCCTTTTCTTTTTCCACCTTACTGTCATCTAAAACTTCCCTGAGAGAAGTGAATGTAGCTGCTTTATATGCTACCTGGGTGAGTAGACAGGCGAATCTGAATAAATCCAACACTTGGTCTGAGAAGCACCAGATTTATCTGTACCAGGTGGCTGCAGCTGCCATCTCCCAGTCCAGGCACTGCCCTCATAAGTCATCGCTTTGCCGCATCCTGGGACTTTCATGGCGTGAATCATCTACTATGCCAGCAGCAGCTCAGCTCGGCGAAGAGCTCTGTGTCAGAATGTGCTGACGGGAGACCCTCGTCAGCCCCCGCAGGTGCCTGGCTGGGAGAGCATGCACACGAACTGCTCAGGAAAAATGTCCCACTTAGGAGCCTAAGAGACCATTTGTATTTCAGGTCAAACTAAATTTGTTTGAGGTATTGTATTTTCCAAAGTGCTTTTGCATTTAACATGTCAGTTGGTGCTAAAAACATCACCATGAGATACATAGAGAAGCTGGGCTTGGAGCAGCTGCTCAAGGTAAACAGGCAGTCATGACCAAACTGAGGATAGAATCAGACTCACCAACAACCTCCCCTCCACCAAACAGAGACTTCATTAGATTTATAAACTTAATTCTAAAGCACATTGCCCATATCTGTTTCTTAATTTACCTACATGAATGTAGCTAGACTAGTTAATGTGCCCACCTATGCTATTTAAAAAGACAGTGAGAGTGTACTTTGTGTAGGTGTCACTTAGATAATTTTTGAGACCAGCTCTCTAGAACAATTGTAAGGAGGATTTCAAATCACCTTGTTTTTTACAGGTATGTTATTTGGACAATCAAAGGAGTCAATGAGATTGGAAAATATCAACAGTTCTCCTTAAATCTTCAGAAGAGGAAGGCATGGGAAAGGGAATGGAAGGAATAGCTTATCTCTTTTGTAGGGATCCACTCACTGGACAAACATTAAGCACCCACTGTGTGCCAGACATTGTGCTGGTTGCTGGGAATAAAAGGGAAGGCAGAGAGAAAGTGGGCTCTGGGGCCCCCAGTCTTCTGAAGGGCCTGGAGATCAAACAAATGATCACAAAGTTAATGTAGACAAACAGCATGACAAGCCATGGGGGACAGACTCCACAGGGCTACTAGAGGGGACAAGGAGAAGCTTCATCTCACTGGAGAACCTGGAGAGCTTCTACGATGGGAGCCCACGGGGAGCTGGGCTCTAAGGGTGAGCAGGTATTCACCGGGGATGGGGGAGAGACAGGGAAGACGGCTCCAGGCAAAATCCTGGGAGGGGGCAGAGAGCAGAGAGAGGTGCTGGAAGGGGGAGAATGTGGCTTCTCAAGGGAGCAAGGTGAAGCACAGCCGAGTAAGGAGGGGTTACCCCTGAGGTATCCCAGAGGAACAGTGTGGTCCTTGGTTTTCAGTTATTTATTTATTGTAATAGGAGTGTGGCCTGTGCAGGGATGGAAACTGCAATGGGGGGGGGAGGGTCTGAGTCTTCAGATTTGCACTTTGAAGACATGCCTCTGCCACTTGCAACCACCTAGATGAGGATGTTCACGCTAAGTGAAATAGACCAGACACCCAAAGACAAATACGGCATGATCTCACTTCTATGTGGCATCTGAAGGAAAAACGGAAGCAGAACTAGTACAAGACAGTAGAATCATGGTTACTAGAGGCTGGGGTGAGGGAAAAGGGGAGATTTTAAAAAGAAAAAAGAGTAGAATGATTGTTGCAAAGGGGCAGGGAGGAGGGGGTCATGGGGAGTTAATGCTTAACTGGTACCAGGTTTCAGTTTTGCAGAATGAAAGGGGTTCTGCAGGACCATGTGAGCCCCTGAACTGCAAGGTCAACATGGTTAAGGTAGCAAGCCCAAAACAACGTAGTGAAAACAGGAAGGATTCCATCTTGAAAATAAGATTGCATTTTTAAAACCCAATTTGTTAAAAAGTAACTTTAACATACGCTTTAACAAACAGACAATTCAGCCCACCTTGGGAGCAAAGCAGGCAGCCTTGAGTGACAAGCTCCCAGACCAGGAAGCTGCTATCCTGGGAGGAAATCAGAGCAGTAAATTTCTTGTAAATAACCAGGAAGACTAATAAGAAATTTAATGTCTCTTCGAAGACAAACATTTTGGGACCACTTAGCAGGTGTACATTCCTAGCCGTTTGTCTCTCACCCGCCTATAAAACCCCTAGACAACGCACCACCCGTGACTCTCTTGTCCCCTCCTGGCCTGAGCCAGGAGCTCTGTCCTCTTGCTTTATCTCTAAATAAAAGTCTCTCACTTGCTCTCCTAAAAGAAAAAAAAATGGTTAAGGTGTTTTCATGTTAAATGTGCTTTACCATAATAAAAATATGGAAAACAATTTAAAAAGGAAAAAGGCCACATGCTTTTAGAAAACTATAAGGAAAGATGATTCTGGCTGCATGTGAAGAAAGGGCAGGGTTTGAAGA
Source organism: Smutsia gigantea (assembly GCA_032199065.1). Taxonomy (NCBI): domain Eukaryota; kingdom Metazoa; phylum Chordata; class Mammalia; order Pholidota; family Manidae; genus Smutsia; species Smutsia gigantea. The sequence continues at coordinate 47,941 of JAVSCE010006918.1, read as the reverse complement.
GCTATGGTAGAAGCCATGCGATGCTTAAAAAATTAGGTAGACCTGCATAAGCCAACATGGATAAACATTCAGTATATTATAAATATCAATACATTATTAAGCATAAAAGCCAGATACTGAATAGCATGTATAGAATGGTCCCACTTACAAGTGGGAGAAAATGAGGACATACATTGACTGAATACATCTGGAAAAATATGCAATAATGGCTAATAGTTGTTACCGTTGAAGAGTGAAGGTCCAGATGGGCAGTAAGAATAATCAATTTTATTTTTTAAAATCCCAACTGTTTATGCAAATATACCATCATACTCATTATGATGGACAAGGGACACGGGAAGGTTGGAGACATGGCAGAGTTGGTGAATGAGATATGGGAAAGGAAGCAGAGGTCACAGTGACATGACTGCTGGCTCTGCAGATGGAGGAAGGGGCCTTGAGCCACTGAATGTGGACGGTCTTGAGAAGTCACTCAGTCAGGGGTGGAAGCATCCAGCACTGGAACCTGGCAGAACCTAACCTGTGATGACATTTACTTTCATGCCTTTGGCCTAATGGTGCAAATGAAATCCTCAAGTGGAAAGCACTCTTCTGGGTGAACAGAGAGCTGAAGTGTGGTCCAAGATGTACAATGAATCCCACTGAATCCAGCCACTCAAGGTGGCCTGTGCACTAGGCATGCATCATCTAAAAAGACAACTGCTGGGGGTTAGTTCCCCCTGAGAGCAGTTCATGGTATAAGAGCTACTGTAAACTAGCATTTATTTAGTGCCTACCGCATAGCATTTGCCTCCTTTCATCCTTACAGCAGTCTTCCCATTGCCATCTTAAAAGTGAGAAAGACAAGGCTCCGAGAGTACATCTTTCTGTCCAAGTCACATAGGTAGAATATGGTGGAGCTGGGATTTGAAACTGACTTTTATCTTTTTTATTATTCCGTCCTTCTATATCTTTGTCTATATTATTACCTATATTATCATCACTGGATTCAAGTAAAACTTAGACTGTTTATAACTATAGGATGTCAGTTCAAAACTTGAGGGCATCTCGTATGTTCTTGACTGATTATCCATACTCTCCTGCATATTTATCTTCACAATTAAGACCTAAAAGATATAAACAGATATTACTCTGCTCCAAAGAACAAAATTTGTCATTGCACATAATTGCCATTCCCATTTTATGGGTAAGTGAACTGAGGCTCAGCACAATTAAACGCAAGGAGTACCATGGCCAGGGCAACAACGAGCATCCTGCTGACCCACATCTGGAGATCCTTTCCACCAACAGACTCCAGCAGACTGGACTTAATATCCTACACCTACCTTAGTCTTCACTTCCTACACCAAATCATAGCCAGTAACACTTGTACCATTGGAATTCCTTTCTGTATCTTTCTTCAACAGGAGAGTAATTCTCCCCATCTTCAGCAAGGACAGGTGGTCCTAAGACCATTCTTTATATGAGCATCTTCCCCTCTCAAGCTCTGAGCCAAAAGCAAAGACAAAGAGTGAACAGGTAAGAGCCCAAATGGCACGTTGTGTTACCAGTCAAGTTGACGCTGGAGAATGTGGTCCATATTTGTGGATAAGAAGGTCTTCCAGTACTGGCCACCGCCTCCCCACCATACCTCAGATGCACATGAAGAATTAGACAAGACCCTGCTTGCAGCCATGGGCAATGCCAGACCACCTGCAGAAACACTTCCAGCATGGAGGAGAAGAGGCACCAGACAGGCCACCCCAGGAAGGAGACAGACAGACAGACAAGGCTACAGATCTGTATTTGCCTCCTTCCAAACTTACACAGCAGATAAGCTGTCTTTACCTAACAAAGAGGTGGAGGCCCAGGAGGCAGATTTAGGAACCGTCCAATCTCCTCACTAATTTAAACGGAAGGAAAACATTTTTCAAAGTCAAACTTTTTGCAGTTTCCAGAACAATTCCACATCGGTTCTTGTTTCTCCCTAAACCCTAGTAATCCATTATTTTAATATATAAAAATGTTGACTATGACATTTCAAACTCCTGTCATTTCATCTTTAAGGAACGCTTAGCTCTAAGCAGCTCAAAGTGTTTTTCAGATTTTTTGTTATATTCATCCTCACTGGACTTCTTTCCAGGCAACTGATGGAAACTAATACGTTTGAAGACACTTGAAGACATAAATGGGAAGTGAATTTACATTCTGTGTGATTTTTCACGTTTCAACACAAAGACTCTATTTTTTGATACGATTCTAATGCTTCTCTGTTAAACACTTTTTTTGGCTATATTAGCAGCCGTGAACTCTGGATGACACTGGCACATTTTCATCCCAGGGGAAGGCTGGATTCAGACTCACGGAGGAGTGGGAACCGCATCATTCGGTTCAAATCAAAAGTATGCTCCTGGGACTCAGGAGGCACGGGTGCCCCAGGTCATACCTCTCCGGGCCTCCCTGCCACCCCTGTTACTGACAAGGAGCTAGCGGGGCAAAGTCAGCTCTTCTTCTTGTGGATGAAAATGTGACATTAAAAAGCAGCGTCTGAGCTGCAGAAACACTTACGGATTTCACAGTTTGCTCCCACCCAGCCATGTGGGCAGTGGCAGGTATAACCATTGGGCTGGTCCAGGCAGGTGCCGGCGTGATGGCAGGGGTTACTGTCACATTCATTTAAGTCGATGTCACACTCTTCACCTAAGAGATAAAGAGAAGCAGCAGTGAGACGCCGTACCAGCGGCTCTGTCAGCCAGCACTTCTCTGGCAAATCAAAGGTCCGAGGCCGGGGTCACAACCTCTAGCAACAGAGCCAGATTTGCTGTTTGTATAAAGTGCAAAACTCTCCCAAAAATCCCAGACAAGATATCTTTTACTTATGTTAAAAAAAAAAAGGCTCTAGTAAAAGGAATCTCCTTTAGTCTACTGAAATAGTTCACTGACGCTAACTCCCACATCTAAACAAACCTTTCAAGATCTATAGGAAAAGTGAAAAGTGAATTTGAGTTCTTGATTTTGTTAAAGGTGTCTATTTTATTCTGGATTTCATCAGTTGAACCATATTTATTTTTCTGAAAATCCAGAAAGCTGAAAACTCACAGTTACGATTTTTTGCTGCCAAGTGTTTGAGTGACTCTGGACATTTGACTATTCTTCTGGACAGTTCTAAGGCACAGCTGTGTGCCTAGCCTGAGCCAATTATGAAAATGTGTTCTACTTTCCAAATCCTTGGATATGCTTCTGTGAGGGACCAAGATGCTCAGGAAGAGCATCAGAGCCTCCTAAGGAAAGATGGCTGTGGAGTCAGGGTTATGCTAGCTCTGACATATTCTTGCCTGGGAAATGGTGGCCCAAGGGAAGATTCATATCTACTCCAGTCCATCCTTACTCCAGAATGAAAAAAAAAATGACCTTGAGCTCTTGAGCCTGCCTAGACCCAGTATTTTAGGGCATCCTTGCCCCCCACCCTCATAGAAAGTCTGGCTTAAACTAACAAATGAGAACATGGGCATATGCCAAACACCAAGTTAACAGGAAATACCTTGTTAGTAGAAGTTACACAAACACAGCCATCTTCAAGTGATTTTAAAGCCGTACTAGGAGTCAAAACAAAATGGGTATGCTTCTTAAACTCAAGGCATTTTATGAAAGGAAGTAGAAGAAGGAACTTCAAATCGAGGTAGTCCCTCTTAAATGTTTGAAAATGAGAAAAAGAAATTTTCAAAATATACCTCCATTTGCTTAGACAAATATAAAAAGTGATATTTTTAATAACCTCTTATCACTGCTAAGTCATAGACTTAGCAAAGGAGGAAATCAAATATTTTGTCCATTTTCAAAGGTAATGTTTCAGTGTACACATGGATAATTACTTCCAGGCTTACTTAATTAGTATTAAAGTGCATTTCTACCTGCTATTGGTTTATCTTACATTCATAAAACCACCATATGTCACTCACAGACATTTCAGAGGAGAAATCTCACACTAAGATATTTCATGTCATTTCATTTCACACTTTTTCATACCTGGCATCTATTTCATTTTTAAAGTAAAATTTGTTGAATGAAACATTTACTACTTCTAGGTCCTACTTGGTTGATAATAATTCAGTAGTGTCTAAGTGAATTTGTTTCCTGCAATAAATATAGTCATTTACATCAATAGGAAAGACATGAAATCGATTGCCTCTCACTAACCTATTTCAAAGGTTGTCTTTCTATTAATGGGGCAATCACTCTGAGTGGGACAGGGCATAGCTTAAACTATTGCAAATAGCATTACATGGTAGACTCGCTGAAGAGAGAGATAAACAATAACATGCTGAGAAGTGCTAAAAGGATAAAATCAAAGGCCTGGACAAACATATACATCAGTACTACTTTCTATGCATTTAGGAAGACAAGCTTAATTGAGGTATTTACTAAACAATTGCTTTCTTTAGCCAGCAATCTGAATACAGCAAATTCTGAAATAAGATGCTCTATCACCTTTGCAGCAATAGCTATACAAATGGCTGATTTCTCCGTACTTCTACAGCCTCAAAAAACTCAAAAGCCTCACTTTGCTCCAGAAGTCTAATGTCAATGTCAAACATTTCTAATTCCCTAAATTCTGGGCAGTCCTAGAGCTATTGGTTCAGATCATCTGGTCCTGCTTTAGTCCAGAGTTTCCCCAGGGAGGTAAACGCCAAATTCAGGGTCCAGAGCAGCCCAAATGCAATCTCCAACGGGATCTAATATAGTTGGGAGAAGTCCAAAACCCAGATTTGCCTGTTCTTGGGACCCACATGATCGGAAGGATGTGGCAGGAATAGAGAATGGCAGGAGAGAATAGGATGCACTCTTTCTACAGGCATTTGTCAAGTGTCTATGACCCAGAACCCAAAGGACTGAGGCCCAGAGAGAGTCTCAAACCTATCCCAGTATGGCTTTCCCAACCATGGTGTTCTAGAGTTCTACTAGGGATTAAATGACATTAGTTAAAGATATAAATTCCAAGCCAGGCTGGGGCCCAAATAGCTAGCAGCTGTTTCCCTGCAAATGTGCTCTGACAGAACCATGGAGTGATACAGAAGATTTAGCTATTTCTAAGTAAATACCTTTAGATTTACTCTAATGACTTATTTTACAGACCAACACTGCTACACTTCTAGTTGAATCAGTTCCCTCCACTGTGTCACATGCTGGGGGTAGGAATATAGGGTGATTCTGATGATGGAGGCATTTCAACCAGAAGACTCCCAAAGATGACCTAGTCCTGACTTACAGTGATCATGCTTTTGCCATCAGTTTTATGCAAGATATTTAAAGTTGTATTATGAATTAGAGAGAGCAAGTTTGGTTTCATTTATATTTCCCCATATTAAGAGTACTTTGCTTTTATATGCATTTCAACACCCCACCAATTCATTTCCAAACAATATGCATTTCAGCTAATTATAGTAGAAGAGTTCTTAGTGCGTTATATCATCTTTCTTTACTCATAGTTGACAATAAATCTTTATGCTTTTACTGACGTGAGCCAGATGACTCTTTTGTTGACTTGCTTGCTTTATTTTTTATTTGACTGGAGAAAAAAAAAATCAATCCCTGTTGTGCTTGAATAACATTTGTAAAGAGAATACAAAAAATGAAATTTCTACTTGATGGAGGCTGAAAATCAGAGTCTAAACTTCAATCTTTTATAATTGCTTTTCAGTCTATGACTTTCTAAGAGGCAATATAGATATACTAGGTATTAAATTTGGTAGTATTTATGCTAATCTGCGAGTGTACTGTTTAATTCTGTATGCTTTCCTCCAGATAAATTAAAATAAATATTTTGAAAAACCAAAAGTCACTACTGTTAGTAAGTCCTTGGGTTAATAGGGCCCATACTCAATGATATCAATGAAAATCATTATCATAGTAATATTAGTATTAAATATAGGCCTACCATGTGCCAAGGACTGGACTGGGTACTTTAAGTATAACACCTTTATGCTTCATGAGCATTATATTCCAGATGAAAAAAATCTTAAAAAATTACTTGGAACTTCTGCCATGATGGAGCAACTGAAGCCTGTCTCGCTCTCCCCACTGCAAATAATTAGACAAGCAGATGAAGCATACATTTTTAAAAACACACTTTTAAGACATTGGACAACAGGCAGTGCATGACTGTGACTGCCGAAAAAATGGGAAATACCCTGGCTTTCTGCCTAGAGCCAATTTAGAACAGAATGTTTTACTGAACTGAGAATTGGAGTTGGTGGAGGCCAAGGTAGCTGTAATTTGTAGGACAGACTACCAGAGAAGATGGAGCCCTTCACAGAAAGAGCATCAGAAATATGCTGCATCCCCTGGAGTTTGTTGCTCAATACTATGCATGAGTAAGTCAAAACTCTAAAGGCCTGGCAAACAAGATGAAAGGTAAATAGTTCCCAAAGCTCACAGAGTACTGAGAAGTATTCAGATCTTAAAAGTCCAAATGCAGATATTTCATTGATCACCCAGTGCATACAGTAAGGAAAAGGTCACCTTAGTAATTCAGCTTAACTATCTCTAGAGTAAAGGCTACTATAGATTCACCCCCAAAATGTAAAAACAAACACTGAAAGGAAGGAATAGGTTGGCAAGTAACTTACCTACCTGCCACAAAGAAAAGGCACTTTTAAAAGAAAGACAATGAATACAATCACTGAACACCTTAACTTACAATGACCAGCATCCAAACAAAAATTATTAGATAGACAAAGAATTAGGAATATGTATCCCACAACCAGAAGAAAAATCAGCCAAAAGATACAGGTCCAGAAATAACAGGTGATGATGAGTAAACAAGGAATTTGCTCAAATGTGAAGGAAAATATGAAAATAAATAAATAAATAAGGATTGAAATAGAAGATATAAAAAAAACCTGAATGGAACTTCTAGATAGAAAAATAAAATCTGAAATTAAAAACTAAACAAAACTACACTGACTGGTCTTAACAGCAGATATGTTCTAAAGAATAAAAGATTAGTAAATTTAAAAACAGTAATAGAAGCTAGACAAACTGAAGCTCAGGCAAAAAAAAAAAACTTAACTGAACTGAGACTCAGTGACCTGTTGTCTGATTTTAAGTAGCCTAACAGATGTAATTTGAGTCCCAGGAAATGGAGGCTGACGCATAATATTTGGTAGAATAATGGGTAAGTTTTTTCCAAACTTGATGAAACCACAGATCCAAGAAATGCAATGAACCCTGAGCAGGATAAACACCAACAAAATCACACTTAGGCATGTTATAATCAATTTGCTAAAAGCCAGTAATAAAGAAACCATTTTGAAAACAACCAGAGTGAGACTTCTGATTCTGAAAAGGTGGAGAATGAGTACTTTTCCTCTTCCTCCAAGTACAAGCAAAAACCCTAAGCATTATATAGAAAGCAAACATGACAGGATTCTGAGAGGCCAGAGCAGATGGTCTGGCTGAGGAACCTCAGGTCCCACGGGTGAGCTTCCTGAGCTTTCTTTCAGCCTCATATATTCCAGACTAGGTGCTAGCAAAGCCAGCAACCCAGAAATGCCAAAGAGTGCAAGGAAAAAAAGCCCCAACTACATGGAGTATAAAGATTCCATGAATCAAAGAGAAAATCTAAAGGAATGTTAAAAAAAAATATTGAATTGAATGAAAATGAAAATACGACATAAAATTTGTGGGACATAGCCAAAGGCATGCTGAGGGGAGAATTTACAGTACTAACTGCATACATTATGAATGAGGCAAAGTCTCAGATCAATAATATAAGGTCCCGCTGAAAGAACTTAGAAAAATAAGAGCAAAATAAACCCAAACTGAAAAAGTCAGTCTCTTACGGGAAATGTGACAGTGGATTGAGCGTCTAATTACATAACAATGATTGGCCTAATTCACTCCACTCGGCCAATTAGGGAGCTTTTGAACAGTTAATAGTTGGCCTCAGTGAATTTTGCTAAACCTCAGGTATAATGAAAGAGTATTTAGTAAAGTAGCAACTCAGAGGAGAGGCATCTTTATTCCTTACACGGTGGTAGTTAATGTTTTATTAGCTTTGCCCATGGGATCCCAGTTCTCAGAATACAATATGTTCTTTTTCAGGGGAAAAAAAAGTTTCTATGATCAAAACTATTTGGAAAATAAAGGCAAATAAGATTCTTTACTGTAAGACCTCTCAGGACCTTTCCTATGCAGACATCCTTACGGATCACCATGTCCCAGATTTGTTTGGCTACACACTTTCTCCAAGGAGCATCTCATGGGATGAGGGTTCTGTAAAACACATTATCAGCACAGCTCTCTCACCAGCTTAGGAACTCTTCTATGATCCTCAGCGGTCTGAAAAGTTACCAGAGCTGAGTAGAAATGAGCATGTATTTTCAATGACCAGTCAGAGTGATGTGTGAACCCCCTTCGGGGGGAGTCCTGCTCCCCGTGATTAGGAGGAGGGCCATGGAGAAATGCCCCCGGGCTGGGGGGCCAGGGGCAGAGAGGTCTTGGAGGCGAAGATAGAACATACTGAGAAGAGTCCCTGATGTGGGGTGTTCAGGAACCACGCAAGCAGAGGGGCCCACGGCCGGAAGGGCTGGATGGGGCCAGACCACTGGGGTCTTGACAATCAAGTTAAGGGCTCTGATCTTTTTCTTAAAGACAATGCAATGCCAGTCCAAGTTTATAAGTACGGAGCAACAAGATCAGATTTCCATTTATTAAGGTCCCTACAATGTGGAGAATGTACAAGGGCGCAGGGGAATGGTGTGTGGAGGGCTAGCTGGGAGGGCTGCACTCATGCAGTCAGGAGGGGAGGGCTGCCTGGTTCTGGGAAGAAGTGAGGGGATCTAAGAGGTTTGTAGGACTCCCTGGGAGTTGGCAGGTAAGGGGGCATAATCTTCCCCAGTTTCCGGGCAGAGCAACTTGAGGTGGTAGTAATACCATTTAATAAGCTAGCAAATATTTAAAGAAGGAAAGAAGAAAATCTCTAAGTCTGAGGTATCGTCAGGAGACATCTAAGGGTGATGCTGAGTAGACAGTTGGAGATTTGCTAAATATTCTGGAGGAAAGATTACATTTTATCTCCCCTAAGATACCAAGATAAATTTCAAATGGATTAGAGATTTGCATGTATAAAATTAATGCATACATGATTAGAATAATACAGGAAAACATGTATAAAATCTTGACATATAGGATCTTTCTAGAATGAAAAAAGACAAAAGAAAATATGAAGATTTAGTTATATAAAATTAAAATATATATAGAAAACAAAACTAAATACTCTGTATACATTTAAAAGGCAAATGACAGTAGAAAAATACTTGCAACCTATAGCATATAAAATATACTTATTATAAAAGGGCTATTTCAAATCAAGAATTAAGATTAACTTAAGTGGTCTGGTAGAAAAGCAAACAAAGGATATGAATGAGTTCATAAAAGAAGAAACACAAATAACCATAAATATACTTTAAAGTGTTCAATCTCACTAGGAATCAAAGATTCACAAATTAAAACAACTCTTAAATGGCATTTTGGGCCACCAGAATGACAACTCTCAGTGTGCCCATGAAGACGAGAAAATGCTCCCATGCACTCTTGGTAAGAGTGAGTGTTGGTACGATGTTTTTCCCTGAAGAGCAATATGGAAATGTGTATTCTTCTTTGGGATTCTGGGATTCCATTCCTGGCACATTAGCTCAAAGAAATAATCAGGTAAGTACACAAAGATGTACATACAAGAATGTGCAGAGCAGCCAATAAAAATGACAGAAGCATATTTCTTGATGTGGAAACACCTTTATGATATACATATATTTTTAAGTGAGAAGTAGGTTATAACATAGAATGAGCAGTGTGATTCCTTTTATATTCAAATATATATGCATATCATCCACTACTTTGTATATACCCACAGACCTTCAGGAAAATCCCTGGATATAGGTATCAAGATGTTAACAGTGGTTATCCCCTACTAGTGTGGTTTTAAGTGGTGTTATTTTTTCCTACAGCCCTATATACTCTGATCTTTCTTCCATGCTTTTTTATTTGTGAGATTAAAATGTCTGGATGAAAAAAACAGGATGCTTCCCCAATATTATTTTTGCATCCATTGACGAATATAAATGTCTGTGTGTGTTTATAAACCAGTCAGCAAAACAAAACCATCTGGGAATCATTTTCTGGAATGATCCCACTTCTTAGTCCCAGGAAAGTATGAAAGGAAAACACAGGATGTGACACAGATAAAGAGAAGGAAGATCAGAAGTTGCTTCTCCCCATCTTGACTGTTGGCATCTTCCCCAGAAGCACAAATGAGACTCCCCAGGGACGGACTCCGGGCCCGGGCTCTGTGAAATTCTCCAGGGGTGGGGAGGTGGCCATGGTGGCTTAGCCGGGCGGGGTGAGCCCTGTGAGGCGCTCTCCAGCCAATGGCAACACGTGTCTTCCCGCAGCTTAAATACCCACCTTCTTCTATGGCACCTTAGTGTCAGTCTTTCCCAACTTGCAAACCAGAGCAACCCTTATCTTTTGTTGGTTGAGCAAGTTCTGAAAACACAGGTTTGCCCTACACTCGATGTTTCTGGTCTCCTGGACTCTGCGGGAAACACCAAGGATGGAACCTTTCTGACCCTGTGGTTCACAGCTCTTTTTGAGAATCTGATGAAACTTTGAGAGCCTCCCTTCAGCATCCACTCATATGTACAACACTCTGCATCTGGTTTCGGGGATTTACAAACTCCCTGAAGCCCACGTGGGGAGACTTAGAAGAACCTGTAGTCTAGCAGCAACTCTTCCTACTCAGAGCTCAGTGGCCACCAAGGCTCCTCTTGAACCCAGCCCTCCCTCCAGCCCTGCTCTGCCCTCGGGCCATCACCCCTCCTCATTCCACTCCAGCCCCCCACACCTGTAGTGTCTGTACCTCCCTGACAATCAACCCTGAACCCAGAGTAGCTCCCCCTCATTTCCCACCGCCACTACTACCTCTCTTCATTTTTCAAACCCTGGTCACTGTTACACCTTTTAGTAAAAATTAAGGCAGTAGCTGAATGCAATTCTATAGAAGACCCATTTCATCCTTCCTTTCGCCTTCTTCCATGAACACTTAAGCTTTTTTAAGTGTTAGTGTAACAGCTCATTTCTCATATTTCAAAGCTACAGCTCCAGAAATGTGTAGCAGTGGCAGTCTCCATAAGTACCAAACACTGACTTCAGAAGAACCTCATTTAATGACAACAGTCAATTGTTTTAAAATAGATCTTCATCCAAGCAATGCCTAGTTACATTTTGCATTGGTATTCATATTTTGCAATATAATGTATGCATAGAGGCTTCTCAATTGTTTTGTTTTTTTAACAGATGCAATTGCAGGGATTTTGTGGTGAATTTGAAAACTCAGTTCCCAGATCACTTGCCTGTGAACCCTGGTGTGCAGACACACGTGCCGTTTACGGCTTCACTGTCACAGGTGCCTCCATTCAGACAGCTGACGTTAGCGCAGGGATCCTTGTATGACTCACAGTGTATTCCTGTGAAGAAACAGATGCAAAAGGGGTAACTTGCTAAGGAATTGCCAAGGGGTTCAAACAGCCTGAGCAATGTGAAGGCAGACTCCCAGGGGTGCTGGGGAGCACCCGCATGTGTGTGTATGTACATGTGTGTGTATGTGCACATATGTTCATGTCTTTGTGTACTTGAGCACATGCCGACGCTGGGCTTTAAGTTGCTGTAAAGACAGACCTTAAAAGAAAACAACAAATGCAATCCTTGCTCACAGGTCCTCCCAAAAAGTCTTTTGTACTTTCTCTGACCACATCCCCATGCCTACTTTGGGGAACAGCAGGACAGAGAGGGAGCCACTTCATACTTAGCCTTCATTCTCGAAGGCCAGATCAGTTAACATGTGCTGCGCACATAGCATGTTCCAGGCTGCATGCTGTGCTTTATATCTGATTTGAGCCTTACAATAACACCAGAAGACAAATAGTCCTACTCCCCCATTTCACAGGTGAGGGAACTGAGGACAGAATGCAAGGCTGGTTGGTGAGGGAGCTGAGATTTGATACCCCCAACAATGCTGAGTAGTTCGCTGAAAGTAAGCTCGTGCTGACCATGGAAATACACAAAATTCTATGGAGCTCAGCACCCACTTAACAAAAAAGGGACACCTAAAAAATCTTTATAGCAAAGTAGCTTCTCATTCGTGTAAAAAAACAGTCTATGTTTGCATGTATATATGCAAATCTGAATGGAACCCAGAGAATGGACTACTTTGAATTTCACATCATGTATTTCTATATTGTCAAATTTTTTTTTACAGTGAGTAAATATTATTTTATAATTTTGTGAGAAACTTTAAAAATCCAGTGCTATTTGAAAGGTAGGATTTCTGCGGTTGTTCTACTAGAGTGCCAAGATGGATGAATAGATTAATCTTTCTCATCTCCCACCCTGTGGAGGGGGAAGATAAATTACACCATACTCTGAATAGGAATGTGTATGATGATATGCTCACACTTCCCACAGCCTCAAGAAAAATAGGCATAAAGCAAACAGTAACTGAATGGGATTTACTTAATTTCCTCTCCACTTTACTATTTAACTCATGTTGCGCAAGACTGCCACACCCAGTAACTCGTCACTTAAGTCACTGGAATTATTCCTGCTGGGATTTTTTTCTCTCATTTCTTTTTCCATGTCTTCGGGCTCAAGAAGAAAAAAAAAATGTAAGAGAAAATAGAACTGCCAATCTATGTTCACCTATCGACTTATTAATGAACCAAGAGCTCTAGAATGGATGGTGTTTCATTCCTTTTTTATCCTTTGCCCCTCATATCCAGCCCATGAACAGTATACGGACAGATATTTAGGTAAATATACTTTTCTACCTGTAACTACGTTACTGATCCCACCGGCTTGTGTCTGGTGGGATACGGCCCTTGAAGGCCTGTCTTTGCTCCCTCCCTGTCTCCAGTGATTTGAATGCAGAATGCACCTCCTCGACTTGCATTATCTTTAACAAATCCAGGATTCATGGCAATATGCAAGATATAACTAATGTAGAGATTAACATGAAACTGATCACTCATCTTTGTCTGGGTAGGGATGGCCTCTGTGCCCAGAAGTCCATTTCTATTTCCTGCGATCCCAAGTAGCATGGGCTCCACTGAAGGAATAAAATGCAGAACCATTTCTACTTCAAAACGTTTCTCAGAAGACAAAGACTCACATATTTATAAGTTCCCATGGGGCTGATCAATGGGAACCAGGTAACCAAAAAAAAAGACTTTCAATTATAATGGGAAATACAGCCATATCAAAGTTCCGAGATGTCCGAAACCTAAAAAACAGTTGCATTAGATCTGAAATAAGTACAATCAAGGGTGAGCTTGCCGAGTTTCTGGTAATAGATTAGTCAATCAAGCCTGTATAATATTAATACATCAATACACAAATTAGTTTTTTCAAATAAGGCTAAAAAGCAAATTTTAGGCTAGATACTATCTTTAACCTTAAAAGCCTTCGATAAGATAGTTTTAATGAAAACACCCAAGACAATAAGCAATTTCAATCTTTTGGGTGTTTTTTTGGGGGGGGGCAATAATTTTTTATCCTTTGTTGTTTCTCCTTTTCGAAAGATATTTGGTCACTTGAAATCCACTGAGTTTTCTGGCACTAAGATCGGACAAAAGCTCATCTTCACAGAAACATGATGACTATGAAGCAAGATGGGCTTAAAAGTCCCCAGTGGGCCCTTTGGCTTCTCATATTTCTAGACTCTAAGCCTTGCTAACCCATATAAAAAATATTTGTCATAATGCTCAGCTTGTCGATTAGAGCTCAACTACTATGAGCTAGAAATGTTATATATGGAGAACAGACAGCCATGAGCATCACTGAAGCCCCCATGGTGCTTCCACCCAAACCCTCCTCCTGAGGCCTCAGCCCTGTCCTGCATTCCCCCCGGGGCCCCACGCACACTGAGTGTTAGGCGTCCCGTTTCCTCTGATGAGGACGCCATCCTTTCCCCTCCCCCAAGGTGGTCTTCACCTGGCACATTCTATCCGTCAAAGCCCAACTCCAGTGTTCTCTCTCTGGAAAGCTGAACCCGACTGTCCCAAGACAGAATTCCATTCTCCCGCTAATGTGCAGGGAGAGAGCATGCTGAGCTCCACGCTGTTACAGAGTTTGCTGTATTAAATCACACATTATCTGTTCTGTCTGAAATCCCCACAAATCTCTGAGGTCCCCTAAAGTACAGGCCATATCTTAATGTATGGAAGAAATTATGGATATACCACCAAAATCCTGTCTTTTCAGAGAGGCGACAGCCAGTGTACTTTGGCTGACACACAGGTAGGATTGCCAGAGGAGTGAGAAGCCATTCCAGATCTGCCTCAAAAACACTATATTTTGTCAGGAAAAACCAGGTCCACACTTCAGACTAAGTCTGTGGAATGACACATGCATCACCCATTGGCAAAGGCCGTAGCACGCACTATTACAAAACTTGTGTTTAGTCTCAAGCAAAAATAAACTGTAATTCAGTCAAAACTAATAAAAATTCATACTTTTCATATTAAGGGATAGAGAGGCAATGTTTCTAAAAAGATCTCTATTCCAACAAGGCTCTTTATAGAGAAGTTAATTTTAGAATCAAAATGAGCAAAAATTCAAAAGACTCGTGCGCCAATTATCAATCTTTGTTGCCATCACTGTTTGGTCATGGTTAATGTTTTGAAAACTGAAAATCATTACTTTATCTCCAGGAAAATTAAACCAGGTATAGAAAATTAACTTGAAGTGTTCTTTGAAGTAAATAATCACTTTAAGACAGCATCTGATTTTATTCAAACTTCGTTCCTCCATGAAAACTTTTCCAGTATTTCAACCCTCACGGAACTCAACCTTTTTTCTAAACTATTTCAGAAATTACAATTGACATCTCGGTCTTAGTCTCATTACTCGTGTGTGTTCCCATCTCAGTCTGCTCTTCTGGTTAAATAATAGCCTAAAAAGGGAAAAAACCTGACTTACCCATTTTTGTATCTATCTCACTACCAGAGAAGGGCCACACAATATCTAGAAGGTCTTGTTCTCTGGCTACACGGAAGTAATAATTCTAGCAAACCAAGAAAGGTCTCATCTTTTCAATTACAAATTTCTGTAGACTTTAAAAATAAACGAGGCACAATGTACTCAAAGCCATAACCCAGTGACCTAATTTCTGAGACCCTATTCCCCCCTCCAAAAATCCAGGAAGTAATAAATTATGTAAATAAAGATGTTCATCCCAGAATTATAATAGCCTCTCATCAGATGCAACAAGAAAATGAAAAAATATCCCCCATAGGAACATTACATCATTCTTTAAAATAGAACTAGTAAGACTTCCTAGAAATATCTTAATCAAACATAATATAGTTTTGAAGTAAGTATCAGCGTTTTGGTATGTCTGAAGGGAGCTTACCCTGAGTCCCTCCTGAATTTTGTTTCTAACAATTTCATGATCCACAGCGGAAATTTACTGGGAAAGTATTCAAGTTGGTTTCCTTTATTTAATTATTGTGTTAAGCCACAGTTTCGATTCAAGCAAAGATAGCTATTGAGCATTGGCTTCATGCAATCCACCATATCAAGAATTAAAGAAAAAAAAAAGCCGTGTTGACACTTCCCGTCAGGAGATTATGATTTAGTGTAAGAGAGAGGCAAGTCTAATGCCAGAAAGAATTGACTACAAGGCTAACCATAACTGTCATAGCAAACCTAGAGAAAATGCTGTAAGAGTTCAGGGAGGGAGAAATCACATGCATTTGGGGATCAACGTTTCAGACAGTGGATGTAGTCATAAGATTGGTTGAGGGCGAAGAGGAGGGGAGAAAGAAAGAACCCTCACTCTGGGGACCAAGGGCATTGATGGTGTCCAGAGGACAAGGATTCAGTGAGAGGAGGGAGAAAAGAGTCAGGGGACAGGAACGGAGCTGCAGCAGCTACAGCAGGATGAGACTCAGAGGAACCCAGTGGTCAGCGGGGTGAAGGGGCAGAAACACAGAGTGGGAAGCCGAGGGGAGGGCTTCAGGATTTCACCGAAAAGGCTTCAGCTAAGTCACTGCTGAATCTATTTTAGTGGAATGGTGGGGACAA
This sequence comes from Smutsia gigantea, assembly GCA_032199065.1. Classification (NCBI taxonomy): domain Eukaryota; kingdom Metazoa; phylum Chordata; class Mammalia; order Pholidota; family Manidae; genus Smutsia; species Smutsia gigantea. The sequence goes on along the minus strand of JAVSCE010006918.1, from coordinate 31,822 downwards.
GATCCAAACGGAAAGGAATGGACAAGATCCAAATTAAAGAAATAGAGGTGTTGTCTATATCAACTCTAGGGAAACTGAGTTGTAAAAGAGGAAGAAAGTGGGAAGTAAGTAGAGGAGGTCAAAGCAAAATCGAAGAAAAGTGGGTTTTCTCCAATTCACATGAGATTTATCTAGAAGTGTAAGGACATTTCATTTTTATGTTTAGCAGCCCAATTTTTCTAGCACACTTATTAAAAAAGAATTCCCTTCCCATTCATAGCAATTCCTTTATTTTAAGAGTCAGACATTATTACAGACAATGGTTTCTGGGCCATTGTCCAGTTTTGGTTAGCTATCCATTCTTGCACCCAAAAATGTGCGCATAATAATAACTAGCACTGTAATGGGTTTTAACATCTGGCAATTCCCCCTCATTGCTTTCCTTTTTCAGAATGTTCTTAGCTATACTTACCTTCAAATTCCTATTACACTCATTCTTTTTAAGAAGTTGTATTCATTTATTTAAGTTTTATTTGAACATAAAACAGTAAAAATGACCACTGCAAAAATACATATGTAAAAAGAATTAAAGCCCCAACTCTCCCTGCAACATACCACCTAAGTCCTAACTCTAGAGTAAGTACTAGTTAGCAATTGGTGCCCACCCATCTCATAGTTTCCTGTTTATACATATATCCTATATGTAAATATATGTTGGGAGAAATGTTTCCAAACATGGAAAGAATGTCCATTCCCCAGGGAGAGAAAGGCACAGTATCAGGTGACCTCTCTCCTACCCTCCCTCATACTTTCTCTGGATTGGAGAGTATAATTTAGCTCCTCTGCCTCTCTTTTAATCCCTCTACCTCTGCTTCACCACCACTACCTCCCCATCACTCTTAGTTTAGAATTCTACCATTTATTGCTATTTTCCTAGGGTTAACCTTCCTGTTTTCAGAGGTCGTATTTAAACCTACACCTACATGTCTCTATAAATACATTAAAATTAAATAATCACTTTACCTGCCCACTTCAACTCACTTGTATATCTTCCAGTTCTTCCCACCTCCAACCCCTCCACCTCATGGATTTGATTAAAATGACATGAAACTTTAGTGTAGTCATTTAAATTTTCCTTAAGAACAAGTATGGTAGACACACCCTAGGATGTCCCCAGTGACTAGTGTAATTCCCTCCCCTTGAGTGTGAGCTTGTAACTGATAGCATTTGCCCAAAGTTAAGGGACTTGGAGATGCAGGTAAGGTCTCTAATCAGTTGACTTTGAGTTAATCTTAGGTGAGCCTGACCTAATCAGGTGAGACATTTAAGAGGCTGCAGGCCTCTCCTGAAGTCAGAGACGTGAAACAGCAGAGACTGTCTTTCATCATTGCTGGCTTTCAAGACGCAAGCTATCATGAATTTACAGCCACAAGGATATGAATTCTGCCAACAACCTGATCGGATGAGAACTCAGCCCTGCCAACACCTTGATTATAGCCTTGTGAGACCCTGAGCGGGGAATCTATTAAGCCATGTCTGGACCAACAAAACTGTGAGGTAATAACAGGGTGTTGTTCAAGCCATGACCTTGCATTAATTTATTATGCAGCAACATTAACTCTTTCTTTACCATTAAACTTCCATTCACAATCACTTTAATATCATCCATTTAGGTCTATCCCTATACTTAAGGAAGTTCACTCAACTGTCTTCCTTCTGTTCTCTCTATTCCCCTACCTGGCTGTTTTTGTTCTGGTTTTAGTTCCGATCTGGTGAGAATACTTTCTAAAATAATTTTCTTAGAATTAACTTTTCTGTATCCCTAAAGGTACAAAATGTCTTTTTTTGCCCTCAAATATAAAGGATCCTTTAACTATCAGTCCTTTTCATTGAAAAGTCTGAAACATGGCTCCACTATTGTATAGTTTTGCTATAAAGAGGAACAGTTCAATCTGGTTTCGTTCTCTTTCTCTGATATGTAACCTGTGAAGAATCCTGAAAAAAAAAATTCTCTTTATCCTTGGATTTGGAAATTTGACCAGGAAATCTCAGTTCCATATCGTATCCTTCATTAATCCATCTGGCACGCTGTAGGACCATTTATTCTATTTGAAGACTTAAATTCTCTTCAGCTCACAGCCTTCCTTCTAACAATTAGTTGATTCTGGTTTTATTTCCATGTGTTCCTTTTTCTTCTGGAACATCCATCATCTAGATGGAAACAGATCCCTTGGATCTTTTCTCCACATTTCCTATCTTTTTGCTCATGGTTTCCACTTCTATCATGAAATAGTTCCTTCTTTTGCTTTTCCAGACCCACATTGAATTTTGAGTAGCATACATTACTTTTCTACTTCCTCTCTTGAGTGTTTAGATTTGCTGGTTGTTGCAATTTTGTTTTTATCTCCAAGAATTTTTTCCCTCTTAGAGTTGCTGGTACAGGCTCTCTGTTCTGACAACAGTGGGGGTTGACAACCTCAGGGAGACACAGATGTCACTGGAGATTCTCCTCCAGGGCTGGACAGGCACACAGGAGAGGCCTCCAAGTTTGGGGTTCTCAGGGCTCTCTAGATGTGAGCAGAGACCACTCTCTCCCAGCCACCCAGAAAAGAAGGTTCTGCCCAACTGCACAACTGTCTTAGAGATCAGCCAGTATCCATGAGATCAGAACAGTCCACTGCCTGGCAGAGTCCCATGTGGCACATTCACAGCATGTACGTCCTCTCCGTAAGCTGACTCCCAGCACCTGCACCCTTTCCCTGAGAGCATAACCCCTCAGATGTGTTTAAGATCCCTTCCACGGTCATTTACCTTCTTGAGTCATCCCCAGCAGACAGTCAGTAACTGATGGCTGAAGGTCCCAGGAAGATAGAAGGGGTGGAATTTAGAGCATCTAGGGAAGGGTTAACCTTGAGCAGGATGAGGAGCTCACAATAGCTAACATAGAAGAGCATAAAGTCTTAGTGGCTGTGATTGCAGATGAGTTTGTCGGGTGGGCTCTCAAAGGGTGGTGCACCGACTTCACCTGAGAACTTACCAGAAAGTTAAATTCTTGGGCTCCACCCCAGATATACTGAATCAGAAACTCTAGGGTGAGGGCCCAATCATCTGTGCTTTAACGACAACCCACCGGCAGATTCTGATGCATGCTTGCCTTTGAGAACCACAGCTGCAGAATGTGGAAAAGGAGATAAATTTGAAAATGTTTGCAGATAACTTCTCTCTCATTCCATGAAGATGGAGATTAAGTCAGCTATATTCTAAGGGAGAATAATTTAATAGGAGGATCAGGGGAAGTGGCAAAATTTGGGAAAATCCTTTGAGAAAAATGGAAGAGGGAGCAAAAAAGGCTAGGATCACAGTCTACGTATTTGTGGAGACACTAGTGGGTTTCATGTGCAACTGTACCTTTGTATTGTTTAGTCATGGTAATATAAGCAATGCCCCAAAGACAGGAACATGGGGGCACAGTCATATTGATTCATGTTCGTGGTGAGTTTGTCATTTACAGGGATAAAATTTACTTCCAAAACTTCCATCATAAACTACAGAATTTTGGAGTTTTGAATTTTTGAAGCATATCCACTACTATTAATGGTGGATCTCAAAGTCTCAGTAAGCATCTCTGACAAAACAAAGACCAGTCAGTATACAGGATCTATCCAGGCTCGACAGGAAGCCAGTGACATGATTAGGATGAGCCGTTTAGATATCCTGATCCATTGCTCCTTTATTCTTTCCAAAATTGGGCAAACTTCCTATTTCTCAACGCAGGCATACATCATTTTATTGCACTTTGCTTTACTGAGATATTGCGGTTTTTACAAATTGAAGGTTTATGGCAACCCTGAATCCAGTCGGTCAAACAGCACTGTTTTTCCAGCAGACATTGCTCACTCTGTGTCACATTTTGGAAATTGTTGAAATATCTCAAACATTTTTGTTACTGTTATGTTTGTGATGGTGATCAGTGATCATGGCTTGCCAAAAGCTCAGATGATGGTTAGTGTTTTTCAGCAGTATTTTTTAATTAAGGTGTGTATTTTTTTAGACAGAATGCTATTGCATACTTAATAGACTACAGCATAGTATAAACATAACGTTTATATGCACGTTTGGGAAACCAAAACTTTCATTTGACTCACTTTATTGCAATATTGATTTTATCGCAGTGGTCTGGAACCAAACCCATCATATCTGCGATATGCCTGCACTCTGATAGCCCTAGAACTGAAGTCCTTGTAGAGGAGGCCAGCACACCTGCCCTCATGGTAGTTGTTTGGCTTTAACTGGGCATCACACTCTGAAAGAAGCATCAGATGATAACATAAAACAAAGACTCGGCCCAGCCTCAGCCCCTCCATCCAGAGGTTAGATCAAATTCATGCATGTGGCCTACGAACCCTCGAGGCTCACCTGAAAGACCACTAAAGAAAGGCGGATCCATTCAGACAGAAGCTACTGTTGCTGCGACACAAGGTCACCAGGCAGATGGATGGTGTCAAGCAAGCAGTGATGGGAGCGAGAGGTTAAGTGAAATGACTGTAAGCAGAGCCCACGAAAGCATTATAAAAATCTAAACCCAGCCCTGAAGTCGTGGCTTAGAGAAATGTGCACAGCAGCCATTCTCCTGGCACAGGACCGTTTGAGGGTGTCTGGGAACCAGTGAACCCATGGGAGGCAGATGAAAGGGCATTAGGGACCATTACCACCTCACACGGTCACCATGGGGATGTCAGGAGTCAGTGCACGTGAGGGCTGAGGACAAGGTCGGCACATTAGAAATGGCCCACCAGTGTCGGCTGTCTTTCCAGAGTGAGTTTGACACACATCCACTCAGATGAACTGGCATTTCCCTCCCAAATGACTCCTTTAATGAGAATTAACATTTTTGCCAGTATGTCAGATTCCACCCGCCTCCCCAGCCAAAGAGCGCAGCACCCTGTCTTGCCCAGCAAGCCCTGCAGAGCAGCAGGCGGTCTCTCTCATGGTTCCCACAGCCACGTCCCCTGATCCACATCTGGCAGCCTCCCTAATACCACTTTTTATCATTGGCCTTTTACAGCCACATTCAATAGAGAAGAGCAACAGGGAGGAAAGGGCAGGAGAGAGATTTTTCAGTTGACCAGGAGGAAGCCTGAGACTTGCCAATTGGTTTCCTCACCCCATAAATCAGCCCACCTCCAGCATTTGATTTTTATTCTAAATAATTTCATGCTCCAATTAGAGACTTATGCATTTAAATTTAGAAATCCATCAGCTCCTATAGGCCACTCTGTCACAAGAAGGCCAAGTGACGCTCACCTTTGTATTCCGCCAGGCACACACACTCGTAGCCATTAACGAGATCCCTGCAGGTGGCGGCATTCAGGCAAGGAGCAGAGAGGCACTCATTATATTCCTCCTCACAGTAGAGGCCATGGTAACCTAAGGGACAGAAAGAAAGGCTGCCATTAAACGTGTTCCATTTAAACCCACACGAGACCAGCCTGCAAGGAAGGCAGTTGGCTACTCATTGGAAAGTACAGCACAGATGGATGGATTTAAGGAGCTGGGTCTTTAGGGTATAATTGAAATGTGGATTTCCAAGAAGGTATGAAGAGTTTGTTCATATCACCCTTTTTCATGATCCCAAGTATAAAAGAAGGGACCCCATTTATCCACTAGATGGTCCCATTATTACATCATGCCCAATGGTGCGAGACCCAGAGACTTGAATTATTCAGTTTATCTGCTGTGGCTACAGGAGACAGTGATGGTGGCAGGACTCACAGATGGGAGTGACACCTCCTTTCAAGGGTGTGGACCACCTTTTTCCTCCCAGCAGTCAGAAAAAATAGATACAGTAACTAAAGAGGATTTTATTAAAGTGTTTTATTAAATGTATTTCTGTGGCTTTTCAAGTCAGGAAAGAAACTCAGTTAAAAAAAAAAAAAGCTTAACTGAAATTCCTCATGAAATGTGGGTATTTTTTTTTGTTTATTTAAGATTATGATTATCTAAGTAATAATATCTTAAATTGTACTTAAAAGTTTTTAGTTGTTAAAAACAGAATAACAGCAATGAAGGAAAAGAAACCAACAGTTTCTCAACAAAGATGGTGTTTTCTCTTTGCAAAACAGGTGTTTATTCTAAAGGATAAGAAGACAACATTCTTTGAGATTCACTCATGAATGTTATGCTGTTTTTAACTTTCAAAAACATGTGTTACTGCCAATTTGTGGTGCAGCCAGGTCATTTTTTTTTTTTTTTTTGGTCTGGCCCTGGCCAAACAATGAGAAACATGTGAGCATTTTCATAATTCACCCGGCCTGTGTAGTTCTCGTTTCAGATAAGTAGAAAAAATAAACCCTTGCTCAAGGGGGAACTAGAACTACTGGCTTTTTTCCAGATTTCCAACACACAGCCAACCCTCTAACTCAGAAAGTCCCATTAGGACCTGCTAATACGTTGAACTGTTTTGTTTCTCGTGACTATCGCAAAAGTAGGTTAAACTCATATTTGCATTATGAACCGAGCACTTTTCAAGTATGTTGCCATTTCAGTTGCTTTGAACCTCTTTCCAAGTTTACACAGTGATAATGGCCCCTTTGAGGAGGTCTCAACCTACCTGAGACGAACATCCTACGGTTTACAATTCTGTCTTGCCCCACTTTTTGTCATCTTAGGGAACTATTTCCTATTACTCTTCATTGGAGGAGTTCAATCATCTAGATCAAAACTCCTCAACTAACAGCAGTGCTGTCCCCAGGAAGACATTTGGCAGTGTCTGGAGACATATTTTTGCTTGTCACAACTAGGATGGAGGGGAAAGAGTTGTCACTGGCCCCTGGTCTAAGGATGCTGCCGAACCTCCTCCAGTGAACAGGACAGCGCCCTACAACAAGACAGAAATCCAGCTAACATGTTAGTAAAGCCAAACGGGGAAACCCTGCTCTAGACCAGGGTGATGAGCACACTACTGTACACAGGCCAAATCCACCCAGTCTGGTTTTGTAAATTAAGTTTTATTGGGACACAGCCACACCCTGTTATTTATGTTTGTCTGTAATGCCTTTTGCACTATGACGGCAGATCGAGTAGTTGTAACCGAGACCAGTGGGCTCTCTGGCCCTTTACAGAGCAAACGTGCTGACTCCTGGTCTAGATTCAACAGAAAATACCTCTTTTTACCGTATTAATATTTGGATATTGACCCCTTATCAAATATATGGCTCACAAACATTTTCTCCCATTTTGTTGCCTTTTACTCAGTCGATTGCTCCCTTTGCCGATGCAGCCCCCCTTGTCTATTTTTGCTTCCATTGACTGTGCTTTTGGTGGCATAGCCAAGAAATCATCACCAAGACCAGTGTTAGGAAGATTTCCTCCAGGAGTTTTATAGTTTCAGGTCTTACCTTTGAGACTTTAATCCATTTTGAGTTGTTCCCCGTGAATGGTGTAAGATAATACAAATGGCCAACAGGTATTGCTGCGCACCATCGAAAAGATGCTCAACATTACAAATTACCAGGAAATGCAACATAAAACCACAGTGAGATATCATACCACGCCTGTTAAGATGACCACTATCCAGCAACAAAAACCAGGAAAGAACAAGTTTGGCAAGGATGTGGACAACTTGAAACCCTTGTACCCTGTTAGTGGGGATATAAAATGGTGCAATTGCTGCGGGCAACAGTAGAGAAAGTCCTCAAAAAATTATAAACAGAACTACCATATGAGTTACAATCCCACTTGTGTGTATTTATCCAAATAATTGAAAACAGAATCTCAAAGACATATGTGAATTCCTACATTCACAGGAGCATTATTCACAATAGCCAAGGGGCAGAAAAAATATAAATGCCCATCAATGGAGTATTATTCAGTCTTTTTAAAAAAAGGAAATCCTGTCATATGCTATAACCTGGATGTACAGAGTTTCAGTAATGCAAAATTAAAATGTTCTAGAGATGATCTATATGACAATGTGTACACAGTCAACAATATTGTGCACTTAAAAATTTGTTAACAGATTTCATGCGATATGATTTTTATCACAAGGTTTAAAAAAGTGTATGTATAAAGACAGAGTCACATGTCTTTCACCTTTTTCTCAGTGTGAAGCCACAATCATACACAGCATATTTTCCATTGTATTTGTTCTCCTGACAGATTTTTTCAAAATCATCTTAGGATAATATATAACCCTACAAGCATCTTTGACCTCTGAATTGAGGTATTACTTATGTAGACAAAAATCAAAAGCAAATTTCATGAAATCATCCATAACGGTTTTCATTTTTTGAAAACTGTATGATTATCTTTTTCCACTAGAAACATTAAAAGCAAATGAGGAAGTTATTTTACAGAGACAATTAAGCTAGTGATGTTTTGCTTCCTTGGGGGGAAAAATATAAGGATTTCATATTCTAAAACTGTGTCTTCAGAGACAGTAACATTTAAATGTCTTTATGGAAATGTCAAGGCACCCTTTATACTTGGTGCCAAAGAACCTAAATCAGACTGTTTGAATAGAAAGTTGTTCCTTCCAAAAGAGAAGGCTTCTGTGAAAATGAGGCTGCCACCCCCTGCTGGTAATTAATTTGGGCAAACAAATTAACTCAGGGCAGTGTGCCCAGGTCTAGGCTATCTGGGCTAGGACAAAGAATTTTTAAAAAAAGAAAAGATCAGAAGGGTGGGACTCAACAGACCCCTTCCAGGGCACTGATCTTCATCACCATCGATCTTTGCATGACTTGCTCCTGAATATTCAGCTCCAATCACTTCCTTAGAGCTGTTCCTTAGAACACAGCAGCCGGCTGGATGTGGGGAGTGAGAGGAGCAGTCAGGATGGCTGCCCTGTTCAGGCTGAGTGGACAGTGTAGCCGTTACACAAACAGGTATGACCAAAGGAACAGCGGGCTTTAGGGGAAGCTGACCAGTTGGATTTGGGACATGTTTACCTTGGGGCTCATTCAGGGAGGTCCAGGTAGCATTTGGGGTGCTGGTTATTGAGCAATAATAAAGAACTAAGTTAAAAATACAATTTCAGACAGTTGTAAGTGTTATGAAGGAAACCGACTGAGTTTCAATGAGCGATTAATGGGGGAAGCTACTTCCAACAGCATTGTCATAAAATTATCTGCAGAAGAATTTTTCACTTTGCCTTGCTTTTGTTTACAGCTACAGGTGTGCTTTATTGGTGACTTGAATTCCCCAAGAGCTCTTGCTCTTGTGAAGTGATTTTCCAGAATGGTGAGTGACTCTTGGTATAGTCTTCTCTTGGCTTACCTGGCAGGTTCATTCTAGGAAAACTCAGTGTATCTTAAAAACTGTGCTGCACATGTGAAGAGAGCAGTTAGGTTCTAGGCCTGGAAAATCATGATCAGAGTTCTCACCTATGCAAACTACCAGAGGGACAGTCCAAAGTTTTGATGCCAGGCCATTCTTTGTTATGCACAGTTATCCTACACATTACAAGATGTTTGAAATCTCTGGCCCATACCCACGCAATTCCAATAGGACCCTTCAGTCATCATGAGAAGAATCCCACCCCCACCAATTTCTAAGTCACCCTCTAAAGGGCATTACAGCCCCCACTGAAGGCCTGACTTTGAGGGTCCCCAACAACCCCCTAATCTTCTAATCTCATTGTCATTGTCACCTGCTACAGCCTTTGACACTGTCTGCCAGCCCTCCTTGATTTGCTTTCCTCTCCTTGGGCTCCCTTCTTCCTCTCCTCTGTCGCACCCCTGCCCACTGTCCTCATCGGGCTTCTTGCTCCCCATCCATGTAGATCTGAGCTTGGCCCCATTTTTTTCCCTTTCCAAAGTTTTTCTTCAATGAAAACTTCATCAACTTCCAGGCAACTAACTCCCAAAATGCTGTTTATTCAAGCCCATTTTTCCAACTGCTACCAGGATCTCCCTGAGCAAGCTGCCCCTGGTGCTTCTCTGACTCCCAAGAACCTAGAATGCCTGACATTCTGCCATTTGGTGGGACTCCTCTGCGTCCTCCCGGGACGACCAAGGTCCTGCAAGACGGACTCAGCAAAGGGGTGCAGAGGCAGGATGCCAGCCCACAGGGGCTGAGCTGTTCAGAGCATGCTGCCACCTCCCAGTTTTAAGAGGCACCTCATTCCTACCTTCCCCACTGAAAGGAAGGCCTTCCACTGCCTCTTTGGTGTCTTCTCTCTCAACACCGTCCCAAAGCGACATTATGTAAACATGACCATCAACAAAACGCAGCTCTGACCCTCGCGGTGGCCACTCTCGAGCTCTTTCCTCTCCTCGCCCGTCACATCCCACTCTGAAAAATCCCGAACTCTAGGACTCTGGCTGTAACCAGACAGCTCTCACTTTGTGTAACAAACTGCTGCAACTCGTCCTCTATACCTCTGGAGGGCTACCTGTGCTTCCTGCTGCCTCAGAAAAAGCAAACTAGCAGGGTCTTCAAAACACACTGGCCACGTGCTCAGGACAACCAGAGAAGTCCCCACTCACTGCCCCAGTGCCAGGAATTCAAGGCAACGGTGAATTTCGAGTTTTCTGGGGTTTTGTTTTTCTGTTTCACTAAACAGGTCAGACTGCAGTTAAGGAGGGGGATGTGGAGTGGGTCCTTTAAGGGTGTGTTGCAATTCAAAGGGTGTCTTCCTCTCCTTTTTGGGTTGAATGGAGGAAATGTCAAAACCCAAGACTCCCTGATTTAAGTCTAGGCTAGCTCCCAGGAGATAAATCTTCCCAACATATCACCCACCGTAATTAAAGATGTGAGCGAAGAAAAAATAACCCTATTATATTAATATGACTGTGAGCTTTCAAATTCTGGCTAAACTCACCGGTCACCATAGAAGCCTTCAGAACGGCAACGCATTCATTTTACTGTGTAGAGACGTCTGTTTCAAAGGAGACTCTGTGTGTGTGTGTGTGTATCTTGTTCTCTCTCTCTCTTGCTGCCATGTTCACAAAAGAAATCCTTTTAAGAATAGAAAAATAGGTAGGCAAGAAAATCTGCTCACATTAATCCTATAAAGTGTTCAGATGCTAATCAGACCTGCTAATATTGATATCTGTACAGACTTCCTGCAGTAATTATGCTCCTGTTATAGGAACATACACATGCACACACACCAAAGGAAAATAAAATAGCTGTTAATGTGGAAGAAATCGTGTAAGTACAGAGCGTTAGCTGGTATGTGGACAGTGGCTGCTGATGTCGCTTCTTTCTTTTACTCTCTAATTTCTTATCCTTTCATTGCTCAAGGCACCAGAGACACAGAGAAAATAGATGAGAAAAGACGCAAATCAGTCAGTGTTCCCATTGTTGCGGCTCTTATTCACATTAAATTGGAAGGACTGTAGATGGAGGCTATGTTACAGTTTTAGATTCTGAAACCTCCCTATTATTTATATGTTGCTGAGCCATCTACCAATTTACACCTCCCTCCCTAGATTTCTGAAAGGATGGGTAAAGGGGAGCCCCCTCCATGTCACAGCCTAACTGTTCAAGTGATGAGTCTAGATCCCCCATCACTGCAAAGCTGCTGCTGCCTTGAAGAGTCGTGTGGTGAAGGCTGGGAAGTCTCTGAGTCTCTTGTTTGCCTCCTCGATCCATTCATTCTTTAATTCAACATACAGTTATTAAATGCCTACTGCGTGCCACACACTCTGCTAATCACTGTGGCTACAAAGCCGTGTGACAATAGACATATGCCTCTACTAGGGACACTTAGAGAAGACAGACACCAAACAGTCAAGTAAGTGTAAAATTATAATTGGGTGAGTATAGCGGATGAGGGCCCCAGGGTGCCAGGGGGAAGGGGACGCAGGACGGCTGCCTCAGCTGGGCACCAGGGAGGCCGTCCCGAGGAAGGGACAGGGAGCTGAGACAGCCTGTAGGTATCAACGAGGTTGGAGGAGCCATGAGAAAATTCAAGGAGGGAAAACAGCATGTGCAGAAGGCCCATGGTGGGGAGAGCACAGCCCAGGGCTCATTCTGGAGGCGGGCTGGGGTCTACCGAAGAGCAAAGGGCAGATAAGAACTAGGAGACAGGCAGGCACCAGACCAGGTGATACCTTTCATGGAACGGGGGCCTGGGGGACAAAATCAGATCTATGTTTCCGAAAGATCACCCTAGCTCCCTCTGGAGAATGAGGTAAAGACCCACAAGAATCAATGTGAAGAAATCAGTTCAGAGGCCACTGCAATACTCCTGGAGAACACAGGGCTGGGATGAGGGCCATGGCAGGGCCAGCTAGAGAATAAATGTTAAGAGCCATTTAAAAAGCAAAACAGAAATGACTTTGTAACGAGAAAGATGTGAAAGAGGGAGACGATGAGGTGAGCCCTAGGTTCCTTGCACGTCCTGGGCAGGAGCTGCAACTCCTTCAGAAGGAATGGAGGAACTGACATTTACCAAGACCCCTGCTACGAGCCAATTTGGTTCCAGGCACTTTCAAAGACAACAGAATCTCACTAACAGGATGGGGCTGGGCATGGGGAATGGGTGAAAGGGCATGGGGAACCACTTTCTAGAAGTAGATCTTCACGGAACTAAAGGAATTGACAGTTTCTCCCAGGAAAACAGAAGCAATCTGAAGAAAAAACATCAGTTCATTTTGACACATATTTGCTGAATTCTGGCCATGTTGCCAAGCACGGAACAAGACAGTGAGGTGACCTATTGTGTTGTACTTGAAAAGAAAGGTTTTCAGCTACAAGATACAAGCAGTCAGAGGGGAGATAGGGAGAGAGAGTGGAAAGAGAAGGAGGCATGGGAGAAGAAAAGAGAGAGGAATAGGTAGACAGAGCCCCAGAAGGATCAAAATGAGACTGGGAAATAAAAGGCAGAGAGAAAGAAACACATGAAAAGATAATAGAAAGTGGTGCAGAACATGATGGAATTACAATGGGCGGAGCATCCCTGCCACAGGAGTCGTGGGTCCCCTGCGCAGTCACGTTAGCACCTGGTCCAACGGCCTTGGGCAGTGCCCTTAAAAGGGGTCAACAAGGTGGTGGGGCGTGAGGGGTGAGGAGGCATTTGAACATTGAAAGACAAAGTAGGATTATCTTTTATTAAAATAAAATGTATTTGGCACCATTTTCTTTTCACTACCCTCTTTTTGCAACCCAGCGTGGAGAGGGTCTGCAAGGTGGGGAGCTCTGGGCCATCTGGGTATCACCGCCCCAGTGGCAGTGTGTGACATCTTCCATAAAGGTACTTGATGGGCACTTGTGGCAACAAGATCACTTACACAAGGGGCCCCTGCCCCCTCCCTGGACGATGTGCACTTGGTGTTGCACATGAGGTGATAGCGCAGGAAACCACGCACAGTGCCCGGCATATAATATGCACCTGCTAAATGTGCCATTTGGTCACCTGGTCTGCTGACTGCAGTGCAAACCTGATTTAAAACATCAAGGCAGATACAATAATTCTTAAATAGGTGCCCTGCCTCACATGTGCAGCAAAGGCCCTGAGCACCATGATCCTGAAGGGCGGGCACCATCACCCTGAGTCACTGCATCATATGGGCAGCGAAGACCACTTACAGGAAAAACCCAGACGGCACCATCTGGGCGCTGGTACAGACTGGTTAGCCCAGATTTCACCAGTCAGACGCTCGAATGCCTGGGTGTTTCTAACATGAGAAAGAGTCTGCTTGTGGTTTGGCTTTTAAAAACCTACCCCTTATTCTTCAGCCTCATCCCCTGAGACTAACCTCTGTGCTGTAGCTGCTTCCCTGCTAGGCAGCAGAACTTTGGCTCACAGCTACATCTTTGGTCTCAAACTCAGTATTTTCTCTTCAACAACTGTCTGCTCCCTTCTCATTTCTTCAGCACCCAGCTTGGGGAATATAGGAGATGCTCAGTCACAGTGACTCAATTGACTTTGCTAGGAAAATGGAATCATAGAGCAAATTAACCTTCACCTAAATAAATATGGCAAGAATTCTTTACAAATGTCTGATTTGGACAAATATCATAAAAATACCTGGAAAAATATATTCCCAAACTGTCAGTGGTTTTGTTGGCTGGAGGGAAGGAAGGGGTTTTTTAAAAATATTTTAAATATGCATACTCAAATTTTCTAATTTTCTACCATGGGAATGTGTTACCTTAGTAACACAAAAGGATAACATAGATGCTTTATCAGTATTTGATTTGCAGTTCCGCAGCTCCAAATCATGCTGCTGATTACCAAGGGAAATGATAACCAGGCTCTATTTCTAACACTTGACTGCATGGTAGGAGAACTGGCAATATTAGAAAAAGGCTGACTTTATGAAGGGCATTTTTGTGGGGTGGAGAGGAAGGTGATGAGGGTAATTCTCGGTGTTAGAGGGAAAAGGTCCAATCTTATTAGAAGGGGACACTTTCTAAGGCATGAGGAACAGCCATCATAATAAGTTGCCTTGCTAATAAAGAAAACTTATTAAAAGGTGTAGAAAAGAAAAATCGTTGGAGATGTTAAGAATTCTGAATGATCTCTAGATTTATTCAAATAGTGTAAATCATACATTTGAAGGGGGAAAAATCTTAAATATATGGCAGAAAAGCAAACGGGCTTGAGTTATGTCCTTACAAATAGAGAGTATCCTCCTCAGACACTTAAACAAATGACAGAATATATTAGATGACAGCAGCTTTGTGTCTACGCTTATCAGGGGCCTCAGAAGTCACGAGCACTCGACAGTCAGCCTGCTGAACAGAAGTACTTGTGTATCTACAGGGTGTTTTGATCTTAAAGTGGCCCACCTTGGGATTTTTCTATGTTGATCTAAACAGTTCTAGAACTCTTCTTGGATTTGCCTTCAGAACTAGGTCACATGAAAAAAACCAATCTCTTCATAATTTTTTAGCCTGTCCTCATGTCTTTTATTTCTTTCATGATGATTTTGGCCACTAGAGGGTGGATTATGCCCGTGGTCTACGCCATCGACAACAAGAAAAAAAGGTTTCTCAGTTTACCGAAAGAGGAGCCAAAGAGAAATACATGGCACAAGGGGATGAGGGTATTTAAAGGAGAAATATCATCTCCTTTAACAATAAAGCTTAACAGTCATAAGCTTCCTTCCTATTTACAAACAAATCCACCAATATGTCCTCTAAACATATGGCAGCTACAGTTAAAATCATCCATTATAAAGTGGCCTATTTTTTTAAGAGAATGAAACTGGACTACTGTCTAACCCCATACAGAAAAGGAAACTCAAAATGGATCAAAGACCTGAATGTATCCATAAAACTCTTAGAAAAAAATATAGGCAAAAAACTTCTTCATGAACATATTCTCCCTAGGCAAGAGAAACAAAAGCAAAAATGAACAAGTGGGACTATATCAAGCTGAAAAGCTTCTGTACAGCAAAGGACACCATCAGTAGAACAAAAAGACACCCTACAGTATGGGAGAATATATTCATAAAAAACGTATCTGATAAAGGGTTGACATCCAAAATATATAAAGAACTCATGCACCTTAACAAACAGAAAGCAAATAATCCAATTAAGAAATGGGCAGAGGACATGAATAGACACTTCTCTAAAGAAGAAATTCAGATGGCCAACAGGCACATGAAAAGATGCTCCACATCGCTAATCATCAGAGAAATGCAGATTAAAACCACAATGAGATATCACCTCACACCAGTGAGGATGGCCAACATCCAAAACACAAACAACAACAAATGTTGGCGAGGATGTGGAGAAAAGGGAACCCCCTACACTGCTGGTGGGACTGCAAATTAGTTCAACCATTGTGGAAAGCAGTATGGAGGTTCCTCAAAAACCTCAAAATAGAAATACCATTTGACCCAGGAATTCCACTCCTAGGAATTTACCCTAAGAATGCAGCAGCCCAGTTTGAAAAAGACATATGCACCCCTCATGTTTATCGCAGCACTATTTACAATAGCCAAGAA
Source organism: Smutsia gigantea (assembly GCA_032199065.1). Classification (NCBI taxonomy): domain Eukaryota; kingdom Metazoa; phylum Chordata; class Mammalia; order Pholidota; family Manidae; genus Smutsia; species Smutsia gigantea. The sequence continues at coordinate 15,938 of JAVSCE010006918.1, read as the reverse complement.
ATGGAAGCAACCTAAGTGTCCATCAGTAGATGAATGGATAAAGAAGAGGTGGTACATATACACAATGGAATATTATTCAGCCATAAGAAGAAAACAAATCCTACCATTTGCAACAACATGGATGGAGCTAGAGGGTATTATGCTCAGTGAAATAAGCCAGGCAGAGAAAGATAAGTATCAAATGATTTCCCTCCTATGTGGAGTATAAGAACAAAGAAAAAACTGAAGGAAAAAAAACAGCAGCAGACTCACAGAACCCAAGAATGGACTAACAGTTACCAAAGGGAAAGGAACTGGGGAAGATGGGTGGGAAGGGAGGGATAAGGGGGGAAAAGGGCTATTACAATTAGCACACATAATGTAGTGGGGGTGGGGTTGGGAGGATACGGGAGGGCAGTATAACACAGAGAAGACCAGTAGTAATCCTGTAGCATCTTGCTGCGTTGATGGACTGTGACTGCAATGGGGTATGTGGTGGGGACTTGATAATAGGGGGAGTCTAGTAACCATAATGTTGCTCATGTAATTGTACATTCATAACAGCAAAATTTTAAAAATGAAAAAAAATTTTAATGCTTATAATACTGATTAAGGCACCAAGATTCAAGATTAAATATAATGATAATATTTTACAACTTGATTTTAAAGATCATTGTGGTGTGTGTTTGTTTATAAACAAGTAAAATGTTTTAAAGAAATATTCCCATAACCTCATCTGACTATCTAGATTGTTTATAAATACATGTAAAAAGGGTTTGGCTTATACTTGAGGTGAGGAGGATGTAGGAGAGATCTGGGGGTTGGGGGGCAAGGTGGGCATCGGGCCCTTACCTTCTAGAGGTGTTTCAATACCAAAATGAACACAGGACCCAGCAGAGGCAACAGATGAGCATTAGGGTGAATCCAGGATTCAGGTTCTATTACAGTACTTTGGAGAAAAAAAAAAAACCCAGATGACTATTTTCATTCAACTATGTATATTTACAAAGAGGAATTTTAAAAGGTTAAAGTACAGGAAAGTTTTTTAAATGGACCATTCTTTTTAATTTATTCCACCAACTATTGGTTAAATTTAATTTTAAGTTGCCGCTTACCCAGTTATCACTAAATAGTGTTTTGAGGTGTTTGTCCTCAGAAGGGCTGGTGTCTGCGTCCATCACAGGAGGCAGTGGTTCTGGCAGTGTGGTCCCCACACCAGCAGCATCAGCGTCCCTGGGAACTTGTTAGAAATCCCCGTGAACTTCCACAGGCCCCACCCAAGACCTACTGAGGCAGACACTGTGTGGGTGGGGCCCGGAATCTGGCTTAATGAGCCCTCTACATGATTCGGATACATGATGAGCTGTCGAACAGCAAAGCACATAACATCTCCTGCAACTCTGATTCTCAAAAATGCAGGGAAATGGTAGGAATTATCTACAGCAAGTGCTTTAGTAGCTACAGCTTCCCCTCAACATATCAGTAAACCAAACATAAAACACACAGTCAGAACATGTATCAGCAAATAAATAAACCAACAGTGGGATGTACAGTCAAATCATCTAAATGAAACAACACTCCTTGCAACTTGCTTGAGGGAAGAAAGTAATGGAAAGGAATCCCGAGCTGACAGCAAATGCCAAATTTGAAAAGGAAGGCCAAAATGAGGTACAAAAATAAGGTTATAGAAGTGGCAAACATTTATAATTTCTCACTGTCTGACTGGAAGTCATACATACTTAATCAGCATGAGGAGAAACAAGTCTAAATTCTGATCAGTGAGTGCAATTTTTTTTCCCCACATCTCTATTCAGCTTCCTAAACCCACGGGAATGACGTTTTAGCTGAAAGGAATACCATCAGAAAATGGCAGAACTCATAGAAACAGAGTAGAGTGGTGGTTACCAGGGACTGGAGGTGGGGGAAAGGGGAGATGTTGGTCAAAGGGTACAAACTTCCAGCTATAAAATGAACAAGTTCTGGGGATCTGATGTATAGCATGGTGATTATAGTTAATAATACTGTACTATAGATTTCAAAGTTGCTAAAAGTGTAGATCTTAAATGTTCTCAATACAAAAAAAATTGGTGATGATGTGACATGATGAAGATATTAATTAATGCTGTGGTGGTAATCAGTTTGCAATATATACATGTACCAAATTAACACATTGTACACCCCACACAATGCTGTAATGTCAATTAGATCTCAGAAAAGCTGGGGAAAACATTTTAATTAAAAAGAAAATTTTAAGTGGCAGACAATCTATAACAATAATTTTTACAAACCAAAAATTGAGAAACAGGATCTAACAAAGTTATAAACCTTCTGCCAAAGCGGCCTCCTGGATGTATAGTTTGGTACCAAAGTGATGTGTGTGATGGAAAAAAAAAACCACTGTGACTGGGATTATTCCAGAAAATTTTGGCATATGGAATTCCATGATGCAGACTGTAGATTTTTTTGCCAGGTGTACATGCTTCCATTCTCATATCACTAGGGACATAGAAAGGCACAATGCACAGGAGGAATCCTCTAACCTGCCTGTGAGTCACCACCATTCTCAAGTAAATATGCTAAACCCTAACAGCCACGAAACACCAAGGAAATTTCTCACAATCGCGAACATTTTCAAGACCACACACCTCCCACCTGACCGCCATCTCTGAGGGCTGTAAACTCACAAGGATTGGAGCTGACTCTTGCAGTCATGACTTCAGCTAAAGAACTTCACAGAGAAAATTAGCCACCAGAACTATACCTTCAGGCAATTGTATTACAAAGAAAACTTCAAAATGCAAATAAATTGGAAAATTTATTTGTTATTGGAACATTTGAGTTATCAGTTATTTGAATGAATCCTAAATTTTGTTCCTATTGCCTCTACTGAATACACATTAAAGATGCCTAAAAATAAGGCACTCATTCATTTAAGAGGCCATAAAGCTGTGGAAAATCAAAAGTGGGTGTTCTACTTGGTGACTAAGGACACTAGTAGAATATGGACAATAATCGAAAGTGGAAAATGAAACTCCTCTAAATAAAGCAAGGGTGAGGCTCAGTCTCTACAGGCTTGGGAAGAAACTGTGAAGTAGGAAAAGAAGTGTCTGAGGCGCTTCTCACCACAGCACAGCAAGTGCAGTGCGGCCCAGCTTGTCTCTCGAGCAACTGATGACTACACACTCCCTCTCCTCAAATGTGCTCTTATGATTATATATATTAAACTCATTCACATTCTTCATGTATTTAGGTTTAAGATTTTGGTACATAGCAAAAAAAAAAAAAAACCCACAAATTCTTGGCAGCACCTCCATCAAGAAATGGAGTCTAGGGACTTGGCCCTGTGACATGCACATGGCAAGGAGACATTGACACACATCAAAGAAGAATCTTTAAAAAGTGTTTGTGCATTGCTGCTTTTGGAACTTGGCTGCCATTTGAAAAGCCCAGACTGGTCTGCTGGATGAGAAATATATGACTCCATGGCCCCCATCAGTTTAGCCAACCCCCAGATGTGTGAGTGAGGTCACCCAGCTCCAGGCAATCCCCAGCTAACTTGCTGGATGACCACAAATGCGTGAGTGAACACACCCAACACCACATGGAGCCCAGAAGAGACACTCCAGCTAAGCCCTGCTCAAATTATCAACCACAGAATCAAAAGCAATAAATGGCTATATAGAACCACCAAATTTTGGAGTGGTTTGTTACACAGCAGTAACTAACTGATACAATGGCTTAATTACCAGGGACAATGCCTAGCTTTAAGGAATAAAACTGCAAACATAAACTTCTAGGCAGCAGAAAACTGGTAGGAAAGGTAATTTTAGGAGTAATGGATGAAGGGGAGTTGTCCTAAGATCATACCACCAGATACGATTTCCACACTTAACCCACACTTATTTTCAGTTGGGCTTTTCCAACCTAAAAGAAACACTTTTACTAATGAATCAGACCTAGGACATTCACTCTGATCTGCACTATTAGAAACCATCTGGTACAGAAAAAATATGAAACATGATCCTGGTAATCATCAGCCTATCATTAAGTCTTCCGTCCAATCAGCTCAGGCTCTCTAGGCAACCCCTATAAAGCCAAATCGGATTTTAAATGGAGCACTAAAGCATTCCATAAAGAAGCACTTAGGTGATGTGGGAGAGAACATGCTGTTCTGCAAAATCAGTAAGTGCTTTGAGTGGACAATGTGCTGGAAAAAAGAAAGAGGTCATGTACCAATCTGGTTCAGGCAACCCTAAGAGCTCTGAGTCTTCATTAAAACAAGCAGTTTTGTAAAAGCATTCTGTATATGCAGCAACTTTCATCCTGTGCTCTCAAATTGAAAATTAATGACTGTGAGAGAAAACCAATGGAAGAAATACAGGGCACTCTCTCCAGGTTTTATACAAATCCAAATCAGTGAAAAATTTAAAAGCACACTGAAGGCTAAAAGGCCAGAAAAAAGTATAATATGCAGACAAAGCTCCTTCTGGGTTGTCTCACTGGGACTCAGGATGCAGGCCACCATCAGTCAAGTATCTCAGACATCACCTCTAAGAGGACATTGTCATAGGGGTTCCACCCCAACTGATCCTACATTACTGACACTGAGGACAAATCAATGCCACTGAGCCAATCTTGTGGGCGGAAGTGGTCCTGGAAGTGCAGGACATATAGAACAATTTGGAGGCAGAGAACTATAAAAACAAAAGTCAAATATGAAGAGGAAAGAATGCTTAAGGATATTACCAGGGTCAGGGGAAAAGCAGCAGCACCAAAGGAGTCCATGGTGCACAATCATCAGAGTGGGAGGCTCTCAGAGATACAGGCGGTAAGAAAAAAGGTCAGATGGCTACTGGATATCAGGGACCCCAGAAGTGAGAAGTACCAGTGAAGAGGTAGTACTGAGGCTGAAGGGTGACACATCTGTCATGTGGCTCTGTCTGCATTTCTCATCTGAGTCATAGGAAGAGTGGTTTCTTTAATTAGGTGCATCCAGCAGACATCAGGCCAAATGAAATCATGTTTTAGTCACGAGGAGACCTCAGCACCCATTTTGAGGCAGCTCGACTGGCACTGTAACAAAGCAGAAGGGACCCACCCCAAAGGAGTTCAACTTCCTCAGAAGTTAGAATTGTGTTTCTCTGTGATGGGAAGCAAGAAACCATTGTGGAAGAGCCACACACTGGACCACAGGCAAGGCCACTTTTCCAGCCTGGCTTTGAGGTGTTCACTTAGCTGTGCTAAGGGGAGTCTAGAAGCTTCTTCTGGTGATTGGCTCAAACATAAGCAAGCGCCCAGGCTCACGCACAACGAGGCTTCCGCTAAATCGAGACTATTGGTCAAGAGCCTTACTATAGGCCAATCAAGAATGAATTGGGAGCTCTATCATCTCCGCCTCACGTTGTTTAGACTCTCAGCGCCTCAGTTCCCTCATCCTTAAATAAGAGAATAGGATGACTATAAGCTGGGGCTCGTGAGAGAGCATACTCGGCCAAGTGTTTGGCAGCGTCTCGACGCAGGAAGTTCTCGCAGATGGAAGCTGCTCTAGGAAGAGCTGGCCTGGAGAAAGTGGGCTACTGGGTCACTGAGCTCAGTCATGTCCTGGCGAATCCCAATTCGACGTGTTCACTTCAGGTAGCTGTGAAGATGCCTACACTTAGAAAATCTGGTTAAATAGTTCATTTTCAGTCATTTATTTATCACTGGTGAGTCAGGGTCACAATCTGACCCCATTTCCTGTTTATTCTGAGAGTCTTCAGATCCCAAATGCCCAGGTTCAATACCAGGTTCACCCTTAACTCACTCCATAGTCATGGGCCGAGAAACAGCAATGACCACAGGTCCCCTTCCTAAGGACCCCCTTTATTCAAGTAGTCATTCATTCCAGCTGAAGAGCTCTGTCCTGCACCTGGCGCTGAAATATTTGTCACTGCAGTGACAAAGAGCCAAGGCACAGAGCAATTCCTTAGTCCCATTAAGTTGGATTTGTATCCATTATTCAAGAATGCTCAGTATGGTCACAAAAATTGGTCCCCTCCTTCAGTCTAACTCTAATCTTAAACCTCGTATGAAGAGAATCAGTGCACAGATTAATCTCCTCACCTGTCTTCCCCAGGAAAAGGCTTATCTGACATTTCGCTACTGCTCCATCATTTTATAGATTTCAAAATACATGATCATATTCATCGTTTCATTTAGACTTCATTATGTTTATCCCCATTTTAAAGAAGAGCAACAAAGGCCAATTGCACAGCTGTTCAGTGATAAAGCTGGGACTTAAATCCAGCACTACTCAATTCTAAGCCCAGTCCCCTGCCCATCACACCCGGTAAGAGGAACGAGCCATGCTGAATTTCAATTCTGAATTCCAGATTCCCAGACATTCTCAGCAAGATGAAAAATGCTAGTGATCAGACCATAATAATTTCCAACCACAAGCAAAATAAGAGTGAATGGCTTAGTTACAAGATAATTTTAAGTAAGTCCCCAGCTGACCTCCTTGGCCATGAGCTTGATGAGAATTTCCTGGAATCATGTGCCCATGTGCCCACAGATCTGCCTCAGAAATGCACTAGGCAGTGACGCAAGCTGTTATTAGCCACCATTTCCAACCTTCACTCCAGGTAAGATGACGTAAATGATTTCTGCTGTCCTCACAGACCATGCTAATGCCCACTGCTAGCAGGTAAATCTCACCACTTCCTCTGTAGTTCAGCCAAGAATGAGTGTTCAACTATTTGAATTTTAAAGGAAGCAGTGGGAGCAGAGGGAACAGAGGGGAGAACAGAAATCCCTTATAATTAAAGGTCAGTTCATTAACACTTACGTACATATGAATTAGCCATTAAAAGCAGCCTTGTGAACAGATTTTAACATCAAGAATCTAATAAAAATTCCATATGCTGCACCAGCAAGTGACCTTCACTCAGTACCGGTGTCCTTCCTCCGCTTGTGTTAATCCCACAGCTCACTAGCCTAAGGTGACAATCACTAACTCTCCCTGAACACCACCCAAAATCACAATCAAAACAAAATGGGGATGAAGAACGGCCACTGCAGCAGCTCTGAACACCATTAGATGTTCTGCTGTCTGGACAAATCTGCCTCAGCTCCTCACGCCTGGCAGTGCCCTCCACCCAGCTTCCACACACCACTCTCTCCCAGCCTCTGGTGCTGCCGCATCTGGCTTCCACTCAATGCAAGAACTCAGCGACAATGCCCCCCAACTATTTTCCCCTTGACTTTTATACTCTCTCCCCATCTACGTTAATAGTTCCTTTGACTTTCTCTAGCAGACATACACCAGGAAGTCCATCCTTGTTTCTCCAATTTCAGCCTCTTCACCCAGTTCTGCTCTCAAGTAACAATGGCCCAATGGCACATCTAGCCTTGGGTGGCCTGCTGTACCCCAAAACTTAAAAGGCTCTTCTTGCACACCTCCTCACTTCTCTGAGTACTCCAGTGAAAAAGCCTTGGTGATGCATTTGACTCCATCCTCACCTTTGTTTCCTACATTCAACTGGCAACCAAACCCTGCGGATTCCACTCCTTGAACAGAGTTTAGGGCCATCCTTTCTCTCCCGTGGCTACAAGTTCACACCCTCATTTCCACTGGCCCAGGCTTTGTGACTGTTTCTCTCTGCTATCATCTCATCTTGACTGTAATACCTAATAGATCAGAAGAATCTTGATAAAAATCACCTAGTATTTCCAGAAATCATCCAATTCTATCAGAATAATTTTTCTAAAAAACAGATTAGTTGGAGTTCCAGGAAGATGGCGGCATGAGGAGGGCGGCAGAAATCTCCTCCCAAAACAATATAAATCTATGAAAATACAGCAAATTCAACTACTCCTAAAAGACAAACCAGAATTTACAGCACAGCGCACAGCCTGCATCGGCACCTGAGAGGACTCAGCACCCCGCGAGGCGGGTAAGATACGTAGCCACGTCCTGGTGGGACCCGAGCACTCCCCCACCCCAGTGCACCGGCGGGAGGAGAGGATTCAGAGCCGGGAGGGAGTGGAAGAACAGGCCCGCGAAATAGCCAGCCCCGGTGATCTGCGGCGGGAGTGCTGACACACATGGCGCGGTGCATCAGACATTGGAGAGGCAGAAGGCGCAGGTTTTGAGCTGGGAACGCGCCCAGGTCCGTGCAGAGCCGGCGCCCTGGGACAAGAGAAAAGCGCACACTGTTTTTAGGGGTCTTGGGGAGGCGGGGGCCCCAGCGAGGGAACACAATCGCCTGGCACGCTCAGCACAGTGGGCTGGGAGTCCAGAGGAATTTCAGACCCATTGGCTGGCGACTGGAAAAAGGCAGCCACACTGAAACTTTACATAGAGAACAACAGCCTCCCATTTGTTCCCCCCCTGGCCACAGCTACAAAGAGCAGCACGGCCGCAGCTGCGGAATAGTGGAGCAACAGCACCACCTACAGCATCCTTACAGAATGCACTCTGGGTGGGCGTTTTGTTGTGTTTTGTTTTGTTTCCCCTTCTTTTCTTTTCTTTCTTTCTTTTTTTCCTCTTTTCTTTCTCTTCCTTCACTTTTTTATGTTTTTTCTTTTTTCTTGGTTTTTTTTTTAAGTCTTAAAGAGCCCAGCTGACATATGTGGCACCTACCAGCGACCACTTCTATCGCCATGAAAAGACAGAGGAATATGGTACAGACAAAGATCACCCAGACCCAGACAACACCTGAGAGGGAACCTGAAAGGATGGAAATGCACAATCTTCCAGAAGAAGAATTCAGAATAAAAGTCATAACCATGCTGATGGATCTACGGAGAAATATGCAAGAGCTGAGGGAGGAAGTGAGGGAAGTCAGGAAAGACAATGCAGAATGAGACAAGCCATCAACGAGCTTAGCAGCAGACTGGATGAGATGCAAGAGACTGTTAATGGAATAGAAATCACAGAACAGGAATACAGAGCAGCTGAGGCAGAGAGAGAAAAAAGGATCTCTAGAAATGAAAGAATATTAAGAGAACTGTGTGACCAATCCAAACAGAACAATATTCGCATTATGGGAGTACCAGAGGAAGAAGAGAGAGAAAAAGGGATAGAAAGTGTCTTTGAAGAAATAATTGCTGAAAACTCCCCCATGCTGGAGAAGGAAATAGTCTCGCAGTCCACAGAAGCCCACAGATCTCCTAACAAAAGGGACTCAAGGAAGACAACACCAAGACACATAATAATTAAAATGGCAAAGATCAAAGATAAGGACAGAGTATTAAAGGCAGCTAGAGAAAGAAAAAAGATCACCTACAAAGGAAAACCCATTAGATTATCATCAGACTTCTCAACAGAAACCTTACAGGCTAGAAGAGAATGGCATGATATATTTAACGTAATGAAACAGAAGGGCCTCGAACCAAGAATATTGTATCCAGCATGATTATCACTTAAATATGATGGAGGGATTAAACAATTTCCAGACAAGCAAAAGCTGAGGGAATTTGCCTCCCATAAACCACCTCTACAGGACATCATAAAGGAACTACTCTAGAGGGAAGCACTCCTAAGGCTAAAAAGATGTCACCAGAGAAAATAAAATCATAGCAAAGAAAGGAGACCATCCGAATACTAACTAAAGGCAAAGAATAAAACACCTAGTATATAAAGAATGGAGGAGGAAGAATAAGAAGGGAGAGAAAAAGAAACATCAGACTGTGTTTACAATAACTTAACAAGAGAGTTAAGTTACATTGTTAGATAGTAAAGAAGCAATGCTTGAACCTTTGGTAACCACAAATCTAAAGCCAGCAATGGCAATAACTACATATCTATCGATAATCACCCTAAATGTAAATGGACTGAATGCACCAATCAAAAGACAGAGAGTAACAGAATGGATAAAACAGCAAGACCCATCTATATGCTGCCTACAAGAAACTCACCTCAAACCCAAAGTATACACAGACTAAAAGTGAAGGGATGGAAAAAGATATTTCGTGCAAACAACAAGGAGAAAAAAGCAGGTGTTGCAGTACTTGTATCAGACAAAATAGACTTCAAAACGAAGAAAGCAGCAAGAGATAAAGAAGGACATTACATAATGATAAAGGGGTCAATCCTACAAGAGGATATAACCATTATAAATATATATGCACCCAATACGGGAGCACCGGCATATGTGAAACAAATACTAACAGAATTAAAGGAGGAAATAGACAGCAATGCATTCGTTTTAGAAGACTTCAACACACCACTCACTCCAAAGGACAGATCAACCAGACAGAAAATAAGTAAAGACACAGAGGCACTGAAAAACACACTAGAACAGATGGACCTAACAGACATCTACAGAACTCTACACCCAAAAGCAACAGGATACACATTCTTCTCAAGTGTACATGGAACATTTTCCAGAATAGACCACATACTAGGCCACAAAAAAAACCTCAGTAAATTCAAAAATACTGAAATCCTACCAACCAACTTCTCAGATCACCAAGGCATAAAACTAGAAATAAATTTTAGAAAGAAATCAAAAAGGCTCACAAATACATGGAGACTTAACAACATTCTCCTAAATAATCAATGGGTTAATGACCAAATCAAAACAGAAATCAAAAAATATATGGAGACAAATGACAACAACAAAGCTACAACTTCTCTGGGAAGCAGCAAAGGCAGTCCCAAGAGGAAAGTATATCACAATCCAGGCCTATCTAAAGAAGGAGGAACATTCCCAAATAAAGTCTAAAGACACAATTACTGAAATTGGAAAAAGAAGAACAAATGTGACTCAAAGTCACCAGAAGGAGGGACATAATAAAGATCAGAAAAGAAATAAATAAAATTGGGAAGAATAAAACAATAGAAAAAATCAATGAAACCAAGAGCTGGTTCTTTGATAAACAAACAAAATAGATAAACCCCTAGCCAGACTTATTAAGAGAAAAAGAGAATCTACACACATAAACAGAATCAGAAATATGAAAGGAAAAATAACGACAGACCCCAAGATATACAAAGAATTATAAGAGAATATTATGAGAATCTATATGCTAACAAGCTGGAAAACCTAGAACATATGGACAACTTCTTAGAAAAATACAACCTTCCAAAACTGACCAAACAAGAAACAGAAAAACAAAACAGATGAATCACCAGCAAAGAAATTGAATCAGTAATCAAAAAACTACCCAAGAACAAAACCCTGGGACCAAATGTATTCACCTCTGAATTCTACCAGACATATAGAGAAGAAATAACACCCATTCTCCTTAAAGTTTTCCAAAAAATAGAAGAGGAGGGAATACTTCCAAACTCATTCTATGAAGCCAGCATCACTCTAATACCAAAACCTGGCAAAGACCGCACCAAAAAAGAAAATTACAGACCAATATCCCTGATGAACGTAGATGCAAAAATACTCAACAAAATATTAACAAACCGAATTCAAAAATACATCAAGAGGATCATACACCATGATCAAGTGGGATTCATCCCAGGGATGCAAGGATGGTACAACATTCGAAAATCCATCAACATCATCCACCACATTAACAAAAAGAACAAAAACCACATGATCATCTCCATAGATGCTGAAAAAGCATTTGACAAAATTCAGCATCCATTCATGATTAAAACTCTCAACAAAATGGGTATAGAGGGTAAGTACCTCAACATCATAAAGGCTGTATATGACAAACCCACAGCTAACATCATACTTAACGGCGAGAAGTTGAAAGCTTTTCATCTAAGATCGGGAACAAAACAGGGATGCCCACTCTCTCCACTGTTATTCAACATAGTACTGGAGGTCCTAGCCACCGCAATCAGACAAAACAAAGAAATACTAGGCATCCAGATTGGTAAAGAAGAAGTCAAATTGTCACTATTTGCAGATGACATGATACTGTACATAAAAAACCCTAAAGACTCCACTCCAAAACTACTAGAACTAATATCTGAATTCAGCAAATTTGCAGGATAAAAAATTAACACACAGAAATCTGTTGCTTTCCTATACACTAATGATGAACTAACAGAAAGAGAAATCAGAAAAAGAATTCCAATCACAATTGCATCAAAAAGAATAAAATACCTAGGAATAAACCTAACAAAGAAAGTGAAAGACCTATACTCTGAAAACCACAAGACATTCCTAAGAGAAATTAAAGAGGACACTAACAAATGGAAATGCATCCCATGCTCTTGGCTAGGTAGAATAAATATTGTCAAAATGGCTATACTACCTAAAGCAATCTACAGATTCAACGCAATCCCTATCAAACTACCAACAGCTTTCTTCAATGAACTGGAACAAATAATTGTAAAATTCATATGGAACCACAAAAGACCCCGAATAGCCAAAGCAATCCTGAGAAGGAGGAATAAAACAGGGGGAATTACGCTCCCTGACTTCAAGCTCTACTACAAAGCCACAGTAATCAAGACAATTTGGTATTGGCACAAAAACAGACCCACAGACCAGTGGAACAGAATAGAAAATCCAAACATTAACCCAAACATATACAGTCAATTAATATTTGATAAAGGAGCCTTGGATATACAATGAGGAGATGACAGCCTCTTCAGCAGCTGGTGTTGGAAAAACTGGACAGCTACATGTAAGAGAATGAAACTGGACTACTGTCTAACCCCATACACAAAAGTAAATTCAAAAGGGATCAAAGATGTGAATGTAAGTCATGAAACCATAAAACTCTTAGAAAAAAACATAGGCAAAAATTTCTTAGACATAAACATGAGCGACTTCTTTATGAACATATCTCCCCGAGCAAGGGAAACAAAAGCAAAAAGAACAAGTGGGACTATATCAAGCTGAAAAGCTTCTGTACAGCAAAGGACACCATCAGTAGAACAAAAAGACACCCTACAGTATGGGAAAATATATTCATAAATGATGTATCTGATAAGGGGTTGACATCCAAAATATATAAAGAACTCACGCACCTCAACAAACAAAAAGCAAATAATCCAATTAAGAAATGGGCAGAGGACATGAATAGACACTTCTCCAAAGAAGAAATTCAGATGGCCAACAGGCACATGAAAAGATGCTCCACATCGCTAGTCATCAGAGAAATGCAGATTAAAACCACAATGAGATATCACCTCACACCAGTGAGGATGGCCAACATCCAAAACACAAACAACAACAAATGTTGGTGAGGATGTGGAGAAAAGGGACCCTCCTACACTGCTGGTGGGAATGCAAATTAGTTCAACCATTGTGGAAAGCAGTATGGAGGTTCCTCAAAAAACTCAAAATAGAAATACCATTTGACCCAGGAATTCCACTCCTAGGAATTTACCCTAAGAATGCAGCAGCCCAGTTTCAAAAAGACATATGCACCCCTATGTTTATTGCAGCATTATTTACAATAGCCAAGAAATGGAAGCAACCTAAGTGTTCATCAGTAGATGAATGAATAAAGAAGATGTGGTACATATACACAATGGAATATTATACAGCCATAAGAAGAAAACAAATCCTACCATTTGTAACAACATGGATGGAGCTAGATAGTATTATGCTCAGTGAAATAAGCCAAGCCGAAAAAGACAAGTACCAAATGATTTCACTCATATGTGGAGTATAAGAACAAAGGAAAAAACTGAAGGAACAAAACAGCAGCAGACTCACAGAACCCAAGAACGGACTAATAGTTACCAAAGGGAAAGGGACTGGGGAAGGTGGGTGGGAAGGGAGGGACAAGGGGAAAAAAGGGGCATTATGATTAGCAGATGTAATGTTGGGGGCACGGGGAGGGCTTACAACTCAGAGAAGACAAGTAGTGACTCTATAGCATCTCACTACGCTGAAGGACAGTGACTGTAATGGGGTTGGTGGGGGGGGACCTGATGAAGGGGGTAGTTTAATCACCATAATATTGCACATGTAATTGTAGATTAATGATACCAAAATAAACTATTTAAAAAAAACAGATTAGTTCACATATATCACTAACATAAAAAGTCTTCCTTTTCCAAACTCACACATAGATTCTCCCCAATCTGCCCCAGTGAGCACTCCCAGCCTCACTACCCATTACTGTGTCCGATGCATCTTATCCTGCAGCCAACTGGGTCTACTGTTCTCTGAACTGTCCCCCACCCTACCCCCAACTAGGAATAGCACCTTTCTCCTGTATTTAAATCCAGACAGTATTTCCCTGTCCAACTTGTTAGAAATTCTGATTGAACTATAGCTAATACAAAACTACAGTCAAGTGGAACCCTCAGTATTTTGAGCACTTTAATCAGTTAAGTCCTGTCAATGCTCTCCAATCAAGGCCACGAGGGCACACTTAGAGTGGAACAAATCAGATTTATTATTCTTTGCCATGAGAACACCCACCATGGGGGGACATCAGGTGTCTCAGTAAGAGTGTGTTAGATGGGATTTATTACAGGATTGATTTGAACTCTGGTTGGGTGATGGAGAGGAGGCACTCTAGAGTGGAGGCTGTCAGAAAGCAGGAGCAATTCTATGCACAATTCTTGAGTATCTAAATAAATCTCATCTATATGGATGGCAGGCTACAGCAAGACTAAAGCGGTAACTGATAAAGAAGCAGCCAGCCAACAACTTCCATGCAAGAGAAAAGAATGTCTGGTACGTCATGGGCTGGACAGCGACTGACCTTGCTCAGGTCTATCCTTAGAATCACGAAATGGTCTTGTCTGTCTCACTCTGCCATGGCCCATATCTCCTGTTGGTTTCCCATGAGATTGTTTCTGTCTGTGTCCAGCAGTAGACACCGTGGGCCAGCAAGGAGTACCAGGCCAACCCCAAGGCCCACCTATAAGCTCCTGACAAGCTCTCAGATGTCAGGGGCTGCTCTTCCCTTCCTCAGTGCTTAGGGGCATCATGACATCAGCGGAGACATTTAAACTTTTTTAGGTAGGGTACAGATTATGAAGAGTCGCTAAAGCTGTAGCTAGGTAGACAGGATTCTATTTGGAATCTCGATGCTAAGGGGAGGGCAGATATTATATTTTAGAATATAACAAAGGAAGGGTATAGTAACAGGATCAGGATGTGGCAAAAGGAAATAATATATTCTATACAAGCTACAATTCTCAAGAATAATGTGATACACAGATCAGGAATCCCCTAGAGCATATTAAAGGCAAGAACTGTCTTCATCGCAGTGAACCTGATAAAGTTTTCTGGTTAATAAAAGATGAAAGTTGTCCACTGTACTTATCCAAGAATCTAAATGCAATTAGGCATTTATTACCAAGATAAATGCCTTCATATTTTTTAAGTATACTTTTTTTCTTTATTGCTGTTGAATTGCTATTAAAACCCTGACCTCAGTCTTATCTTAGATCCTGTTTCCAGCATACACTATCAGGGTGCTGACACTGCCAACTCCGAGCTGAACAGCAGGAAGCAACGCCAGCTGTGTTTTCAGGCCACACAGACCAGAAATGCAGCCTACATGTAAGGCATACGTAAAAAATAAGAAAAAAAAAACAGCATCTGAAATTCTTATTTTAAATCCTTTAAAAAACATTTCACTCAGGAAAGGTCTAAACTCCCTTCCTTCTAATGTGGGTGATCTAATCGAGTCACCAGCCCGATGGTGGAGAAGAATGAGAGAGATACGTAGTTGGCAACTTGTCCCAGGTCTAGCCTGTGGGAACTGATGAGCACCTAAAGTCATTCATGTAAATAAAAACAGACATTTGTATTTCCATGTAGAAGTCCTCTAATGGCTTATATTTTAAATCCCTTAAATAGTAACTCAAGGGGCACATTCTGTAATGGTGGGGCTAATTCAAGTCAGCAAGCAAGGTTAGAGTAATATCTCAAGAGCATGAAGCAGGGGCCATGCCGGGTGAACTCAGGAAAACCATCTCCCCTCTTACCAGGGATTCCTTCCAGTATTGGTCACCACCAAGAGGCATTTCCAGATGCCAGCACTGCACTAAGGACACGTGACCCAGCCCGAGGGCGACGCCCCGACAAGCT
>JAVSCE010006917.1:0-45298 GCA_032199065.1 Smutsia gigantea | reverse complement strand
ACTGAAGGTCAGTGCATCAAATTAAGGCAGCAGCATATTTCAAAGGGGAGTATGACCTTCCCTCCCTTTTACAATTTGGTCAGTGAAAATGGTTCTCTCCTCCCTGCTGCCAATATTGTCAACAGGCATTCAGCAGAGAACAATTGGGAGTACTGAAACATGTAATTAAGTACTGCTTAAAACTACTCTATTCTAATTAATAGAGCCAATTTGCACAATATGTAATCTTTTCAGTCCTTTAGTACAGTCCAGTGGTCTCCAGTAAGCAGCTCTAATCTCCTGAAGCTCAGGAAAGAAAAGCTATTTTCTAACTCTACTCCCCTTTTAAAAGTAGAGGCTAAATGCCAACCCTTATTTTGCATGTTAACTCCACTGGCGTCAAATCTGGGATTCTGGCAAACTGCTAGCTGCTGTTGGGTTTCCAGCCAAGTCGACTAGGGACAAACGTAAGCAATATGCTGACATTGTGCAAGATAGACACTGGGTGACATGTAAGATTTGGTTTTTAATAAAACGGACGTAGTTTTGAAACCAAAGATTAGGTTAAAATTCTATCATTTTTCTGAAGTTATGATTTAGCAAATTATCATACAAGGAAACATACCTTTGCATTTGTTCGTTGTCTTATCCAAAATTGCCTTTGTGGAAACTATTTTCCCATACCTAAAAGACAAAAAGAAAAAAAGAAAGGGAAGTTATAACTAAGGAACTCTATTAATGTCTAAGTCCAGAGACCACACATACTTTTCAAACATCTGCAAACCTTAAAGTACAAAATGTCCTATACTAGCAGACAGGAAATGAGAATTCTAAACTCAAAACTAAAACAAAAAAAAAGGGAATGGCCAGGCTTCCCATTTGAATCTCTGGATTACAGTTTGATGGCTAGCTTTGAGGAATCAGGCCCTTACCTGACAACTGTGGGGCAAAACAAAACAAAAAAATGGAGTATCAGTAACTAGTTTTTTCTAGTAACACTGTTTGTGGTTGAATGCAATGGGGTGGAATTATTAAAGTACAATGCTCCACACACCCTTTATGAAGTAACAGTGGGGGGAGGCCAGCTGCATTGTATCTATTCATTTTGGTTCTACAGATAATACTGCATGGCACTATGACCACAGAAGGGTGTGTGTGCATGGCGTATATATTTAACACACTGGATGGTATATTTAAAACAGGTCTTTCTTGCCTACAATTTTGGTAATTTTATATTTATCAACACCTCTTTTAATTGAGTACTAGTAGTTATGCGGTATACTCACTAATGTGTGCATGGGAGTGTGTGCAAGAAATGGACAATTAAGAATATAAAACAATGAACCAGGGTTTAAGCATGAATTATATGAGAGTTTGTATAAATGTGTTCAAATTCCTTAATGTACAATAGAAGTTTGGGGAAGGAAAAAAATTCAGAACATTACAACTTGGTGCACTGCTGCTGAAAGCGAAGCACCAGTATAGTTTAAATATATGTCTCAGTCCGAACCCCTTTCATGGTGATCAGTCCACAATGTAAAGCTTTGCTTTTTATGTTTGTCTTCTAAAAATTGAGGGGAAAAAACCTAGGGAAAATGATTTTTAAAAATTACTGGGACTTTGGGAAATGCACATAACTTACTTCATCTATCTGAGACTCGTTTTCTCATTTGTACATGGTAAATTCCAGAATTTTACTTTCCTGTATGTTTACTTTAGAAATTTCACATTCTCCATATTACTTTCTCACAAGTGATTATGAAACCTAAAAAGAGTTTTAAAGTTTTAGGAAATAGCAGTATCTGTGTAGCATTTTAAGTCACTTTGAATACTGTAGGTTTCTGTTTTATTTATAATTCATCAAGCTGAAACACATTTATCTAGAAGAAACAAAATGGCTTGAATCACCTCTCTTCCCCATGTAATTCTTGCTCTGTGTAATCATGTAATCAAATGATTACTAACTAGGCATGAAAGTAAAGATAATTTAAGGTTCAAATGACAATTACATCCAAGAGGCATAATGCTGTACACAAACACCTTCAATTCCCTGTAGGGATTCTGAGTATTTCTAACAACATTAACACAGGTCACTAAGCTTAACAAAAAATAATTTTAAAGAAATCTGCAAACAAGGAAATGTTAAGTGCTTTGAAGACCACTTTTAAGCAACCATTTATCTACTCAGGTTATTCACAGGCTTGGTATTTACTAGTGTTCTCTCCTTGGCACAAATTTTAGCAGAAAACCCTTTTAGACTGCATCCCTGTCTCATTCATCCAAAAGTAGGGAAGGAAGTTGCTATGACTACAATTTAGGATGAGGGGATTGAGAGTCATAGAGACTAAGACGCTTTGCTTGGGGTCACAGAGTTCAGGGTTTTTTTGTAAACCAAACAGAAGAAAGGAAATTTAGAGAAGGTCAGGAGCTGGCCTTCTATCCTTCTGGCTCTGCTTTTCTCATTAGTGATGGGAAAGATAAAGACATGGAGAAAGGGAGACAGGGAAAGCAGGGAAAGAGAAAAGGTTCTTGGTCACACTGATACTCAAGCCACGCTACTCTCTTCTGGTTTGGGTTTTCTTTGATCTCTTTACAACATCTGACATGACTCTCCTCACTGCCATATGTATGTGACCTGCACCCGCCTCTACCTCTGCCCTCAGCCCTGGGATCTCACTCCACCATTCCAGGCACTCCGACAGCGATTCCTGGCTCACTCAGCTTCTCCCTCTCCCTCCCTAAGCAGGTATGTTCACCATGTTTAAGCAAGTACATTCGTCCACAAACCTTCCTCCTCCCAGGAAATCACTTCACGCAATGCTATGGTTTTATTTAACGAATATTCTCATATGATGCTCATTTTTCCTTCTTGGTTTTTAAAAAAATTCCACCAAAGCTTTAGTTTTTGTCTCTTCCTCTTTTAACTTAAGTATCTTAGAATTTTACTGAGATACTTAAATACCTAGCTAAATGTCATCTCACGTTCACAATTTTCTAAATCCTGTCCCCAAGAACCCCCAACACATTTCCCCCATCTCCTCTTCATGTCTGTCTTCAGTCCATGGCACTGTCCCACTCCCAGTCTCCCACCAAGCTTGAGGGCCTTGAGACACCATCCACTCAGCATCTCCTGAATCTACTTAACCAGTCAACAAGTCTTCTGAGTGTTTCCTCTGACATGTTCCTCATATTCACTCTTTGCCTTCCGTGTGCTTGGACCTTAGGCACGAAGCAAATAATCGTTCTCCTTGCCTGCAGCCACTGGTGCTTCCAACCCTGTCTGCTGCATTAATTTACCTTAAACATCACTTTAAACATGTCTTCCTCATCCCTCCAGTACCCCACTTTCCCCAGGCTTGAACTTGAAGAACCTGTTCAAACAGTATCTTTTCCATGAAACCACCCCTAATCTCCTCAACCATTTAGTTGGGCAATTTTATAAGAAACTAGAAAGGGATTAGATTTACTTGGTTCCTACTTATGTTCTAGACACCATGCCAGGCACTTTTGTATGTAGGATCTTATTTAATTTTCACAACAGTCTTATGAGGTAGGTGTCAGTATTTTCCATTTTTGCAAATGGGAAAACAAAAGCTCATAGAAACACTGACCTTAGGATCTTGCTTAAAATCCCAAAGCTAAAAAATGAGTTTTGTTTAAGCTCTCATTGTAATCTATCTAGGAAATACTTCTGAGAAATGATGTTTCCTGCATACACTCAGAATATAAAAGGACAAGAACAAGACGGAAGATCTCTTCTATTAAGGCATTGGAATAGGTTTATATTGCAAGCCAAAGCAAAGTTTTTGTTTGTTTTAATCAAAAGAAATAAATACGTGGTTCATGATTGAAAGAGGGGTGTAGGGGGTGTAGGAGAAGAGGTATTTCTGAAATTTATCAGTTTTACTTTCTATTGTGGTTTTCCTCATGATGTGTGGGTTAAGACTGAAAGACCACGACTTCTCAGAAAGTCAGAAAACAGTTTTTACTCTGTCTGTGGACTATGCCTACTGGCTTCCTACAACACAGTGGGCTAGGGAGATGCTGCCTGGGAGGTGCTAGAGGGCTTCCCTCTCCTAAAATCTCTTCTTTTGGGGGGCTGTCTAACTCAGTTACAGCACATACAGCACAAGAGACTCTCACTAAAATGCAGACCCCTGAAATGGAAGATGTACCACTCAGCCTAACTAAGTTAGCTTCTCAGCGGGTGACGCAGTCCCCAGTTGCAGAATGGAGTACAGAAGGGGCAGCTCTGATGGCAGGAGAGAGGATCCAGAATATGGGGACGAGCCCTCTACCAAACGGCACCTTAAGAAAAGGAAAGGTGTGGCAGGGTTCAACGTTTCTTTCTACTCCTTTTATTTGTAGTAAGGTTTAATGATGTGGGGCAAGGGGCTGGGGGTGGGGTAGGGAGAAGCACTTAAAGATGATTAACATTTATTCAGATTCTATTACTTATCACCACTGCCTATAAGAGCAACAGATATCTGGGTTAAGAATTCAACAAGCAAAATATTTCACCTCTTTGTGTTCCCATTTGCAGCTTAACTTGTAAAAAAAACCATTAAGTAGTGGGGACATACAGTGTACCATGAGAAATAGGCCTCCTGACAGGCAGAATTCACACTCTAAGAACACCAAGGAGATGTATGTCCAAGAAAGCAAGCTGTGGAATTTTATGGGAAAAATGTGAATATGAAGAGTCTTTGGGGTTTAGTCATCCTCAAAGTAACAAGGCTCAGACCACAGCTCTGGTTACCCAGAATATAATATTCTTTGCTCAGAGTAGATAATCCACTCCAGAGGAAGCAGAAGGATAAGGGGTAATTAGGAGCTGTGACTGCAGAATAAGTAGAATTTCAAAGAGAGGATAACAAGTAAAAACTCACGTTCAAACCTACTGGCCTAAGTGAACTTGGCTGATAAAATCTTTTGCTTAGAATCTACCAATATTTCCTTAGTTCACACCATAGCTTTAGTCATTTCTCCCCCATTTCCATTTATATATGTCTTCTTTCATCTACTGTTTACTATAAAATCTAAGTATATCTTAGTTTGCACTTAGTAAATAAAACTTTCTCCTCTACCCGTCACTTAGCCCCTCCCAAATCCTACCTTTTCATTAATTTGTCTTACCTACAAAAGACACATACTTGTAATTAGAAGACCCATAAAAAGAAGGATAAAATATTAATATCACTGTAAGTGCTGGATAGGAACATTAAACCTATTAATATATCCTTACAGACTCTGCCCACTGTGCACGTACACACACACACACTCTCTCTCTCCTCTGCAAGGGAACCTGCAGCTTCTAAACGTTCCCAGTTACACATCAAGGATCTGGAGAGTGTAGTCCACCCCACCCAACACCAACAGGGGGTGACAGTGGTCAATAAGGTATTTAATATTGATCATTCCACTAGTAAATGCATTTAAGGTACCACGGAGTCACTCATTAGCAGTGTGTGAGTTTTGAAATATTTATGAACATTAACCTTGAGAGAGCAGTGAGTGTGTGGGAAGCAGAAGTGAATCCTTGCAACGTAAACAAAAGGCATTGTAAGTGTGAAAAAGAGTGGGTCCTGCCCACGCCCTTAGGATGAAGGCTTGTGCTTGTTTGTTGACAGCGCCTCCGGAGGACAAAGGGGGCTCACGCACCCTGTGAGACACGCTGCACCTGCGGGAACGCCGGCGATCCACGTGAAGGAGGGCTGGGGGCTGAGAGAGAAAAACACTAAACAAACTCACAGGTGCGTGACTACTGGGTCAGCATCAACGTGGGAAAGCCCGTGGGGCCGGTGAGTTAATTCAAGGGAATGATAAAAGTAACAGCTTGTATTTATACAGTTTCATTTCATGCCAGACACTGTTCTAGAAGATTTAGGTCACTTGCTTTAATATGCACAACCACCGTTTGGAGGAGGTAAAGTATTATTCCCACTTAGTAGGCGTGAGAGTGAGAAGCAGAGTGCATATGGGACCTGCTAAAGGTCACACGGTGAAGCAGCCAAGGTGGGAGGCAGGAAGTTCGCAGTGGACACCGGTGCTGACAGGTGCAGACTCTGGCTGCCAACCCCAACCTGTTACATGGGTTTAAAGCAATTCCCACCTTGAATCTGCACCGCTGCATGTGAGTGAGGGATAAGGGTAGACTCTACTGCTAGTCTTCAAGACAGATGCTGATAATGCTCAGAAAGGAGCTAATCTGGTTTTCTGGGTAGAAACTTTGCTCTGTTTGGAATACAATGCTCAACAGAACATACATATCAGTGAGGAGGAGGCACAACTGGCTTCAAAGCTTAACAGGGTCTTTGCAAATACAGTCATGTTAAGATGGGGTCAGGAGTAACTCATGTATCTATTTGGTGGGAATAGATTTGGCCACTGCAACCCAAAAGCCCTCTTGTTATTTTGGACTTGTTGGGGGAACAGAAAAAAATATATATACATATACACCCATACAGATGATACTGGGCATGGCATTTTCTAACATGCTTCTTTTGCTGATTTTTTTCAATAGCTTCCCAGGAGAAGAGGATTTCCTCAAATTTGCTTTAGCTCTTCTGACAGTGATTGAATAAGGGAAGGAAAAGAAAAGTATAAAAATGATGTCCTTTTTAATTACAGGAAATTCTGTTGGAGAACGAGGCTCAAAACTAAAAAACAGGAGGAGTAATTTATCCATGTTACTCTGAATCCTCATTTCCATGAATAATTCAGCTGGTTATTGTTTCTTTACTACTTGGTGGAGGAAGTGGAAGGCATTTGCAAGACATGTGAAATTTTAAAATCAGGCAATCAATATCAGAGTTTGTAAGACTTTACCTTTTTGGCCTTGAAGATTTTAAGTGTTTCAACAAGACTCTTTAAAGATATAAAGATATTAAAGGTATAGAAAGATATTCCATTTTTCATGCCAGTTCTTTTGGCTTAACTCTTACATCCTATCACTTGCCCCTTCCACTTGGGTTGCACAGCGGGTGTGCCTTTATGAATAAATGATTCTTGGTATAAAGGGATAGAACAGGAACCTAGATAGAACATCTTACACAGCTAGAATGGAGCTGAGGTTTGGAGGAAGAAAATGCTTGGCAAGAAAACCTGCTACAATCCTGAAGGTCAGAACCTAACTTGATGCTGAAGATGAATGGGACACCGGACAGACAAGTATAGTCCAGAAGGAGGTTAGACCAAGAAATCAACCCACAAATATTTACAGCATGTCTACAAGTGTGTCCTTCACCACACAAGGCCTATGAAAAATATTTAAGGTGCTTTCCTGCCATAAAAAGGGGGACAATCTTTTGGGGATGTAAGGGATTTTCAATATTAAACAATAACTAAGAATATTTAGATCTTGTATGATGAATGCTAAATAGAGGGGGCATAAACATAGGATGAGGGTCAAGTTCACCAAGAAAGACTTTGAGGAAAGCAGAAATCACGTGGGCTATAGAGGGCAATAATGCAACCTGTGTTATGGAAGCTAAGTTTGAAAAGGTCCTCTAGGGTGGCCCTGAGTTCCAGGAAAAGGAAGGAGTCAGGAAAGAAAATGTGGCTGGAGGTTTTACAACTGCAGAATGATTATGATGAAAGCAAGACGTTAGTAAGATGAATGACAATCTTATGGCTAAAATTAGCAAAGAGAGATGCCACATTTTATTTTATTGTTATTTCTTGTTTTGTTCTTTGTACTCAAGCAATAAATGTCACTCAAGTTCAAGAAATTAAAATGAAGGGAGGAGGAAAGCTAGGAAAGGCTCTAAAGGACAGAAAAGTTCCAAGAGAAATTCTTTGAACTAGTCTTCAAAACTTAACTTGACATCTGAGAAAAATAACCCATGGTATCTGTGCCATGGAAAGCCTGCGGCTAAATGCATTTTTTGCCATATTTATGAAAAACGTGTAATTCTGTTCTAAATAAAAAGCATACTTTATATAAAGCATTTGATTTGTTTCACAGATTTACTATTATAATTTAACATCAAGTCTATTATGACCTTCAATCAAGGTAAAGTAGCTTTGCACTATTTTATGGTCCCTTAAGAGTACAAAGCACATAAAAGGTCATTTATATTATTTTATGACAACATTTTTGTCACAAGTCACTGTACTATGGCACTCAGGGATGCAGTCACAGATGGCCAGCCCCAAGTTAGTGCTCCCAAGTAGTAAAGTCAGAAGGAAATACTACTTGCTGAAAATGGAACCCAGAATTTTGCAAGTAAAATGTAGGTTATCTATCATGAACATGAATTCCTAAAAGTCTCAAACACTGATTAATGCCTGACTTTTAAAACAAAGGCCATTTGATTATTATTTGTCTTTTATTTCTGAATCGAATTTATCAACTGATAATGATAGAGCATTTAAAAAGTTAAATTCCTCTCCCAACAAAACCTACAGTGTTTTGCTCTGCATTGCCGATCTCACCTTCATGTTTATATGCACCTTACTGCAGCATAAGGAAGACGTTACAATGGAAAGATAGAATTGCAACCAGAGAGACCATGGACGTTCTGGGACTGGTGGACTTGCCTGGCCTCGGTATCCCCATCTGCAAAGCAGCATAATGTCTACTTCACAGGACTGTTCTTAAGGGGACAGTACAGTGCTTGATACATAACAGATACTCAATAATAAATGTTATCCTTTTCTTCAACCCCCCCCAAATAATGGCACTTGTAGTTCTTACCCCTTGAGAGCACTGAGTCAGACCACTGCCCAACTTTAATATTCATGTGGTCCTAGGTTGCAAAATATTGACCCACCATTTTTATGGCCTCTTTTCAGCACAGTTATTTGCATAATGTAACACTCAGTACATACTGGTTGAATGAATGAAATGCAAACATGTAATACAATTTTTTCCCCCCTTAACATGGTTGGTGTGAGGAATTGAGGAAGGCTGGCAGTAGGGAGAAGGGAAATACTACATTTTGCCTTGGAAAATGTACATGGCCTTGTATTTTATCCTAATTTAGTTTATAAAAACACACAAAGGAACCAAGGTTAATTTAGGAATTTAACACAGAATTAAAAATCAGTACCAAAAAAGAAAACTATACAAGATTTGGGGGGGAAAAAGACAAAACAAAACAGGAAACCTAGGAGAGCTTTTGTTCCTAGATTGTCTTTCACATATCTCTAAATTCATTGCTACTTTTAAAAGAAATCAAAACTGAAAATCTTTCACACACACACAGAGTAGCAAAGAACTGTGTCAGTGTCCGCAGAAACTGAAAGCATTCAACTCTTAACACTGAAAACCATAAATGACTGCTTCATTCAAAACAAGAACAGCGTGACAGAGTTAAAGTAAACATGCTCTCTGAAGCATAAGGGAGTTATCCGAAACTATTAAAACAGAGTGTGCAAATTACCTAGAAATTTCTCTTGATTCTGACACAAGCTAAAAAGGCAGGAATCAAATTGGACACTTCCTAGACCCAACCACTCATGTTGGCTTTGTGCCAAAATACACCACCAGCATATTGATTTCCGAGCGCAGTCAGTCCACCCTTTTCTAAAGTAATAAATCCTGACTGCCCCACGACCTTGAAAAGCTAGTCTCAAGAACAGACTGAAGAGGAAAATGATATCTATTTCACTCACTCCAGCTCTAAGAAAGCTGGGGATATAATATAAATGTATCACTAGCAAAAAATACACTTGGACTGTACAAGAAAGAGAATGCTAATATAGCCTGCCAGCACAGTTTATGTTTTTAAATGTAGATATTTCATGCAAGGGGCACTTGTGACAAGAGTCACAGCTTTAAGAGTGGAGATGATGGAAAAGGATAAATAGGGCTCCCACATTGGTTTCGTACTGGTTGACCTCTGAGCAAAAGGTGCCCTTAAGGCACTGCAGCTAAAGAGAGGTAATCATTCCAAAGACAGAGTGGTAAAGGCCTAAAAATTTATAATTAAAAAAAAAAAGGAATTATCTTCATGTGAAAGAATGGAACTAAAGAGAACCAAATGGTGTAAAGTTACTTTAAAATCAGTTCCATAAAATTACAATATCCCAAACGAAGGCACTATGCCTCACTCTAAAGACAGCACAAATTCATTGTATTTTCTGGAGGACGTTCTTGATCCTACTTTGCAGGTGGGGGTGGTGGGCTGTGAATGGAGGTTGGGCCAAAAAACGCTTCTTATTTATATGACCTTGTCATTACAAGAATTTTCCAATCTTTGTTGTTTTGAGAAACCCCGCATAATAAGAGAGGTATCAATGAAAAAGGGAAATTCATCCAGATTCTTTAAAAGCACAAAAAACTAGATTCTAGAAATGAAAGGCAGGTTGGGCAGATGCTGATCTGAAGCAAAATTCCAGAGTGGATTAGCAAAGAGGTTAGAGAAACTTGTGACAAGAACAAGTACCAGTAAAGTCATGCACATTAAGCTTTTGTTCTTTTTATTTTGGGAAGTGGCGAGGCGAGGAAGACACGGCTGCTTGGAAACGCTACATAGTATATTCTGATTTGAGCTAAATAAAATTATTATTTGATGAACTAAAAAAAAAACAAAACCCTTTATTTGCTCATGGACTGGATGAGAATATCTGGGAAGAGGAAACTTGGTTTGGATGAGTGGGTAACTGGTTAAACAAGTGTCGGAGCTAAAGTCTGCTGGTCAGTGGTCACAGCATGGAGGAAAGCCTCTGGTGATACGATAGGCCACAAGACTGTTCTTGGCAGCACTTCTTCAACGCTCAAACAATGATATCAATCAGGTAATGGACAGCACACTTAACATGTAACTGTCCCAAAGCTAGGGGCGATGGTGAATGTAAGATGTCAGAATTAATACTGTGAAATAATTTCAACAGGCAAGATTGAATTGTTGGCAAAAGCCAACACTACAATATTTAACAGGGAACAATAAGTCTTACGTATAAGTTTCCAGAGGGGAAAATTCAACTGTATTAATGTAGGGAGAGCTTTGGCTTACTCATATGGAAATACCTTTTTTTAAAATTAGGAACAAGTTCAAATTCTCTGAATATAACAGGCTTAAGGCTGCACTAAGAAAAATATGTGATCCTGATCTAGACAGAAATTATGCTTCTGAGCCTCTTTACTGACGATTCCCCAACACCCACCATTATGTGTTCAACTGATTCCCCAAAAAGATGTTGAAGTCCTAATCTCAGGAACTAAGAACGTAATCTTAGTTGCAAACAGAGTCTTTGCAAATACATTCAAGTTAAGATGAGGTCAGTAGGGTAAGGTCCTCATCCAGTGTGACAGGTGTCCTGGTAAGTGGGGAGTTTGGACACAGAGACGCAGGGATAACCCGTGTAATGGCCGAGGCAGAGGTGGGAGGCACACAGCCACGAGCCAGGAACACCAAAGCTTGCTGGCAAGCCCCCAGCAGCTAGGAGGAAGGAGGAAGGAGGTAGGAGTCTCCCCTACAGATTTCTGAGAGAGCACGGCTCTGCTGACACCTTAATTTTGGACTTCTGGCATCCGGAACTATGAAACAATAATTTTGTTCTTTGAAACCACCCAGTTTGTGCAACTTTATAACAGCAGCCTTAGGAAACTCTTGCCCATCTATCCCTACAAAGTTCTTGTGCCTGCCCAGCTCCATCTTAATTTCCTGACCTTGAAGATGTTACTTCCCCTGGGAAATCCAGTGTCCTTCTGCAGGGCCCAGTTTAATGGTGCTCTCCAGCAGCAAGTCCTTTCTGACCCTGCCCAGCACGCTCAGAGCGGCCTGCACCAGGCCTGAGGAGGCACGTCCTGCAGGCAGTGCAGGCCGCAGTGGGCGCTCCACTGCGCCACCTGCGTCACTGCTTTCCTCTCTGTATATTGGCCCCAGCGTGGTGTGTGATGAGAACAAATGGTCAAAATTCAGAAGACAGGAGTAGAGGAATAAATAAATAAAACAGCATGCTTTCATCAAATGCTTTCAATGTACATTGAACAGGTATGTTCTAAACAACTCGTTTTATCTAGCTTGATCTCTTTCAGAAGAGAGTGAGCACCGTGAAGAAAGGTCTAGAAATCATACCCTACGAGGAAGGAACGTCTCCAGGCCTTGCAGGTGCTTACCCATGAACAAGGCCTATCTAAAAGCTCAATGTGGAGAGCTTTCCCCACCAGGTGTGCGCAAGCAGAGTGAGATGCCGGCCTGGGCCAGGGAGGCTGCCGCAGAGGATTTCACACACGCTAAACTAGGAAGAGATATCACCGGGGTAGACAGAAAGGCAACTGCAGTGAAGTTTTCAAAAAGTGAAATTTATTCTAAGATTACGTGCTTCTCATATTTTTGGTATTAAAATGGCCTTTCTTTTTATGAAACAGTGGCGAAAGAGGGGGCTTTCAGTTTGTGTCCTTTTTGGGAAAATAAAATTTTAACTCTATACTGGATACCTAACCCCAAATCACTTGTTAGGTATACTGTTCCTTAAAATTCAAAAATCTGGGGAACCTCTACGATGGCAGGTTGGTAAACCTGCTTTGAAAAAGGGACAGGATTGATAATCAATTAGATTAACATCAATAAGGATAACGGTTCTGTGGACAGAATCACTGGGTAAAAGAATAATGTCAAAAACATCTTTTAAAAAACCCACACTTCATGTCATCCATTTTAATTTCAAGTAATAAACTGGGACAAAACAGCCCAATGAGATTCTGTAAAATTGTATATGAATTGACTCTGCTCCCAGAAGAAATACATATAATAAAAAAAAAAGAATGAGACAACAGGGAGAAGGCTTTTGATGAGCTTTCTCCTCGTTCTCTCCAGGATTCAGCTGAAGTGGGCACCTTATCAGCAATGACGTCTCCTTCCTCTTCTGCAACTCTCCTGCTCAATCAGCAGAACACAGCCCTCAGCTCCCCCCACTTCCTGCTTTGCTCAGGACGTATTCACTATGCTCAAACAGTCAAGGTAAAATGGGTCCTGAACGTAACTGCAGCATTTGATAGGTCTTTAGAGAAAGTCCCCATAGAATCTGCAATGACAGTGTCCTTAAAAAAGGAGCCAAGACCCTAGTGATACTAGAAAATCACTAGAGACATGGTATCAAAGGAAGCAACCAGAAAGTTTCATTACATAACAGAGTATTACATATGCACACACATCCATATGTACACACTTACACAGTTCTTTTCAGTTAAGTGTAAAGTCCTTCATAATTTAAAGAATAAGTGTAACATCTCTGGCATTAAAACAGGATTCAAATATAAGGCAGCCCAGGTGGAGGTGAATTCATTCTTCCCAGACCCCATCCCAGGCTCTGCTGGTGGGGACAGGGATGGGGGTGGGGGTGGGAAGCATAGGTGTGCTTCCTTTGAGCTTGAATTGAGAGAAAAGTAGGGATATGACATGTCTAATCTTCCTGTGCTTTTGACAGATACATGTTCATCTATATTATGATCCTGATAACACTGATTCCCACTCCTGTTAGGAACATGGTATCTATTTTAGAATGTAGGTGAAATGAAAGACAAAGCCCCAAATAAAAGTTAAGTACCCTTTCCCACTACTTAACTGTTTTAGAGCACAACTTATCCAAATATTTGTTTTTCTTTTACCTGGGTCAGTCCCCACAAGGCCAGTTGCATATTCTAAACTTCCTGAGGAAGGTGATAATCGCCCCTAAACACCAGGACCCTACTGGGCACACTACCTACTCCAAGCTCCTGCTTGGTCCCTCTCACAAGAAACCAGGGACTAGCCTTACACAGCAGCTCACTTCCTAGACCCAACTCCAAGCCTTTCCCAAACTGTGTACCTCATTTTCAGAGGAAATGGGATAGGAATGCAGGCCAGGTGAAGAAGTGGCTGAGTGGTGGACATGAATTCTAACTGGTGACTCAACTGGAGAAGAATCAGAGAAAAGCTGTAATGGAAATTCAGAAGAAAATAACAAACCAGCATCTTTAAAACTGACAAACACTAATGATGAACTCGCAGAAAGAGAAATCAGGAAAACAATTCCATTCACAATCACATCAAAAAGAATAAAACACCTGGGAATAAACCTAACCAAGGAAGTGAAAGACCTATACCCTGAAAACTACAAGACACTCTTAAGAGAAATTAAAGAGGACACTAATAAATGGAAATTCATCCCATGCTCTTGGCTAGGAAGAATCAATATTGTCAAAATGGCCATCCTGCCTAAAGCAATCTACAGATTCAAAGCAATCCCTATCAAAATACCAACAGCATTCTTCAATGAACTAGAGTCAATAGTTCTAAAATTCATATGGAACCACAAAAGACCCCGAATAGCCAAAGCAATCCTGAGAAGGAAGAATAAAGCAGGGGGCATTATGCTCCCTGACTTCAAGCTCTACTACAAAGCTACCATAATCAAGACAATTTGGTACTGGCTCAAGAACAGACCCATAGACCAGTGGAACAGAATAGAGAGTCCAGATATAAACCCAAGCATATATGGTCAATTAATATACGATAAAGGAGCCATGGATATACAATGGGGAAATGACAGCCTCTTCAACAGCTGGTGTTGGCAAAACTGGGCAGCTACATGTAAGAGAATGAAACTGGATTACTGTCTAAGCCCATACACAAAAATAAACTCAAAATGGATCAAAGACCTGAATGTTAAGTCATGAAACCATAAAACTCTTAGAAAAAAACATGGGCAAAAATCTCTTGGATATAAACACGAGCAACTTCTTCATGAACATGTCTCCCCAGGCAAGGGAAACAAAAGCAAAAATGAACGAATGGGACTACATCAAACTAAAAAGCTTCTGTACAGCATGGGATGCCATCAGTAGAACAAAAAGATATCCTACAGTATGGGAGAATATATTTGTAAATGACATATCCGATAAGGGGTTGACATGCAAATTATATAAAGAGCTCAAGCAACTCAACAAACACAAAGCAAATAAGCCAATTAAAAAATGCGCAGAGGAGCTAAACAGACACTTCTGCAAAGAAGAAATTCAGATGGCCAACAGGCACATGAAAAGATGTTCCACATCACTAGTCATCAGAGAAATGCAAATTAAAACCATAATGAGATATCACCTCACACCAGTTAGGATGGCCGCCATCCAAAAAACAAACCACAACAAATGTTGGCAAGGATGTGGAGAAAGGGGAACCCTCCTACACTGCTGGTGGGAATGCAAATTAGTACAACCATTGTGGAAAGCAGTATGGAGGTTCCTCAAAAAACTCAAAATAGAAATACCATTTGACCCAGGAATTCCACTCCTAGGAATTTACCCTAAGAATGCAGCTACCCAGTTTGAAAAAGACATATGCACCCCTATGTTTATCGCAGCACTATTTACAATAGCCAAGAAATGGAAGCAACCTAAGTGTCCATCAGTAGATGAATGGATAAAGAAGATGTGGTACATATACCCAATGGAATATTATTCAGCCATAAGAAGTAAACAAATCCTACCATTTGCAGCAACATGGATGGAGCTAGAGGGTATTATGCTCAGTGAAATAAGCCAAGCTGAAAAAGACAAGTATCAAATGATTTCACTCATATGTGGAGTATAAGAACAAAGAAAAAATACTGAAGGAACAAAACTGCAGCAGACTCACAGAACCCAAGAATGGATTAATAGTTACCAAAGGGAAAGGGACTGGGGAAGATAGGTGGGAAGGGAGGGATAAGGGGGAAAAAGGGCTATTACAGTTAGCACACAGAATGTAGCGGATGTGGGGGTGGGGTGGGGGATACGGGGAAGCAGTATAACACAGAGAAGACAAGTATTGATCCTATAACATCCTTCTATGCTGATGGACAGTGACTGCAATGGGGGTATGTGGTGGGGACTTGATAATAGGGCGAGTCTAGTAACCGTAATGTTGCTCATGTAATTGTATATTAATAATAGCAAAAAAAAAAAACCTGACAAATACATCAGAGAGATGAAACCGTGCAGTTCTGCAGATGAACCCTGAATGGTAAACCTTAAAGAAAACTCATTTCCAAGAGTCAGATTAAAAACTTGAGGGGTACAGCACCGCTCTAGGACTGTGTGTGACGAGATGCCATTTTGGCAATGCTGATACTTTTGAGAGCTCAGTTTTACATAAATATTTTCATCTCTTTCTATGAGGAATCCTCCATTACTACTCACGAAATATTCATCCACAGTAATCAGTGGTTTCCATTTCTCTGACACATTATGTAAGAAGATTTTATAGAAAAGGTGAGTAAGATGTGGTAATATACTTCAGGTCCTGAACAAAATGTTTTTGGGTAAACGACTGAGCTAATGAATGGGGAATTTGTATGTCTAACGAGTGTACAATGGACATGTGGACAGTTAAGGCAAGAACCAGGAGAGAAGCTGTAACAAGGGTTTGATTTTTATGATAAAGTTCTTAAATAACTGTCACATTAGAAATTTTATAAGGTCGTGCACACATACATCTCGTCCAAGCCTCACAAAACTCCGCAAAGGAGATTAGGCCTATTCTAAAGAGGAAGGCAACTAAGATTAGGGGAAAAGTCTGTCATCTTTCCACTGCACTGCAGTAGAAAGCAATCAGAAAAGAAAACTAGATAATTGGTAGGTGCTCAGTGAAAAGAATGAATCTAAGTCATGCTTCTCTCAAAGCTGACTGAGTAGCCACTTCTGGTGACGTGTGTTAAGGAAACTGTTGGATAAAATGGGAAGAGATTGCTACAAAATGACACTGAAGCATTTTAACCCAAAATGTATTCCTCTAGTCACCCTTTCAGGCTAAGTTTAAAGCACAAGTTTTTAAATTTATATTAATAAAAGTAGAGACGTGAGAGGATTTGGGGGGAAAAACGCAAAATTACAGTCTCTGAGAGTCAAACAAAAAAACTATAATGTATACCTAAGGCTTTATCCTGAAATAGGGGCAGGGGGTATTTACCTCGGAAAAAAAGGTCCAAACCGCTTCAGCTAATCACATTAACAAATGGCAAAGTAGTGAGGATTGTAATCTATCCCAACCCACTGGGCACAAAAGGAAAGAGGAAGAAATGTCTAGAATCTAGACAATCTGGTTTATACACATAAACTCAGCAAAGAGAAAGATGTGGTTTCTGGAGAAATGGCATGTGACCTTTCATCTCCTGAACAGGGTATGAGGACATGCAAAGATGTTATTTTGGGGGGGAAGTATTTTTTAATATATTTATTGTATTATCAAAAAAAGTGAAAAATGCATGGTAGAAGGATTTTCAGTACCATCAAGCTCTACTCAGAATATGGAGCAGCAGGGAGAAAGGGTGGCCATATGTCTGGGAGCATCCCATTCATTGACTGGCTGAGCCGCTCTTCCTGTTACAGCTGCTTACCAAACCTGAGACACGACAATTACAGGACAGCAGC
The DNA here is from genome assembly GCA_032199065.1 of Smutsia gigantea. NCBI lineage: Eukaryota > Metazoa > Chordata > Mammalia > Pholidota > Manidae > Smutsia > Smutsia gigantea. The sequence goes on along the minus strand of JAVSCE010006917.1, from coordinate 27,981 downwards.
TTCGCAGGGAACTGCCCACATTGCTGTGGTGAGAAATGTTAACGTGCTGGAGACAACAGCCAACAGCGACGATCCATTTCATGACATAAACCAGTTCCTAGTCTTGCTAAATGGGAAGAAGGAAAGCTGGAGCGCATTCAGGTTTTCTTTTCATTTGTCTTCAAGTGCAGAGGCACAGAATGGATTTTCAAAAACTCCTGGCTAATTGGACTTGCAATCCTGATGTAACTGTGTCCCACGTAGCCATGCCAATTAAAAACTTGCCAGTCGAGAAGGATTCTTTTCCCCAGGATATTCATTAGGTACTTCTAAAACTACACGCAATGTTAACTGTTCTTGGTCTCCGTTCACTTCTAGGGCATACATATGAATTGGTTCCCATAAGATTCATCCCGCCAGGTATTCATGCATTTTAAATTATTTATTTCTTAGGGTCCTCGTGGCTGGCAAAGAGGACCAGACATTCATTAAAAACATAATTTGGGATGGTCACTAGGTTTGATGTATTTCTACATAGACTACAAATTAACTCAATCGTCTATCCAAAGTGGGTTTGGATGAACTTTCTTCATTCTCTCCTGTTATTCTACACTAAGCAGTTCACATTAGAGCTGTTTTTCCTTTTCCAACAGAGATAATGCACATGACCTATCAAATTGGCAAAGATAATAACAACAAAAAACTGAAGATCCCCAGGTTGCTGAGAAAATGGCAACAGAGGCACACACCTCTGGTAAGAGCAAACTGGCTACACACACAGGACAATTTGGAGCGCAAGCTTAAAACCATTCTCCTAAGGAAATTACTAAGATGGTGTACAAAGATTCTGTGGCAAAGATTCTAGGAAATATTATAAGTAGCCTAAATACTGTGAAAATTGCAGAACAGCCATGGGATGGAAAAACCAGGTAAGCAATGATACGGTGTGTCCTCATTAACAGCGGGGAGAGAGCTCAGGCCTCCAGCAGAGGTGAACAAGATACGGTATTTTGAGAGATACAGGTTGTTAAGAAATCATACATAGCCCTGCCCTTCTTTTCTCTTGAAATACCCAGACCACTGCTGTCCAACAGAAACAGTGTGCAAGCCACAAGTGCAACCCACATATGTCATTTAAGATTTTACAGTAACCACATTAGAAAGTAAAGGAAATGTAAAATTTTAATATTTGAACACTTATTTGTTATTTTTATATTAGTATAGTTAATATAGTTAATGTGTCCAAACAACATACTCAGAATATAATTTCAACATGTAATCAATATAAAAATAATGAGATGTTTAACTTTTGTTTTCTACTTACTAAACATCTAAAATCCAGTGTATATTGTACACTTCCAGCACATCTCAATTCGGACTGGCCACATTTCAACTGCTCTATAGCCACATGTGGCTGGTGGCCACTGTGTTGTTTGCACAGATGTAGATCTGGGAAAAAAGTAGTTTGGTCCCATTTAAATCATGGTGACAGCAGTTGGCAATTACTGCTTCAGACGGCTTACGGTAGCTGCTTTAGAGTGGCCCGAATTGGGGCAATCATTCAACTGTACTTCTTAAGTTATTTTTCTAATCTTGGCTGTAAAGGAGATGCGAATCGTTTGCCTTTTGGGACTAATATTTGAGAATGTCTCAAGAGCAAGGTATACCTGAAAAGTTCTGAAAAGTTATTTTCCTCTTAACTTACTTGCTAAGCTTTTATGGTTACCATCATAGAACAAATTAAATTTTATGGCACATATATACGGCAGAACATTCTACAATTCTTCTTTCATCGTCTGTAATTCTTGGGACTTTGAATAAGCCTTAATCATATACCTTGAATGGTATGAATAACACATATGTCTTAGGATCACATGTCAGAATGGTACATTTATTCGATGAGCCTCATTTCAAGAAAAAAATTTGGAGGCAGTCATCTATTTATTCACTGTCTAAAAACAAGAAACTGACTAAATCTGAAGCCTATCAGCCTGGCAGATCTGAGATCTCTGCTTGCCTCAGATACCATATCTTACTCACATGCTACCACATAATGTTAGGAGAGTGATCCCGGCAGCCGGCAGCCTTCAAAGCGCCTTTCTTGCAAATTATTCAAAAAGGTATCTTCTGTGGGAGGAGGAAATCTCTTAGGCACAAGACTTGGGGATGAGTGTGAGATGAATTTCAGCCTCACGCACCGTCTGGGCCAGACAGTTCTTGTGGAAGTGACGAGTTGTACATGGGATCCTGGGAACAATTTCCCAGCTGGCACACAACAACAGACACGGGTAGCCAGCGCAGCGCGGGCGACAGCACTGAACTCAGCAGGTGAGAGATTTCAGCTGCAGGCACGTCAGCACCAAGGATGCCATCCTTACTAAGTACTGCAGAATGCTGACAGTCCCCCTTCAGGCAAGGGAGGCAGAAAGTAAGGGGCAGAAATCCCGGTTTTCAGTAAGTAAAACTGGTGTTACACATGTAAGTGGGAAATTAAAGTTTCCAAAGTTAAGGCAGTTCTTAATATGAATAAACATGATGGTCTTAATAAAAATGCTTTCCATAGATTTTTATATGGTACATAATAAATGATTCTGAGAGTCCACCTCATACTCTAACTGGCACTTGTTGATCACACACTTTTTCTCCTCTGTTAAAACAACTTGATTGTAACAGAATGTAGAGTACTCAATTTAATTTTATATGTGTGTTGTAAAACGCATTACAGTATATCCTTCTGACCATCTAATACATAGAGTCTCAATGAAAACATGCAACTTCAAAGCCAAACTCACCATCTCATCAACCAAGCCCAATATTCCTTCAATATTGGGAAGTACACATCATATCTTGCTATCTATCTATCTATCTATCTATCTATCTATCTATATCTATCTTTTCTCAGATATTATGATCCTGTTAAGAAGAGGAACAAACCATGCCTTACTCATTTATATGTCCTGTGCTATCTACCACAACGCCCTTCAAGGAATAGGTGCTCCATAACTAGTGGCTGAATTGATTAATTTAAAAATAAACAAACCTGGAAAAGAAAAGGTAGCAGCAGAGGCACAGACAACAGGGTGAGCAGAGGAATATCCCATAACCACTCTGGTTAGAAGAAGGGAGGGAAAAAAGGGAAGGAAACTGTTCCGTGCCGTTTGTGCCAAGCAAGGGCAGAGAAACTTCACACATGTTATGTCACTTAACCCTGCCACTTCATGACTGAGAACACTGAGTCCAGAGAGGAAAAGCAACTTCCTCAGGATCCTCCGGCTCTTACACAGGGAGCCAGGACTGAGCTAGGTCTTCTGCGCCCATCAATTCCCTTCCCCTGTGCCCTTGGCTGCAGGGGAGGGCCGTTAAAGGAGAAAGCCAAGGTGCCAGCAGCACGGACTCTGAAGGAAAATCCTGTGTTGCAGTATCCCAGTGGTTATCTTTCTCCTTCTTCCTTTACCTGTCACACATCTTGTTCTGTTCTACTGAAACAGGTTTATTTTCATTATGATTAACATGACAGTCTGAGCACAAATTCTCAGACCAAGTTATTTTAATAATATTCCATATAAAATTCCAGGAAAGCAAATAATTTGGCGCCTTTGAAGTTTATGGTAACAATTGGTTTTGTTACCAGTTGTTTTCCTTGTGTTTCTGATGTAGTTGGAAGAAAACAGATGGCAAAGCTATGCGGATGCCCTGAAATTATTTGTGGTGACCTCAAAGTTCTGGGAACAGTGTTTGAAAATTAACTTTTCCCACAGTGCCATGAACTGAAACACACGGTGTATTTATTACACATTATAGACTATCTTAAAATAAGATTCTTAGTAAAGCAGATGGACATGCCCCATAAATGCACACATCTTTACACGTGTGTATATGTGTGATGCAATTAAAAAATATGTATACATACATATGTATGAAATAGCTTTTATGACTAAACTGTAATAAGGTACAGTTAGTAAAAATTAGGACTAGTTTTTAGTTTATTGGGTTTTTTTTCTTATTATGCAGAAATATATTTCAAAGGAATCTATTTTATCCTTGGGTTGGTGATGTCTGGACCATCATGAGTGCTCACCAAATGTTCACAGCATTTGCAATGCTGCGTAAGCCTACTTCCCTGTCCTTCAGAAGCCTGTACGGATGAGGTTCTCATCTGTCAATCAAGCATTCCTTCCCACCCACGTCAATTTCATGCTCTGTTGTGCAGAATCTAATGAATCAGTTTAGGTTAACTAAGCCTATATATTTTAAGTATCAACAAATAAACTGGGGTAAGGGTTTTTTTTTTAGCAATGGGATTACTTTTGATTCTCATTTGCTTCTTTAAACCTTTGCATATATTTTTCCATTTTTTTCATCAGCATGTATTATTTTAAGAGAAAATAAACATACCATTTCCTTTGTAGTAATTTATTAATGGATTTGCAGTATTTAAAGAATGTTAGCCAAGATATTAAAATAGTCACATGAAACAGTCATCTGAAAACATCTTTAATTCTGCTGAATCCCACAGACAGCTTTAAAAAGGGACATCTTGGGGCCATGTTCTTACGGGAAATATGAGACTCTGGAACACACTGGAAGTCAGGTTTTCTCAAAACACACTCCCAGGAGGCCCAGTACTGGCTTTGGTTCCCCAAGGAGTAACCTAGTAACAGCAGAAACACAGCAGCTCACCTCAGGGTACACAGGGGAAACGGAGGAAAGAGAGGGGCTCTCTAAGAAACACTGGCAGAGACATAGGAGGCTTAAGAGTGCGAGGAATCAACAACTTCTGGAAAAGATCTGAAGCAGGTGCAAATTAAACAATGAAGAAATGTAGATAACCAGAATTTTCTGAAACACAAGTTATAAACAATAGGCAAACTGTTACCACATCCAGAAAAAAAACCCCAACAAACTTACGAAGTCAGAGTTAAAGAAATTAGTAGTATGTGTCCATCCCTTAATGAAAAGGTGAAACTTCCAATTTAATCTTCCAGAAAACTGGAATACCTGCAGATTTGTCAAAAAATATACAGAATTTTTTTAAACTTGTTATTCTAAAACATATATGTCTTGGGAGAGTGATTAATACCTCCAAGCCGATTTATTCAATTATTACACTGTCATGCTCCAAATGACCCTCAAATACAATATTAAGAACATCTTCACAGTCTATTCTCATTTTTCTTATTATTTTTCCCCTTTTGTGAAATGTTGAATTTTTTAAAAAGATTATAAAATGGGTACGTGCTCTTATAAATTTGCAAAATCTGATTTTCTCAGTTTAAAAATAGGTGAGTGAGTGGGTGGATGGACAACTAAAGTTTTTTTTAAGAAAACTGGGATCATGTTGAATACATAAGTATCAAACTTTTCATGTAATAATTTATTGTGAGAAATTTTTTCATGTCATTACATATTCTTGAAACACAAGATCTGTAATAACATGTTTTAATGAATGCACTATAGATTCATTAATTACTTCTGAATATTTAGGTTTCCAATTTTTAATATTACAAATGGCACTGTGATAAACATCTTTTTACTGATATCCTTAATCCCAAAATTACCTTGCCTCTGCCCAGCATCAAGCCCTGAGTCTCAGTGCTCTGACACCGACTAGGGAACTCGGTACCACTGTCAGGAAAGGAAAGTTTCCTTCTGACATCCCAAAGGAACAGGGTAATTCCATGTTTACCATGAAGTAGGGAAAATTAAGGGTCCAGAAAGGAATCAAAACTAAAAATAAAAACCATAAATCTAATTACACTGTCATAAAAGACACATTAAATAGAGAATACCTGAGAACATTTTCCCTGTTCTTGGGGATACCTAAGAAATGTGTATCCCTAAATGAGGAGGGCACAGAACAACTGAATACCATCTATTTAAAATATATATGAATGAAAATATAGTACCATCTATTTTCTCTTTTAAATTGAACCAGAAAAGTACATTACAATGTCCAAATAATATTATCTCACATCTCAATTTCCCTTCCACTCCAAATTTCATTATAAATGCTTGAATGGATAAATCAATGTGAGCAAGATCTAGGTTGACCTTTGACTTCAATACTTCTATATAGGTTTTCAAACATTTACAACTAACTAAAAATATTTAATGTGCTCCACTAGTAATACCGAGAAAACTCAATAAAAAACTTATTCTTCAACAGAAAAGTTTAGTAAACCTGGTAAGATCTTTCTTAAATCATTTGTTGTATCCAGCAGTGATAAATTTCATTTCACAATCTTAATGTTTGACCTTAAAAACGTGGTAAAATTACCTGTGAAATCAAGTGACAGTAACATGTTATTCAAAGGTCTAATTAAGATGCCCTGAGTTCTAAGCAGCTCTTTTATTACTGTCACTTATAGGAGTTTGTCTTAAATATATGACCCTTTCTCCATGAAGAAACATGGCTTTTATTAATGCTTCTCATAGTATCATGAAACTTGAGGAGACAAAATTATCTTCTGAGAGCAGTTAAAAGGTACAAACTTCCAGTAACGAGGTTAAGTAAGTCCTGGCAATGTAATGTACAGCATGGTGACTGTAGTTAACAATACTGTATCGCATATTTAAAAGTTACTAAAAGAGTAGTAGCTCTTAATAATTCTCATCACAAGAAAAACACTTGTTAACTATACGTGGTAGTGGATGTTTACTAAACTTATTATGGTGGCCATTTCACAATCTATGCATACATCAAATCATTATGCTGTACACCTAGAACTATTATATATCAATTATGTCAATTAAAAAATCATCTAAGAGTTATGTTCTTAAATATGCTTAAACATTTTAATAGATACCACCAGTGTCCCTTGTAGGCACTGAAAGATGCAAAACGTGTAAAGCAAAGTAAGAAAACCCAACCAGAGATTGTTTTTTAAAGTCATTACATTCATTTGTTAATAGTGTCAGTTGCCCATTTATCTGTATGTTCACACGGTAAAGTCTCCCCTTAAAGATGGCGAAATCAGTACTGCAGCAGAGACAGAGCATATTCTAGGGGCTGGGCACGCCTTCCACCCCGAAGCATCCCTATCACGTCTTCATATCAGAGTCCTTAAGAGGCTTATTTCAAGTTAGCAGTAAAGAAGGGAAAAAAAAAATCTTTTTTCTTTAAGGAAAAATTTTACATTGTCATCCCTCACTACAATCCAAACCTGGGACCTTCTGCTGACACATGAAAAGATGATAATCTCCTAATAACTGAGTAAGCGACCTGAGAAACGACGGTGGCGGGGAGCTCGGCTCACGGAAACGTACTGCCACTCCCGGCAACTCCGTCATCACAGACCACACCTGGAAGAGGCTGCTGCCCCGGTGGCAGTGCCCCCTTCAAACAAACGCTGTGTCTGAAGAGGGACAAAGCACAGTTCTCCCAAGGTCAGGGATTCCTCTTTTTTACACCATCTTAGGCAAGACAGAACCTGATATCCAGTGAATATTCCTAAAAGTAAAATCAAGAGTGCCCATTACCGGTACCTTCAAAAATGGCTGCTTAGAATTTCAGAAATTCTCTTTCAATATCATACATTAAAAAAAAAAACCCAAAATGTAAAATCCACATTAAAATGACAAACTGACTTTCGTTATTAGCATTGCAGCATTAGCCACAATTTGTTGTCTTATTATAGCCACATCATACCAAGGGCTCCATCTTACTAGGTTGGCATATGGAAATAGAGCAAGTTCAATGGAGCCTCCGGTTTCATTATTAAACCTATCAGATTACTCTTTCTAATTAAGGGTTGTGTTACTGGCTACCACGCAGTTATTAATGTGCATTATTGCCATTACATAGGAAGTTGTGACCTCTACTGAGAGGCACCTGGAATAAAATTTAATTATCAACCAGCGAAAATAGAGGAGTAAAGATGACATAAAATGGCTTCTTGTGAGGTAACTGTGATTGTAAAATACTATTTTATAGTTTTTGCTTTGACATTAGAGTAACTACAACTAAACCCTTTCCTGGAACCTAAACATTATTCATCCTGAAGGCAAGACTACAGTGTATCTATTCCAACTTTCATGTGTGCTATCAATTCAGCAAATTCTTAATATAGTATATTTTTCAAAGTTCAAGAACATGAGCTACAGGAAACTGGATTTCTTAATTGAAATTAGACTGATGTTTAAAGCAATACTGTAGGACTTGCCAATATATGTTTTGAAACTATATCTTTGTTTCCTATTTTATCCTTTGTCGGCCAAATGCTCTGAAGGACTTGGAATTAATAGTGACTACCATTTGAATGGACATTTTCCTTTTTTTATCCTGAAAGCTACATTTTTTAAAAGCCAACATGAACAGCCAATAAAACTGACCTATTTCTATTTTAATATGAGTGAATTAATAAAATGACCTAGTATATTTTCATTACTAATTATCTCACATAGCCCTCACAACAGCCAGTGAAGTAAGTAAAATAGGTAACTTGTAAGTAGCAAAACTGGGTGGGGGACAGTGGATATTACTAAAAAAGCAACAGTTCATCCTCTTAGAAATCTTACATAAGATCAAACACTTAGCTTTCTGAGATATTTTCAATGTAGCCTTACTGAAGGAATGAACATGGGCAGATACATTTTTTTATCCCTTTCTCTTATGTTTTGCATGCCTTGGTGAGCATTAATTTATGACTAACAATATATGAAAACAGTGATGTGTTCTCAGGAGATGTAAACATAAGCTATTCAAAACGAAGAGGTCAGATTCTAATTTTCAAGAGGCAAGTGTATGGGATTGGCAAAAAAATTTCACAACTATGTCAAATTACAGCTACTTACTGAGTGCCTACTATGTGCTAACACCCAGTCCAGATGCTAGACCAGAGAGGACAGAAAAGAAGAGCTAATATTATAACATGGGTGGACAAGTGGTACGTGCAGTGGGCCCCAAGAGTCTCTGCCTGTTCAGCTGAGCATCGCCTTAGTATCACAGTGCCAGACACATAGCATCGGCTCAAATGTGTCTTTAACTGAACCTAGTATACAATGGTTCCCCAGACTGGACAGGTGGTGCATCATTCATCCTTAACTTAAAAAATGATGGCAATAACCATATTAATAGCAACTTCCATCTGTGAGTGTCCATGGGTTAGGTGGCCTACATGACAGCTAGGATGTATCTCTATCTCTTCCCCCAAATACCCTGGGCATGGGCATCTTAGTATTCTCTGCCCAGCTTAAACAAGGAGACTAAGTTTCAGGCAGATTTGTCCAAGATGCCACAGTAATTTTAGTAGAGTGACATAGAACATAGAATCCTTCTCCTTCTCTCTGCATAACCCACAAGGCTAAGCTCAGTGACCTGTAGGATACTCGGGTCCTACAGACTAGTAGACACAGACAGCAAGCAGCTCACAAAAGAGGGCTCTACCACACATTTTCACACCAGAAGTTATCAGTTTTATAGAGAGCAACTGAGAACCGGGGAGAAGGGAGGAAGAGTTAGTTGTCAACATTCAAAGGCAGGAAGGATGGCCATCAGGAGAGGCTGGAAGGGAGGTGCATGGTGAAGGGCTCTTAAGGGAAACATGCAACCGCCCACTCCAGAGGGAATCTGGAGTAGGGGAGAGAAATTCACATTCCACATAACACCATTGCCATATCTCTGATGAAAAAACTGAAACTTAAATACTAGAGCATTCCTAAAGGTTGGCTTGTAATCAACTCTTGTTAGTAACTGGTAGGTCTGGGGCCTGAAATCAGGTTTTCTACTTCTAAACTGACTCCAAATCACACACTCCATCACTTACTTCTTTGAGATGACAGCCCAGGTAAATGATATCTTTAAATTCCACTAGAAAATTAGGGAAGTCCCCATGGGTGGGCAGAATTGGACTAAATCTGTTTGCTAGTACTGATTCTGACTGGTTAGAATCTGTGCTGTTAAATATTCTGACTGTTAACTCCAGAAGGGGTAGTGAGTGGTAGGAATTATCATCCCTTATAATGCCATGTTTAAAACCTGAAGAAGGATGGCCAGCACTGTACGAGTCCAGGTAGGTCAAGCCTGGTGTCATAATTAGTATCCTAAGCAGATGGTGACTGTTCGGAGTGAAGGACTGTGTTATTAACTCCACCTTGACTCTCTCAGCATCTAGCATGGTAAACACTCAATGGATATTTGCTGGATTACTTGACAAATCTCCTCCAAATCTGGGAGTCCTTCTCCAGTCCTCAGTATCTCAAACATGGACTATCTCCCATGCCTGCCCTTTCTAAAAGAAAAAACATTTCATTCGAGCTTCAGCTGTTGACCTCTTTTGGTGTGAATCTTTACCATTCTTACCAGAGATAGGTTACAGTATTATTCACCATCCAAATACACTCTATAGCTCAGACATGCCAGCCCAGGTGTGATGTTAACAATATATAACTCCCGGTATGACACAGACACTGACCAATTGGAATGGGCGGCAGCCAGTGGGCCCTCTGGGTGCTGAATGTGGGCCCTGAGCCAGCCGGATCATTCCTTCAGAATAGTAACCCACTATTTCCTAAGATGGGACTTCTGTTTATCAAAAGTATATAAAATAAGAATCAGATCCTATCTCTACAATACAGAAAATATCCAAATGTCCTTTACATTTATTTCTAAATTTAACCTAAGTTGACCTCAGTTGCCATGTCCTAAAACTGGCTTGAGCTTCTATTCTCTGTCCCTTCCTCCTAAAGATATATTAACCAACACAGGAAAGGGGTTAGACGGGAAACAGCTAGAAAACAAGAGATGCTACACATTAACCCTCTCAATGATTGATGCTACAACCAAATCCTTCATGTGTGTTTAAGCTGTTCTTAAAAGACTTCAAAGGTAAGAACAATGCAAAGAACTGAAGACCAGAAGTTAGTGGTCTCATGTCATGTCCAGTAACAAAATCCTTTAAATACTACGGAGTTCTGAACAAAATTTCTTAAAAGCTATTTTCCAAAAAAACACGAAAGAGAACTCCTATTTTTCATTTGGGTCCCTCAACCTATTTAAACCACATATACGTATTACGCAGAAGTTCTTTTTTCAAAAAAATAGCAAACTTTGCAAAAGAATGGTTATAAGGGAAAATTCATTGTTTCCTTTTCTAGAGGTACTATGAAAAAGAGATCTCTTGTTCTTACCAGTGGAAAAATGTAAGTGTAAAATCACTGTCAGAGTTGTCTTTCTGCTTTAATTTAAATAATGTTAGAAATAATTACCAGAGAAAGACTGACTTTGAACTAAAGAAATGAAAACACATAAACACTAAGATCACTTTAAGTATTTATTAATGCAGAGGTGGCACCACAGATGTTTTTTCCTTCCTTGCTAAGGGTCAGCAATTAACTGCTTAGAACAGTAAAGCAATATTCTATTGCCTTTGTAGCTGTAATAATTGAAATGGTTTGAAGTTAAAAACCCCAGCTATTGCTCCAGACATTTCAAACCACGTAACTACCAAGTGAACACAGCCCTGAAAAAACTTAGGTCTCGAACACGAATTGTTCATATAATGGTGCTAAATATCATGCTGTGCTTCTTTATTTAAACACCATTTTTTAACCTTATTGTTATTCTCCACTTACAGTATCCCTGCACGATCCAGGGACATAAGAAGATAGTCACCACAGTGGATTTCATTGATGTAGGAGACCAAGGAAGATTGCCAAACTGGCAAATTATTTGGAGTAGAATGCTCATCAACAAAGTAGTAGTAGATGAATCAGTTTCCTCACTGGAGGTCATTGGATACTGCTATAAATAACCAGTACTGAATACTAGGGGCAAACCCACCTTGAGGGTCTCTGTCCACCCATTTCATCCATGATACGTACAACTTCAAGAGTTACCTTTGCATTGGTCTTTGTATTGATTGAACACCATATAAAAGCACACATCATCACATGGATCACAACATTTCTAAACTAAGGAATTTTGTTGCATCTCATTGGCAAGATCTCAAATCTAGCCCAGCAGCTAGAGGTTCTTTACCTCTGATCTTCTGTTTGAATAAATTATTTTATACTTTGAAAAAGTGCTTTCACATTCAATATCTCAATCTTAATTTACAATTCAGGCTTAAGAAAGGAGGCTAAAACAAACGCTAACAAATTAGACACTGTCCATTGCATGGAGAATGGTCAGGGGCAGTATTTTTGAGCTTTGACCGTTCCTAGAACAGAACAATGGCCTGCACATTCATTATCTCTAATTTTATTACCTTAAACAAGTTTTCCTAATTGGGATTCAATTAAAGAATGCCATCTACTGAATTCAAAATGTAATGTGAAAGGAAATCATTATACAAATCTACCTAAAACCAGTATTGGGCATGTTTTTTTAAAAAAAGGGTACATGCAACTGATATGCCAAATGGTCCCCTCCCCACCAGACATTTCAAATGGTGTCTCATTCAAAATTTCCTCTTCATCAGATGAAAAGATCTTTAGTTGATGTTTTTCATTATTTTACTTACAAAAATAAACATGACAATGATCCATCTACCTATGCATTCAAACGTCTAAGAAGCCTGTGTGCAAGTATGTACATGTGTTATGTATGTACAGCCTGTCCTGTTTTAAGAAAGGCCTTAAGGTAGCTTACAAAAAGATATACCCTACAAGATTAAAAAAAAAGGGGGGGGGCGGTGGTAGGAATCAATGGTGAGGAATACAGGACAAAGGGAACATTAGGCAGGGCTTCTGACAAAGGTCAATTGTTTCAAGTGCCTGACTTCTTATCTGTGGTTGAGCTGAAGAGTTTGTGTGATGACCGTCAGCCAGCTCTGGTCAAACGTAGCAAACGACCTGGAGACCAAGCACCTGATCGACAAGAAATTCATCACGGGCAGCTCTTCAGCACAGACACCGGGAGCTCAGTGGTGACTGGTCCTAAGGATGGCTCTGGAAAGCAAGTGTTAAGTGTGACCTCAATCATGAAAGGAAAATGTTTTCACGTATCCCATTGCTCTGAAAAGTGCTTATTGCTGTTAAGATACAGAAAGTGAAACTCTGTAATCGGAAAATTTGGTTAATAAACTTGTTTCTTGGCTAAACTGGAAGACAGCCCAGTTACTGATTCCTTGGAGATGCAATCCCCTGGTTTATTACCGTGTCTTATGCAGGAATATTAAATACCAAAAAAACTGAAACAAGCAAAGTTCCAGGTCCCTAGATAGACAAGGAATAATCCTTTATCTCTCCTTTTCTTAGATCCCAGAGCTGGAAGGCATGTGCCAAGGGTTTTCAATAACTTTCATCTCACACGCCCGCTCGGGTAAGGGGCTAGTCACTGTAATGCGCAGGGAAAGATTCTGAGGCCCAGCCGGGCCCGGCAGGAAAGAGTGCTTTCATCAACTTACAAGCACGGCTGTCAGGGAAGAGGAAATGAGGCAGTATGCTGCCACTTGCTTATTTATTCCTTATTTCACCTCAGGTTCCTGATGTCACCACCGAGGAGCTGGAGGCTTAAAGTAGGTGGTTATTTACCATTTCTTTTCCAATTTATTTATTTGTAGCCTACCTCATTACAAAGAATATCTGATGTGTTACAGAAATACATATAATAAGACAGTAATCAATAGATGGGAAAAACAGAATGAGAGAGAAAATGTGTATGTATCACAGGGTCTGTCTCTGTGGCAAATTCCAAAGCCTTCATTTTCACCTCGGCCTTTCGCAGCACTGAGCTGCCTACACCCACAATATTTTAGTTGCTCACCTTAGTGAGTGTATGTCTGTGTGTGTGTGACAAATACACACCCTAGGAATAGGCTGTGAGTGTGGCTATCAAGAAAGCAGTGCCTTTGCAATTAGAGGTTTGGACTCATATCGTTGATCTTTGTGCCATATAAAGAAGCATTTCATTCAGCATTCAAAAATATTTACTGATATTTGCTTATTACAAATAAGCAAAAATAAGCAAGTTAAACAGTATGTTAGAGAGTGGCATTATAATAATTAGCACAAGGAAAAGGGGACTGAGATTAAGAATGCCAAGGTGCAGTGGAGGCAGATCATGATTTTTAAAAACATGACCAAGGTGGTTCCTTGAGAGGTGACATTTGAGCAAAGTCTAGAAGGAGGTGAGAGGGTCAGGAGGACCCAGGAAGGAGCAATACAGGCAAAGGAGGAGAAAAAGAGGCAGAAGCAGGCCTGGCAGGCTCAGAAACATCCAGGAGTCCACAATGGTTGGAGTAAAGCAGGAGAGGACAATAAGGGGAGATAAGGTCAGAAAACTAACAGTAGGGGGTGCAGACACTGTAGGGAGTCCCGTGGGTCCTGTAAGTCTCGCGAGTGACGTGTAAAGTGAAACAAGCCACCCATGGTCAGTTAAGACGGAACAACTGAGTTTACCCTCTTTAGGGACGGGCCTACTTGTACTTGAGGGGCAGACGTGGGCAGCAGCAGGAAATGGGTTTAGCACACACCCAGAGATGTGTATCTTCATGGTTTATATTGGTCCATAACATGAAAAAACGTGCTCGGATTGTGACACATCCTGGCAACTGTGTCTGTCTGGCACCAGCGCTCCTAAGACCGTGCTCGGGAAGGTTTAGAAAGCAGCAGCGATATGAGCAGAGGACGAAGGGCTGTCTAATTTGCTGCAGTCTGAGATCATTTATGAAGTGTTGCCTCCTTTTTTCTCTTCAGTGTGATTAAAATTCTTCCTCCTGGACATTTGTTAATGGTGGACCCACAAAGGAAATCTTGGTCTAGCTGCATCAGAAGTCAGAAAACCAGTAAATCTACATAATCAGATAAGATTGAATGAGCCCCCTAAAGAAACAAACCTTTTTTAAAATCTCCTGATATATCATCTATAAGCCCAGTAAAGGCTGGTAATATTAGAATAGGCATCCAAAAAAAGAAAAGCACAGGAGAGAAGGAGAGGAGACTAACAATGTGGTATGATGACCTATTTCCAGAAGGAGAATGTTTCTGCAAGTTCAAGTCTAGGCATTTAACAGGAGCTCATAGCAGACAGAGAATAAAGTAGATATATAGCCTACAGGACATTTAGAAGCTAGAAGCAAATATTTTAAATTGTGATTTCTGCAGTCATCAAAAAACAGGTGAGACAAACTTTACGGCTAAAAGAACATATCCAGGTAAGTTGCTCAATGTTTCCTGTCTTCAAACATTAAAAAGAGGGACAATTAATTCCAGGCCAAAGTGAATTCCAACCAAGAATGGGTATTAAAAAAGCACATTAAAAAATTTTTTTCCTTTTAGTAAAAATGTCAATCAAGCTAAGAGGTACTGAGAATGGTGATTTTGAGTATTTGCTGACTGTAATGTTTATCAACAGTCAGGGAACAACTGTGTGTCCACTTATATCTTTATAGAGCCATGAAGAGATGGGACCAGATTTTCCTTTACGATGTGAATGCCATTAGGAATTTGAAAATAGCAGCGTTCCCAGGGGGAATCTGATAAGAATGACTGTTCAGGAACTGACAAAGGACGATGGCCCAACAACCCTCCATGGGATTTTAGAGCAGGGAGTGAAAGAGAGAGCATGAGAAACACTGATCTCTACCCCTTTCCCAAAAAAGGTTGAGAGTGCTGGCAAAAATATAAGCACCACCACAAGGCAGAAACAGATATGGAGTCCAAGGTGAAGGGAAAGTAAACCCAGAAGTAGTGTTACTGCACAGATATGTGAACCAGAAAGTGAGTTCCTGCCTAACTGCCCATGGTGGATGCAAGCTGGGCTCAGCGCTTCCTCATGGTCAAAATAAGAAGGAAATACACCAATTATGAAATTGACTCTTCATTAGAGTAAAAGCAAGTCTGGGGCTCAGGAGTTCTGTGTGTCCCAGCACTAAGGCCAGAAGGAACTTCCTCCTACGGGTTTTCCTGAGAGCCACACCCTCGGTGCCATGCCCGGTCAGATGCCCCCTGAGCCTGAGGACCCCCAGTGCCCGGGCCTGTGTGGAATTCTACCAGGGGAAATAACATACTAGGTTCTCTGCCAACTTTGTTGCATCTGGGGATAAAACTTGGTTATTCAGTTGGGCTCTGAAGAGGTGCTTTAAGAGCACTGCCAATTTTCTGTTCGAATTTTATTTCGTAGTCTTTAAATATAAAAACAAACATATAGGAAATGCAAGCAAATATATGGCACACCAAATCTTACCACACTGATCACCACCTTCATATTAAGTTACTTCAAGTGCAAACACTGGCAAATATGTCTCCTGCCATCTCTATGGGTACATCTGAGCCTTTAAAAATGAGTCACTGATTAGGAAAGTTTTAACTCCGAACATTGGTATTCCGGAAATTCAAGTATGCACATGCCCATTCATATAAAATTGTACAAACGACCTATACACACATCGCTCTCAAACAAATGAGAGGCCAAGAGCAGGTACAACTAGTTGGAGTACACCCTCACCATGACCTACTAGCCAGTTGTACAATGATAATAAGCAGCTTACCATGCTGACGCATGATAAAGTGACATCATTAGGACTGGTACTGACTATAAGTTATAGGTGCTCCCGGCCTGACTTTCACATCTGTCATGAAGAATGCATGTTAGTTGTATTGTTAGGGATTCAGTGTTGAAGCAGAAAATGTCTGCTTTTTTCTAGCTTTTGGATCAGATTAATTCAAGATACTAAGAAGATAAAAGGCGCTATTAAAAAACTGTTACATTTGCCACCAGTTATGGATATGACTATTTTTCTTACTACTGTACAACTAAAAAGGAACACAAACTAGATATGTTAAGTTGTTGAGATTGTCTTGCATCGGTCATACAGAGTTCCAAATCTCCAATTTTTGCGTTCATCAAAACTCTTGCTGTTCCTGATGAATTTTATAAATGTTATAAATTTGTATTTATAAAATATATACTAAAAATATAGTAGTTTGAAACCTTTGTAGTTCTGTTTAAGATTTCATTTGAGTAAGGGCTTTTCTACTAAAAACTTTCTAAAAGTTATATTTAGATGCTGGGTTAAGTTCTACTATTGATGTGGAGATAATGATCCCATCAACTCCTGAAGAGGGGCTGAGGCCTGTCATTTCCAGCACTGAGCAGACCCACCAATTGATGATAAACCAATCTAATCTAATCTAATACCGATATAATTAACATAAACATCATCCTCTTCTGTGTGCGCCATGACAAAAGATTGGGAAACCCTGTGATGAGCAAAGGAACTATAAATCCCTCAGGCAATTCTTCATAAATCTCTTTTCTCCCAACAGCATTTGGTAAGAGCTGGCCATGGAGAGGACAAAGTTCTTTGGCAAGACACTGAAGAGCATGTATTTCATACTCATGATTAAAGCAGTGCTGAGGGTAGAGTTTACATTCACTCATGAAAAACAGTGACAAATCAAGACGGGGGTGTTTCAGCAGACAGTGGGGTCTATTCCGAGGCCTGTCGCCTCCTAGTTTTGACTCCAAGGTCATTTAACCCTCTCTGAGCCTCAGTTTTCTGTTATAAGAAGGGGCTAAATCAGAAGCTCTTAACTAGAACTGAACATCAGAAGCTCCTGGGAGCTTTAAAAAATACATAATGATAGCAGTAATATTAATTCATGCCTGGAAATGTGAGCACTCCATATGCATGAACCCATTTGGTCCCAAGAACTGTGTGTTGTAGGTACTATAACTAGCTTGATTTTACGGGTGAGGAGACTGGGGCGCAGAGAGGTTGACACATTTGCCCAGTCAAGGGGCAGAGCCCAGATGAAAGCGGCAGGGCTGCACTACTGCAGTACAACTGCGCGTCATGCTGCCTCTCTGAATCTTCTGACTTAAGAATCTACCGAAGGGCCCCAGGCATGCGATTTTTAATTCTGGTGAGCACCCCTCAGTAACAGTCACTTAATAAGAAGAGGTGTAAAGTTTTGTGATTCAGACTGAAGAGGACAAAAAGTGCAACAAACTTTTAAATTAAGTCAGTGTTCAAATTCTTTTGACTCAAAAGTCTGAGTCAAAATTAAATGGGTTTGGCTTTTAACAGCTAACTGCATGGTATCAAACAAGAAAGATAAAGAATACAGGGATAGGAGGAAAAATTCAAGAAACAAAATGCTATCTATCTAGCTAAGCAGGACTACATTGTACCATTTAAGTAGATTAAGTATCACAGCGAAAGCTATGCCTTTAAAGGGGAAAAAAAACAGTAATATTTTCATAATTTATGGATTAGATTTGGGGGGTGAAGATGAAATGTTTTGGAAAAACCCTTGCAAAAGCTCTGTGCTCCTGTCCAAATGGGCTAGCATCCTAGCTTGTTTCTATGATCATAAATGACTGCCTCTTTATTTCATTATTAAAGAAACAGACCTTATGCTATTAGAAAGTGGCATGCCTGCCCTGCCCTTTGTAAAGTTAGAAGTCTAAAATAAAAAACGATGGTTTTTCATACAGGTTTCCTTATTGACATCTGATACTTCACAGAGGCAGGAAGATATGAGGGCATAAAAGGAAAAGGGAGCAAGTGATACTGGCCCCATAAGCAATTCAGACAAGTTTAAGCCCAGTATGGCCAGGTCAGTGAGTACACAGACATCCAGGAGGAGAAAGAGTCCGTGCCCCCAGGCAGAGCCATGAACTTGGTCAGGTTTGTTTGTGTTATGAGTGTACTTCCTCAGTTGCTAATTCCAGATACCCCATTTACGGAAACTCATCCTTCCCAGTCCCACTCAGTCCCATGGCTCTCTTACAAAATCTCTTCTCAGAACTTCAGTCTGAAGCCAAATGAGCCTATCAAGGGAGTTGCAAAGCATTTTATTAAACAAAAGCAAACTTTTTAGTAAGCTTAAGCTCCTAAAACTGTAAAAATTAATAAAATAATTACATGTTGGAAGAAATACATAGCTCTTATCATTGTTGACCATAAGGGTGATGGACTATATGGACTGAAAGTTTCTAATATACAGTATTCCAGCTGATGAATAAACATGTTTAATTACTAGTCTCTCTTGTATAATGAAGATTCAGCAGTCTGGAACTGATGCATTTCTTTCTGTTTAATATCCACACCAAAAGCATACAAACTCATAAAGATAAAACAGGCACTTAATTTGCAGTTTCCTGAGATTGGATGAGAATTTCCAGACAGGAATAAAAATAAGCTCCTCCCCCTGATCCCCTTATCTGTTAATGGTACCAAACTCCAGTTTCCTAGACTCAAAATCATCCATGCATCTTTGAGTCACCTTCTTTCTTGGACCCACCATCTTATTCACACTTCATCAAGGGCAAATCCTGAGGTCATATGTATCTGCTACCTTCCCAGGGAAGTACAGCCTTCGTCTGGCATTAAAATCCTCCATGATATGGTCCCACTGACAACCAGATGCGGCAGGCAGCCAGGCTAGTCTAGGCTTCAAACCTGACCTTGAGCTGCTTACTCTGCCCGGAAGACTCATTCAAATGCAAAGCTTTTCCAGATGCCCACAATCACATGCAATAGATTACTCCCTATTTTGTAATCTTTGTAGCACTTTCTAGCTCTCACATGACAAATCACATTCTGGTCTACATGATGTGTGAAGTTTATTTTCTGTATCAGACAAGAACCTCCCTGAAGGTAGGAAGTATGTTTCATGCAGTATCTAGGAAAATCAAAGGCATGATGCTTTTAATAATGCTTTTAATTCTATTTTTTTATAATGGAATTTATCACTCACTCCTACTTGTTGTTGAATTAATCCTCAAGTGGCTTGGTCTGACATTTTCATCAGATTTATACTTGTAGTGAAATGGTTATGCTACATTATATTCATTATTTTCTAAAGCAATGTTGTTGGATTTGTTAGAGCTCCATAAAAGAATGTTTCTTTCTGTATATGCACGACCCTCTCAGGCATCAGGAAAATAACAAATTACTTACTTTCTCCGTGCTCTGTAATCCCGAGGAGCTGCCTGCCAGACAGCTAACCAGGAAGAGTTTTTGTATAACCAGCTATATTAAAAGGGTTACATTGTTAGATGTCAGGAGAGGTGAGTTCCTCCTCCTACCCTCTTTAGTTGGAACCTCTGATTCTGTTGGTTATTCAGGTGGGCTTAGGGAGAGCTGATTTTTCTAACAAAACCTTGCTAAATCTATCATGATTGAATATCTCTTTCAGGGTACAGGAGAAATGAGTCCTTTTATAGCTTGTGGTAAATGGAGGAATCCGGGTGCTAAGGGGAGGCTGATGCACATGAACTGGCCTTTGGAGTGTACCTGGGGAGGCAGAAAGTACAGGGATGCCCAGTAGGGGCTCTGGAGTCAGCCTGTCCCAGCTCCAGTCCTGGCTCCACCACTATCAGCTGTACTATCCCGAGCAATAAGAGAAAGAAACCTCTCCCAACATCTTTGTAGTAGAGGGTGATAATACTGTTCATAAAGCCGTTCTTAGGATTAAATAATAAAACACTTGGCATGATCACCGGTACACAGTAAGCATTTGACAGCTGCTCCCGTTATTCAAGTGTTTGCACATTATACAGGACTTTTTCACCTATGTTTACTATGTAATGAATATGGGGAAAGATAAAGGGACAGATTGTAAATTTCTAAGATTAAGGGTAACCCGATAAGGATATTCTAAGTCAAACCAAGCTTACCTGCCAAATAAAGATTTTAGAAGCTTTTCTTCCTAATGATTCCAGCTTCACCTTCATATACGGTTAACCACCCCAAGCTGTGGTTACAGAAATCTTAAGTTTCATACAAAGAATTATGGTATGGACATAAAGTAAATTTCATCCACTCTCACAGAGGAGAGGACGTTTTTTATAAAAAATTCTTGTGGTTACGGCCATTATCTTCAGTGCTGGCTTTCCGAGCAACTTCTGCTACTAAGGCTAATATTAAAATGGGTTTGCCAACAGCATGTGCAGTATTGGGGGAGTACAGGGGAGAATGGCTCTTAACCATGCCTAGGAATAACAAAGCAAAATCCTAAAGAATAACGTCAACTGACAATAGGGATGGTTACCTAACATTTCTAAATAGCCATGCCTACCAGCAGATTTTACACTGGGGATAAATTAGAAAATAGACATAACAGATTTCTGCCCAAATATCAAATGCATGCACACAAATAGGTATTTGGCAATAATTAATATCTGAGGTATCAACTACTCATGACAACACTGAGAATGTCTGACCTGTAGTTATTTTTAATTTCACTGCAGCACATTTTTGAATTGTGGGCACTCAGACAGAGGGAAGTGAGCCATGTAGCCAGTGAAGAAGCATAGCCCATCACCCAGGGTCCATACTTGAAGAAGGTTTTGCTCTAATTGTGTAGCAGTAACTCCCAAGAAGGGACGAAATGTTCTAATTTTTGAAAACTGCCCACCCCTAATACAAACCAACTGTTAGTTCTAATGATAAAAGTGAAGAAAGAGCAAAGAGAAGCCTAAGAAAGGGATGGTTCTCTACTGGCAAATAGGTATTTGTGGGGAATTCTTTTGATGCTGAGATTATTATTGTGAAATTCTGGGATTTCCAGAAGTCTTCAGACTAACATCTTGGTATGTCAAAGATCTACTGTATATAAACTATTTCTTCAAGTGAAAGAATTCTTTCACAGCAAGAAGGGAAATGAAGCAATTAACTTGAACAAGAAAATGATTTGATATGGCTTTTCCAAGAGATGAATCAGGAAAGAGTTTAGTTAAATACACTGTTGCTCCTAAACTCTCAAATTTGCTTAAACTTCATTTTAGAAGAAAGATCACAAACATAATGTATTTTGCTCAGCCACTAATGTATCATGATTTACTCTTAGACTGTACAGAAAGAACCTTACTGGACTCTGACCATGAAGGGAGAGTTAAGTTACAATTAGTGAGTCAACTTTTTGACTCAGTGGATTGGTATGCCTTTTTAAAAGGATTAGACAAGAGTCTGAAAACTTCACATTTTAGATCATGCTTTTCAGCAAAATGCCCAGGTTCCTTGGTCTAAACTCTCACTGAGTTTTTTATTATGTGTCATCGGCATCCTATTATGCTAATAATAACAGAAAAGGCCAAGCCCCAGAAACTGCTACTGTAAGTGTTTTACATATTGAGAATCTTCTAGATCAATGAAGAAAAAACTCTTGAGAGAATAAAAATCAGCTGCTACCAAACAAAACATCTGGAACTTGAAAGAAATCTATTATTTATAACACAAGTAAACCTGTATATGGGCAAGAAGCTATATAGTAGTTACAGAAACAAAAAATGGCATACATTTCCTGTGATTAACTGTGGAAAACTCATCATCTTTACTCAATTACACTTTTTGGGAGGATTTAAAAAAAAAAAGGTATGCCAGTCAATAAAGAAAACTATTCTTTTAAAAAGGCACACACTTAATGACAGAAGAACTATTTTCCACCGCCCCATGTTCCTGTTAACTTTTTCTTTCCCTGACTTTTAAAGGAAACAGAAATAATGTGATAGGTAGTGTTTCTGGTGCTCTTGCAAAATGCAATTTAAAAAGACTAAACACTCAAAAGGCTCTGGAATGCAGTACAGGTCAGTACGACCAAACCTCCACTGCCGAGATGCAGTCAGTACTAAGGAACACAATCTGTCGGCCTCCCACGGTCGGTGCGCTTGAGTTAAATGTGCCACAACTGCTATCACCACCACTAAGCCACTACTTCAGCTTGCCTGGAAGACAAGACTCGAAGAGTAGATTATATTTTAAACAGAGATCTCCTTGTTATCAGCTTCTCATTTAACCCTACATCAAGAGCTTTAGGCTTGTAAGACTCACTTCAGGATGATGTGGAATGTAGAAAATAAAATCTTTGTCTATGTCTTTCCCGTCTGTAGAGCTACCTGAATACTCTGGTGTAGAATCCACGCAGAATGTGTTTATATATATGTGCTTCCTTTCAAAAATAACTGCAACAACACAAGGTTATGTTCAGGCTTCTGGACTGAGTCATCTGGGAACACCTGAATGCCCTGAGTGAGTGAGAACCTGATCACTCTTGGGTGGAATAATTTTTCCTATCAACCATTGCTTTGTTTTGAATTTCAGGTCCTCTCATTTCATGTAGTTTCTATAAATCCAAACGACTCCACATTTACCTGGGATTTCAGAATACTGGGGTTGGCAGGCCCACTGTTACTTTCAGAGTGAACATAGAAGGTAATGTCACAACTGGGTAGCAGCTGGTTAACAGTTATCTTACTAGAAGGCCTTCACTTTCAAAGTTTACCCTAAAAGTAGCCTGATCATTTTAGAATAAAAGGGATGATCATTTTATTCCAGGGGAAAAGAAAAACAGCTTTCAGCAGATAAGACTGCTTAAGAAATTTTAGAATTACAGAGATAAAAGAAGAGGTACACAGAAAGAACAATCATTTCAAGTTGTCCTGATAGCAGCACAATTATTTTTTTCTGTGCTTTCTTGCTCAGTTGATAAAACTCAAGTTTTCCCTTTATTTGGAGCTAAAACCCCACAGTCCTATTTAATCATGCTGGAGTCCCCAAGTGCCTTTCTCCAAGCCACCCCCTGCAGTCCAGTGCCCTCCCCACCTCCCATTTCCTATCACTGCTCTGGGTAGGGGCCCATCATCTTTCACCTCCGAGAATCTCATTCTCCAAGCCAACTTCCTAAATTCTGTCAGAATTATCCCTCCGAGAGAGGAAAAAACCACTGAATTATGTGTCTCTTCCACTCCAAGGGCAAACTCCTCCTCTGTAACTGAGGAATCAACTCCTGACATTCTTAGATTATTCAAGGTGCTAACAGTATGCCCCCAACCTGCACCTCCAGCCCCACTTTCCTTTACACCCACTCCCCACACTGGTCACCAGGAGCCACGCTGGCTGACAACTGCTGAATGACAGCCACACACCAGGAAGTGGCCTTTGTGCTTTCTTAAGCATCCAAGCACTCTCACCCGCTTTGGACTCTCTCTTGAGCCCAGGGGGACACAAGTATTTCCACCCCGCATGAATCCTCCCTGCTGTTTAAGATGGAGATGTCATCTCCTCCCCTACAGCCACCCCAGCCCCTGCACCAAGGGTAGCAGAGCCCTCCTCTGGCTCCACACAGAACGCTGCCCTGACTGTAACATTTACTTCCCCGACTGTAACATTTACTTTATCTTTCTTAAATTAGGGTTGGTGTTTATGTCTAACAACTTCGGTGGATCTGCTTTGCTTTTCTGGTTTGCCTTTTTAAAAGCTGTATTATATTCAAAAGAATTAAGGAAACCTTGCCAAAAACAAAAAAAACAAAGAGATAGGAAATGAAAATATATTGGATACTATAACCAGGGGTACTGACTGTATTTTAAGAATACTTCCTTTAAATCAGTAACAGACTAAAATAATGTAAGCTAGATTTAATTTTGCAGTTATATTAAAATTGTGTCCAACTGTACTTTGAAATGAATTAGATTTATCTAGTGAATGAAAGGGGGAAAAAAAAAGTTACCAGGATTGGTTCAGGGATGAGAGAAAGGCTGTATACAGTGGCAGGAGTGGGAATACCTCAGTTGGTTTGAACATCAATAGACTGTTTTTTCTGTAAAATAAGTTGCTGATACACGAGTTATCTAGACCTTTTCATGTGATGCTAACAGCAGTCACCTCTATGCTACCCAGCCAGGGCCAACGGCGCTTGTGTATTTGTTCCCATCGCCAACCAGGAGGAACCACAAACCAAGCCTTGCATGTAAATACTGCTTTTAAAATCTTCAGAAAAGATAGTCTGGCCACCATGGAAGATTTTATATGCAATAGTGATTATTATGACAAGAAATACATTGGGGGTGGGCCCCAGGAGGCTGGACCTCGTCTTTTGCAAATGCCAAAAAGATTAAAAAAAAAAAAAGCAGCCTCGAGGAGGAGGAGGCTGACAGTTATGTTAACATAACCTACTTCCCAGATCAGATTCAGGCATTTTTTTCCCTCCTTAGTTTTAAATGTCGGATTAACATATAATTTGAGTTTATTCCAGTAGTTAGGATTTTGAGGAGCAAAGGCAGAGGTATGTGGAAGACTAACATTTGTTCCAGGATGGCCGTGTTCTAGGCAGCAGCCCAGCTGTTTTCTTTCTGTTACTGGATTTAATCCTCATCACGACTTCATGACACGAGCATTCTGCGACGTACCTGACAGGCTACTGACTGAGAATGAGGTAGGTGCCTACCCCCATGGTAGTTGACTCTGGTGCACCAAAAACTTGCCCCGATGACAGCATGATTTTATGATGCAGATGGGAAACCTGTAATGAGGATATACTGCCAGCATCACATCCTGTCATAGATGTGCTGCAAAATAATGGAACCGGCGCCCGGATAACACAATGGTATGGAAATTAGATGCTGACTGTGCGGTGGGTGACCATGGAAAGAAATCCGGAGAGTTTAGTGTGGTCCAAGCATGAAGGAGGCAGGGAGAGCCTGATGTGGCCTGGAGGAATCAAGAGGGGAAAATGGGAGGCCCCTGAGGTGAGGCAGCACAGGGAGGAACTGGTTCCCATGCGTCACAAAGTGGGGAGCAAGGAACCACCCAGTCTGGCAGTGAGAAGGAAGAAGAAAGGCTGACGAATCTACAGGGCTTGGTGACTCAGAGGGTCCCAGGAGACAGTCAACCATGGCTCCAAAGCTTCATGTTGAAGACCGTAAATTTGGGAAAAGTGACAGTTTGGAAAGGAAGGAGATAATGTTGAAGTCGAGGCAACAATAAAGAACTCAGGTGGAAAATTTGTAGAAAATATGTAGAAAATTAGAAAACAGTAGAGAATAACCCTATGAGGTGTTGGGGCCAGGAATACTGAAATCAAAGAAGCAAAAGAACGGAGGAGGAGAAGTGGGCCATAGCGAAAAAAAGCCAGAGAAAAAATATGAGATAGAAGAAGCCAGTGAAGTTTCAGTGGAGAACTGGAAGGCAAAAATGCAAAGGGTTTAACGTGGCAAGAAAACAGAAGCAACAAGCGGTCTCAACTTATGTGTCCAGAAACTCTGGCCGGAGAAGTCTGAATGAGAGAAACAAAGGGGTGACAAGGGAAGCCGGGCATTCGAGAAGGAAGAGAATGAAGAATGTCTGAAGGTCCATGGGTAAATAGGTGAATTCTTTTTGTTACTCACATCATTCCACTTCCTAAACTCTTGAGGGGTATTTTTTTGAGGAGATATCTTTTTAGAAACAGACAGTGCTGCAGCAGTGCACAAGTCACGAGGTCCAAGCCAGGCTTCCCATACACGTACCGATTCAACGTTAGCTAGAGCCGGTCAGCTTCCCTCCTTATATGCTCTCAGAAAATTTATCTGCTTTCAATCCACATCTCTCCACCACCGTCACACCCCTGCTTGGTCCCTGATGCCGGTGTCCTTCAGTACCACACACCGGGGGCCTGCAGTCTGACTTCCTGTCCCCTTAACCACGTTGCTGCACACTTGCCAGTGTCCTGAGTCTGTGACTTGGGGGAGGCCGTTTTCCCACTGCCACCTCTTTTGAACTGTGACCTCGTGTGCCATCACAGCATCTACTTTTTCACTGTCATTTCTTCTAACATTACAGCCTCTGTATATTCCACGCCAAACACAGCGTTGTAAAAAATATTTTTTTATTTTCCTCTCCAGTTTTCACGATCCTCCTGTCATTGTCAAGCTTTAGGACTCCATGTGTTGTTTGCATGGAATTAGGTTACTATAATAAGCATTCCTAGGTACCTATTCCCATCTTTCTGTTAGATAACCGTCTAAAATATCCAAGCTCCCTAGAAACAAATTATTTGTTTCCATTGGTGCCCTTCCTGCAAATCATTCTTATTGGGTCAATTTGTAATTACAGTGCTAAATTTTTATTTCTAAAACATTTTTTTCCTTTTTTAGAGCTATGAATTTACACCTATCTTTTCTGAGAAGTTTCTGATACTCATTTTTCTAAAAAATCTCTAATTATGTTCACTGGGTTTTTAAAGCTCTAGGATGATAGGATGAGTCACTTTTCCCATAGGATGAGTCACTCCCCTGTAACCAACTAGCTATTCTTTATTGGAAACAATTAAGTCCAGAACAGGAATGCCCTTTTTTTCTTTCTTTCTCTCTACATTCTAAGACACAAAACTGTCAGCAAGTCAAATGTGATATTTGTTAGACGCTGTGCATTAAATGGAACAAAGCTTTCGGTGGATACTGATAGAGTACTCTATTTACTGTATGTCTTCCCTCTGTATAAAACATATCAAGAAAACTATCATCAGAGTTAAGTACCAAATCTGGGGTTTTGCAAATAATAGAGGAGAAAGACAGTGGCAAATGGTTATTGCTGATGTTGATAAGAGCGAAGAGTGACGTTTATATTCGTTAAGAAAATCCACATACATGAAAGAGGACAATAAGAAAGGAGTGAATTTTCTAGGAAAATGACAAAACATTCTGCACTTGGAATATGATCAGACTCAACAAAAAATTACTGGTTTTTCAAGCATATACTGACTGCACATAATACATAGCATTACTCTATTATTTTATGGTTATTTAACTCTGTGTCTCCTTGATGTTAAAACTCACCTTACATGATCAAAACTAGCTGAGGAACAATCTGTCTTTTGAAATCCTCTCCCCTTCTTTTACACCTCAAGAATTTAAGGGTTAGCTTTAGGCTTTCGTTTCCTACAGTTCTATTTTTAACTCCTTAGACTTTATGGTGCTCTATGAACCTGTAATTATGCTGCAAAAGCATAAGAAGACGCCAGTAAAGGCCAGCAGCAGACAAGATAGCAAAAGGCCTATTTGCGGTCCTGCACAGCTGCAGTAGGGCAGGGCGCTCCTGGCAAAGTGCCCTCTGCCTCTGGCCAGGCCTGCAAACCCCAAGAGCTGGACTTGCTTCAGACTAGTCCCTAGAACAGGACATTATTTCACTGCCCTGGAAGCATAGGGCTTCAGTCAAAGTCCAAGAGGGCTGATCAAAAGGGTAACCCGGGAAAGCATAGGGAGGGTGCTCAGTGCACTCGACCTTCACAGAGAACCCCAGATCCTAAAGACCTACCATCCACCGTCCCAGCCTCCTCTCTAAAAACAAAACAAAA
>JAVSCE010006916.1:0-64651 GCA_032199065.1 Smutsia gigantea | reverse complement strand
ATTTGAACAGTAGGGAAATAATAGACTGAAAAAGAAAAGGAACTGAGCCTCATTGACCACAGAATTATAACAAATATGCCAATATTTGTACCAAAAAACCCCAGGAAGAAAGGGCAGAGTGAGATAGGACTATGAAAACATATCAGGGAAAATCATGCATAAAAACTTCTCAATTTGGTGAAAGTGATATACGCAACAAACTGAGCAAATCTAAAACAAAATAAAGTCAAAGAAATACACACCTAGAAATATTTTAATTAAATTTCTCAAAATAAAGACAAAGAAAATCTTGAAAGCATCCACAGAGAAATGAAACACTACTTATAAGGAAACATCAATTCTAATGACAGCAGGTTTCTCATCTAAAGGTAGAAAGAAGTGTCCTATTTTTCAATGCTGAATATAAAATACCTATCAATCTTAGATTCTTTAACTGGAAAAACTAACCTTCAGGAATGAAGGGGAAGTAAGTAATAACATCCTTAGCCAGAGGAAATCTGAAACAGTTTGCTATCAATTGAGCTACGCTCAAAGAATGGCTTAGGGAATTCTTAAGACTAGAAAGGAAATGATAAAAGAGAAAATCTTGGGGCAGCTAATAAGCAGAAAGAATAACTGAAAGAGCAGAAATATAGGTAAGTACAGAAAACTATCTGCTTTCTCATTCATTTTTTAAGTAACATGTGATGATTAGAACAAAAATTACAACATCATGCAATACTCGAGATTTAATAGTGGAAAAGGGAAATGGACCTAAATAAAAGTAACGTTTCATATTCTATTCAAAGTGATTCCTGTCGATTGTGAATAATGGCTTATATATATTACAACGCAAAGAGAAACCTCTAAAAAACTATGTAACATAAAGACAGAATTACCAAATAACCCACAAGAAGGCAAGAAAAGAGACACCTTTATTCCTAATAGCCAGTAACTGGAAAAAAACCATATAGGCTTCAAGAGCTGAATGGTTTAGCACTTGTGATACATCCATACCATGCTTAGCAATAGAATGGAATGAACTATGATACATGCAACAATTTCAACAAATCTCCAGGAAATGGAAATGCTAAGAGGAAAAAATCAATCCCCAAAGGCTACCTACTGCATGATTCCATTTATGTAATATTATCAAAATGACAAAAGTTTAGAAATGGAGAAAAGATTAGTGGCTGCCAAGGGTTAGAGTTGAGGGGAAGGAGGTGGATGTCCCTGTGAAATTGCAACAAGAGGGATCCTTGTAGTGAAGGAACTATTCTTTATTTAGGCTTGATCAATGTCAATATCCTTGTGATGTACTATGGTTTTTCAAGATGGTACCATTGAGGAAAACGAGATAAAAGATACACGGGCAACTCCGTATTCTTTTTTATAATTGAATGTTTTATAATTGACAGCACAATATATACAATTTACCTCTACCTCTCATATCTGGATAAGTTATTTCATTATTCCTTTCTGTTTTTTACTTTATATTCACATTAACAACTGAACATCCTCAAGCATCCTGTATGTTGGAAATGAA
This sequence comes from Smutsia gigantea, assembly GCA_032199065.1. Taxonomy (NCBI): domain Eukaryota; kingdom Metazoa; phylum Chordata; class Mammalia; order Pholidota; family Manidae; genus Smutsia; species Smutsia gigantea. The sequence goes on along the minus strand of JAVSCE010006916.1, from coordinate 63,126 downwards.
CTTATTCTGAATTTGGGCATGAAACTGCAAAAGCTATTATTTTCCACAAAAAGCTAAAAGGTGCCATCACAAATCCCTGTGGAAAAGATGCCTGGAGACCTAAGTGTAGTTTGAGTAAGTCCAAACATTTGTTGAATTGAGGCAATTCTAAGAATTAAACATGAACTCACACTTTTCTTGTCTCTCAGGTGGAAATGCTATGGTTAAAAGAGTAAAGCAAATCTAGCTGAAAAATACAGATTGAGACCTAGAAAGGACACATTAAAAAAGTGCTGAATTTAACAACTGTGTCATATAGTCTGCAATGTTTTACCTAAAATTTTCTCACTACAAAATTTAAAATATATGAATATATGGATTGTTGTAAAAATATCACTTATCTTCTTTATATTTTCTTCTACCTGAAAAGTATTTCAGTAGTCTGCACAAGCACTGACCTTCAGCTCCCAAACTTTTACATGCCCCATGACTATTCAGAACATAATCATCTAGCTCTTTTGTACCAACAGCTGAAGAAACAAGGCAGACTTAAATTTCCATAATAGGGAGAATATGCACCTTATATCTACTGATATTTTAAATAGCCTGATAACAAATATAAAAATAATTATTCTTTCATAATACCTTCCTCCCTAAATTATATTTGGGGGAATAACTTATAAGGTCTGACAAGCAGATGATTCACTCGGTTATTTTCTTTATTCTACTGACTTTCTAAGATTTTAGTCATTTTGATATTTCAAAACTCTGGGGAAATCTTGAAGGATCACTGATTTCAAGTTACTGATTTATTTATGCTATCATTTGTTAAACAAATATTTATTTCCTATCTGCAGTACTTAAAGCATGGTGTAATGTTACACCAAACAGACAAAAAATGAATCAGACATGCACTTCATCCCTAAGAGGCAGAACATTAGATGTTCCTTTAAAAAGCCACAAACCTAGATAGAATATATTATATGTATGAAAATCCTGCAGAAATTTAGAGAGGGAAGAATTCTGTGTAGTGACAGGATTGAGAGATGATGGGGAGAGGAAGAGATTATTTTTTAAATGATATTTGATATAAATTTGGCTGAGAAAAAAACTCATCCACAGGCTACCATTTTCCCCAAACAATGACTGGGTTTAGAAGGAAGCTTGGCATGAACACTTTCAGAAAATTCCTTCTAGTGTACTCTCAGATATGTAAAATTAGAGGTCAGTGGGCAAAATTTGGAACTGGTATAAAAATATACACACTGCATATACATTCACAGTATGCATGGATGTACTAATCAAATGCAGCTAAAGTGTACAGTCAAAAATACATTTGATGTACAATCTGTAAATAAAAGTCTGTAATTAAAATCAAGTGAACAAATAAAGATAATCTAATAATAACTAAACAAAGAAAAACTGAAGATGGCAAAGCAACTAGTAGAAAGTTTCATTACACACAGCATCAGATTCTGTAGCACCTTGGCTATCTGTTTTTGATAACTTTTAAGAGAGCATGTCTACATTTTTTTCTGCCTCTTATTAAGAGATAGCATATTAAGTAAAACTTTAGTCTTAATTAAAGGAACTATCATAATTTGCTGTTCTTTTATCATTTTAGAATAGTTTAAAAATGTGTTATACTATCAAAGCAAGCATTCTTTAGCTATATGCATCTCAATAACACTTTCTGAATTTTTAAAAATTTTAATGGAATTACTTATATTTATACACAAACAGGGAAATTGTTTTTACTCTTGTTTTTAAAAAATTAAAATTCAGTGTGCATTATTCCAAACTGACAGTTCTTCCCCCATGACTATGTACCTAAATTGACTGAAATGAAAAAGGTAAAAGAAATGTAAAGGGCTTTTCTTCTTCAGAAACTAAAGAGATGCAGCTGTTCCAACTAGAGTAAATGATTATAAATTATTAGTGTCAATCAAAGACGTGATTTCCATCTCCTGATTAAATCTATACAAAAGATCTTGAAACGTACAGCTCAGCTGCCGTGAAATGACAAATCAATCAAGAAAGAATGCAAGTGAGCAATTAGGCTGTAGGCAAAAGATAATAGTATGTGGGTGGCATTTTCCCTCTCATTCAAAGTCCTGTTATTAATCAGAAAATAGGAGTGGCCATTTACTGCTTCCACTTTTATTTAAACAATAAAAGGTTTCAATATAAGCATTATGTACCATATAAACATTGAAACAACAAAGGAGAAGGCTTCAGTGGCTTTTAAACATTTTTGCCTAAAAAGTATATAGCTTTCTTCAAAACATTTAATAATTGTGGGTAGGTAGAAATTGCTCTGAAGAATAAAAAAAAGTATAGATCACTTAATTAAACAACAAAAATGTCAAGCTTTTTTCATGTTTTCTAGATTGATTTACACTCTTACCAAGTTGGTTGTCATGTCCAATTGAGTTTGATTTCTATCACTAAAGTCAAAAGACTTCAGACAACAAGACAAAAATAGAAAAATATTGGCTACATTGTATCCACAGCTCAGGGAGAAAACTTGATTTTAGGAAATTAAGCCTGCATTGTTTTCATATTTATTAGTAAATATTTTTGAGAAGGCATAGCCCCTCTGACATATTTAACAGTATTTCTGCTTGAAAATCATTTGAATATGTATAATGACAAAAAATCTAGTTTTTATGTAGAGGATTTATATTTATTATATACATCCATTGTATAGTTTCAATATGTATAATTTTATTTTAAATTAAATAGAATGTTTTCATGTTTAATTTTACAAGTGACTTAAAATTCCTTCATAAAAACATGGTCAATATTTCAGATGTGAAATACTTTAAAAATGATTATCAAATTGATCATTTCTATTCAAATTTACAACTATGAAATATATCCCTTTTTAAAAGGTGAACAGTGTTATTTTTATGCATGAAATGTATTAAGAGATCTTATATTCAGGAATATTTGCTAAACAATTGTATAACTTGTTTTGAAATATTCCATTCCCTTTCTTTTAACATTTATAAAAATATTTTTTTGGTATCTGTATGAAATAAAAATATTAATGCTACTAGGAATAGCTAAGACTTTTATTATTTACTTATACTAGTCAGTATTAACAGCAGTTTGGTTAACTCATTATTCTTATTTCTTACATGACATGCTCGAAGTACAACAATTTGCATAGTCAAACAGCTAACTAGTGAATAATGTTCATTTTTCAAATTATCCATACTTCTATTTTTAACATTTAAAGAGGTCATAGTGATTTCTCTAGAAACATGAACAAATAAGTGATACTTGGGAATACTTAAAGAAATGCAGTTGTATTTTTTCTGAGAGAAAATACCAACGGTACCCTCATACTATTCTGTACTCACTTACTGCTTTCTAAAAGTTGGATTGTAAGATGATCAGAGACATAGCCAATTCATTCACCAATGACCTATGTATCTTCACTCTTCTTTTTCCTGTTCTGTATATAAGAAGAAACACAATTTAAATCTTGCCTATTTACCAGCCTTCAGTATCATTACTTTGGGACCTCTCTGAAACTCTTAATGTTTTTAGCCCAGAGAAATCACTAGGAAATAGTGCTAACGTGAACTTCCAGGTTCTATATGCGTAGAACACAAATCTTGAATGTGTGTGTGTGTGCATGTGTTTGCACATAAATTATGTAAAAGCAGTTGTGGGTTTTACACAGAATGACTGCAATACTAATCAATACTTTATTTTATTGAACTTTCATTTAAATATCTTATTTAAAACTGCAAACTAGTATTTTTATATAAAATGCTCTCACCACTAACTCTACAGGGACATACATATACTAGAGTGTTTACTTCATGTGAAGATGGACCCTACCCTACAGAATTTTTAATTCCACCATGCGAGATCTATCACAATAATGGACACAGAACAGGGATAAATATTGGCTTATTTTTAAGTTACCAATTGGACTTAAAAGAAAACTTGAAGACAAAATAATTTTACCCTCTGTACCAATAATTTTCTATATTTCGAACTAAATAACTTTGGAAACCTATATCAGGCTTTTATATGCACCATTTATTACACAAAAAATATTTTCATTCAATATTTTTTGCTTCAAAGAATGAAACAAACATTAGAAAGGACTACTTAGGATCTAAATTAGGCAATTGCAGTAAGTAGTACTGTTTTGAAATATTCCATTCCCTTTCTTTTAAAGTAAGTATATTCACGTCATTGATATCCAAGCTTGGTCATATAAAGTGGTCTGTAGTGGTGCCAATTCTAAGCAGAAGTTTTCAAACCTGTTGTTCAATGCCAATTAGTTCTCTTTTCTCTGTGTTATAATATGTGCAATGCCCCATATAGGGGCTATTCTTTAGCTTCATGTTCCAAATAGTAATGAACTATAGGAGAACCACTGTTTACCCAAGATAGGCAAAAGATTTTTGGTGGAAGCCTTTGACATTTGGGGTTGTGACCACATGACCCTAGCATAAAGTGACCAATACAGTCAAAAGAAGCAGTGCTTTTTTTAAAGTCCTTTTATTCACTGCTGCACACATTTTTTTAAAGAACAAAACAGCATTCGATTACCTTCACCGATGCCATACATAAGTGAGTGCCTACTATGTACAAAGAAGACTAAGAATTTAAATTATACAAAAGGCACAAGCAGCCAAAGTTTCATACAGGGCCTAATACTGTTTTTTGTAATAAAGAGGCAGATAAATTATAAGAAATATCACAGGCAATCATGATTCCTTGCATACTGAGTTCAGAAAAGGGAGAGTCCTCATGAGTTATACAATTGTTTAGCAAATATTCCTGAACAATGTGGAAAGTTAGTATGACCTTAACTGATGGTAAATTTTAGGCGGGGTGTGGGCAATACCTTCAGTGGTTAACAGTGAAAAAAAGACACAGATGTAAGAATGAGATATAATCAAATTTAAACTTGGGGGTTCTTTGGGATAGTACGTGATATAGGACTTGAAGCTCAATCTTTTGGATCCTTGTTTCCCCAAATGTCTTAGACAGAGTATCATTCAGCAGAAAAAATGTATTCTGGAACTAGAGTTCTACATTCAAATTAGTGTGGAAGATCATGAAATAGGGAAACAGTGAACAGTTTTATACATGCTGAGATTCTCAGAGAATTTAATATATTGATATATTATGAATCTCTATTATGTAGATAAAATTTTCAATTTCTCCTAAAATGTCTACAAAATAACTCTTTTACATTCATCTTTATTAATATTTGAAACAACACAATTGGAACTCAATTTAAGACATGACTGTAGCAACCAATATAAGATTGTATATCAACTATATTTCAATAAATTTTTTTTAATTAAAAAAATAAATGATTCATCAAAGTTTCAGTACCATACTAAAAGTAATTAAGTGTTTAATTCTTTATAGTATTGATTTCTTAAATTGTCAAGTATGAAGATTTTTTTAATAACAAAAAGTTTCAATGGACCCCTGTAAAATAGTAGTTATACTGGATGTGTGATTAACAGTGTTCAAAGCTGAATGGAAATCCCTGGGTTCAAATTCCAATTTGCTACTTACCTACTAGGAATGTGACTCTGAATGTGTTATTTAACTTCTCTTACCTTCACCTTCTCAGCTACAAAATTGAAGACAGTAATTACATATGTCTCATTCCTTGTGTGTGCTTATATGTTAGTATGTGCGAGTGAATGTGTGTGCCTGCATAAAACTGAGTGAAATGAAATAAAAGATCAAAAATATTAATATGGGTTATTGAGAACTTTGTATTATCTTAAACTTAAGATTTTAAAAAACTTAAAGCTTAAATTTAAAAACTGAGTAGAATTTGAAATTAGTATCTAGTTTAAAGCATCATACACATTTGGAAAACTGTAGTAACAATTTGTGCCAGATATTTATTCAGTGTACCATCAGTACATGATGTGCACATAGATTTACGATCCCATGTAACACTCTGGAGGTAGCTGCTCTGGGAGCTGCAGAATGACTGAAGGTTTTTGAAGAGAGGAATGATAGAAAGAAAGGTATATTTAAGAAGATAAATTTTGTGGAAACAATGTAGAAATGACAAGAGGTGGCAAAAGATGGGTGAAAAGCCTATACTATTCCCAAAGGGCCATATGCATGTATTATTTCACAGAAAGTCTATAAATGGCTTTAAGGCAAAATTTTTTTCATATGCTTTAAAAATACTCAACTGTTTTCACTGTAAATGGAATAAATAAAATCAGAGAAAGTTTTATAAAGAAGCGCAAATAGAAAGAAGAGAAAGTTATGAAGTATATGATTCTTAGTGCATGAAACTAATGCTGAAACAATTCTTTAGCACCACCACTGCAGTCCTAGGGGCACTGAAGTCCTGTGGCTTGTGTGGTTCATATCAGGCTAATGGCATAAACTCTGACGTAGAATGAAAAAAGAGGAAAGGTGCATTAAATCTAAGTCCCAGACTGAAATGAGCTAGCCTAGGTTCCTGAGAGTTCTTATCTAAACTGCAATCCAATTCATTGGGAAATTGTATACATTCAATTACACCCACCATACCTGCAGTTGGTATTTTCTCAGAGCATCTTCTAAAGATGATTTGGTGCAATGCCAATTCTCATTTGGGGATAAAGAAAACTCCATGACTGGTCCTGTATGCATTTTTAGTGAAATACGGACTGAATTAGAAGTTTGAAATTAAAGGGAATTCATAGTAAATGAAATTTAGATAAATAATATAAAAAATGAAAGCACTTCTCAGAGAAAATACATTATGATTATTGCAGTATTACTGAATCCAAGATTTGTTAATTACCAGATAAAGCAATTATTTTGGTTGCATCCAATTAAGATAATTTAGACTCCGTGGTGTTGTTGTTATTTTTGAAAAAAATGAAAATAAGAATAAAGAATAATATTAGGGAAGGTAGGTCTCTTTGTATTTGCAGACACTTGTTATATTAATAATTTTAAAATGTTAATATTCTAATTTAAATACTTAAAAGTTGAATTTAAATTAGAAAATGTTTGTAAGAATTACAATTTTATTCAAAATTCTTTTTTTATATAATTTATTTTATTATCATTAATCTACAATTACATGTGCAATATTACGATTATTAAACTACCCCTTCATCAGGTCCCCCCCACCAACCCCATTACAGTCACTGTCCATCAGCGTAGTGAGATGCTATAGAATCACTACTTATCTTCTCTGAGTTGTACTGCCCTCCCTGTGCCCCCCCAACATTACATCTGCTAATCGTAATGCCCCTTTTTCCCTCTTATCCCTCCCTTCCCACCCATTTTCCCCAGTCCCTTTCCCTTGGTAACTATTAGTCCGTTCTTGGGTTCTGTGAGTCTGCTGCTGTTTTGTTCCTTCAGTATTTTTTCTTTGTTCTTATACTCCACATATGAGTGAAATCATTTGATACTTGTCTTTTCGGCTTGGCTTATTTCACTGAGCATAATACCCTCTAGCTCCATCCATGTTGTTGCAAATGGTAGGATTTTGTTTTCTTCTATGGCTGAATAATATTCCATTGTGTATATGTACCACATCTTCTTTATCCATTCATCTACTGATGGACACTTAGGTTGCTTCCATTTCTTGGCTATTGTAAATAGTGCTGCAATAAAACATAGGGGTGCATCTGTCTTTTTCAAACTGGGCTGCTGCATTCTTAGGGTAAATTCCTAGGAGTGGAATTCCTGGGTCAAATGGTATTTCTATTTTGAGTTTTTTGAGGAACCTCCATACTGCTTTCCACAATGGCTGAACTAATTTGCAGTCCCACCAGCAGTGTAGGAGGGTCCCCTTTTCTCCACATCCTCGCCAACATTTGTTGTTGTTTGTGTTTTGGATGTTGGCCATCCTCACTGGTGTGAGGTGATATCTCATTGTAGTTTTAATTTGCATTTCTCTGATGATTAGCGATGTGGAGCATCTTTTCATGTGCCTGTTGGCCATCTGAATTTCCATTCCAAAACTACTAGAACTAATATCTGAATTCAGCAAAGTTGCAGGATACAAAATTAACACACAGAAATCTGTTGCTTTCCTATACACTAATGATGAAAATTCTTATTTTTAAAATGAAAAGATAACATATGCTGCCCATGTTATTATAATGCATTAAAACTTATTTAATTACATGTTTCAGTTATTTCTATTGTATCAAAATACGTCTTTGTGACAATGAATCTCACTGTCCTAGAATACAAAGCAAAACTAGATACCTATTTTCAAAAATCCTCTTTACCACTAATATACTAATGATGTTATTTCACAAATGATTTTTCATGAATCTATTCTTCCTCAGTGACCCCTTTCACATATTTTTCCTCTTTACATTTTCAAATATAAATATATGCATACATTTTATTTGGTACTAGGTGGGTTTATAGTAGAACATGTAGACATATAATTCTATCAATTCAGGAGTACTTGTGGTAGAGCAATATTCCTTAATAAGGTTGTGGTTTTAGCATATTCCATAACTGACATGCCATATATGGCCTTAGCAAATTAAGAAAAAGATAACCTGCTCCTTATTTTATTTCTAATACACCCTGATGTTATAAAATTCTTCATTAGAGGATCGTTACTCCCATTGAAAATGTAGTTCCATTAGACTGTGATTGAAATAGAGTAATCATCAACTTAATATAGACTGTTATATAGTGAGGAAGCTATCCTTGAAACTTGGCATCCACAAAACTAACAAACAAAAAATTTTAAAAAGAAATCTAATCACAACACTAAAGAACACCATCAAATAACAAGAGTATAAGAGATGAAGAAAGAAACAGAGAGGAGCTATAAAAACAACCAGAAAACAACTAAAATGGCAATATTATATACCTATCAGTAATTACCTTAAGTGTAAATGGTCTGAATGCAACAATCAAAAGACATGGAATGACAGAATGGATAAAGAAACAAGACCCATCTATATGCTGCCCTCAAGAGACTCATTTGAGACTTAAAGACATATACAGAGTGAAAGGGAGGGATGGAAAATGATATTTCATGTAATAAAGAAGCACAAAGCTATAAAAGGCATCCACATTGGTAAGGAAGAAGTCAAATTGTCACTATTTGCAGGTGACATGATATTATACGTAGAAAACCCTAAACACTCCAGCAAAAAACTATTGGAACTAATAACTGAATTCAGAAAAGTTGCAGGATATAAAATTAACACACGGAAATTTGTTGCATTCCTATATACCAACAAACTAGCAGAAAAAGAAATCAGAAAAACTACTCCATTTACAATTGCATTAAAAAGAATTAAATACCTAGGAATAAACTTAACCAAGGAGGTGAAATACCTGTATTCTGAAAACTATAAGACACTCATGGGAGAAATTAAAGAAGAAACAAATAAATGGAAATACATCCTGTGCTTATGGATAGGAAGAATTAATATTGTCAAAATGGCCATCCTGCCCAAAGCAATTATAGATTTAAAGCAATTCCTATCAAAATGCCAACAGTATTTTTCAATGAACAGGAACAAATAATAGTAAAATTTACATGGAACCATGAAAGACCCCAAATACCCAAAGCAATCCTAAGAAGGGAGATTAAAGCTGGGGAGGATTATGCTCCCTGACTTCAAGCTATGCTAAGAAGCACCAGTAATCAAAACAGTATGGTCCTGGCACAAGAACAGATTCATAGATCAATGGAACAGAATAGAGAGCCCTGATATAAACCCAACCATATATGGTCAATTAATATATGATAAAGGAGCCATGGACATACAATGGGGAAAAAGCCTCTTCAATAACTGGTGTTGGCAAAACTGAACAGCTACATGTAAGAGAATGAGACTGGATTACCGTCTAACTCCATACACAAAAGTAAACTTGAAATGGATCAAAGACCTGAATGTAAGTCATGAAACCATAAAACTCTTAGAAGAAAACATAGGCAAAAATCTCTTGAACATAAGTATAAGCAATTTTTTTCCTGGACACATCTCCTCAGGCAAGGGAAACAAAATCAAAAAAGAACAAGTAGGACTACATCAAACTAAAAATCTTCTGTACAGCAAAGGACACCATCAGCAGAACCAAAAGGCAACCTACAGTTTGGGAGAATATATTCATAAATGACTCATCTGATAAGGGGTTAACATCCAAAATATATAAAGAACTCATAGGCCTCAACACCAATAAAAACAAATAACCCAATTAAAAAATGGGCAGAGGACCTGAACAGACATTTCTCCGAAGAAGAAATACAGATGGCCAACAGGCACATGAAAAGATGCTCCACATCACTAATCATCAGGGAAATGTAAATTAAAATCACAATGATATAACACCTCACACCATTAGAATGGCACTACCTAAAGACAAGAAATAACAAATGTTGCTGAGGATGCAGAAAAATGGGAACCCTCCTACACTGTTGGTGGGACTGTAAATGGGTGCAACTGTTGTGGAAAGCAGTATGGAGACTCCTCAAAAAACTAAAAATAGAAAAAACATTTGACCCGGTAAATCCACTTCTGGGAATTTACCTGAAGAAAACAAAATCCCTGATTTGAAAAGATATGTGCACCCCTATGTTTATTACTATGCTATTTGCAATAGACAAGATATGGAAGGAACCTAAGTGTCCATCAGTAGATGAATGGATAAAGAAGATGTGGTATATATACACAGTGGAATAGTATTCAGCCATAAGAAGAAGAGTAATCCTGCCAGTTGCAACAACATGAATGGATCTGAGGGTGCTCAGTGAAATAAGCCAGGTCGAGAAAGAAATATACCATATGATTTATTTGTGGTATATAAGAAAAAGCAAAACAGAAGGAACAAGATTGCAGTCGACTCATAGACACTGAGAAGTGACTAGTGGTTACCAGGAGGGATGGGTTGGGTGGATAAAGGGGCACAATAATTTGCAATCACAATACAAGCTGGTCACTAGGATGGTAGTACACCATGGAGAATGCAGTTATTTTAAAAATGTAGTTCCTAAAACCCAGCATCATAGTATTTTTTAATATTACCTTTTTGTTAGAGAAACCTGAAACAAATTTTTTCATTAAGAAATTTCAGCCCTACTAATAAAGTGAATGGCCTTTCAGAATTTTAGTTTCAATTCAAGTAGTGGAGGAATGCAAAGTAACAAAATATTGACATGCCATTGTTCACATTTGACTTCATTGTCTGTGATGAAGAAATAAAGATTTTCATTTCTTTTATTTTACGACTATAAAGCAGTAGGATCTCTCGGAATGTTTAAAGTGGTTTCTTTATCTCCAGGAATAAAGGAATGAAAAAAAAGAATCCTGTAATCCTTATTAGAAAGGTGCTTTAATACTTTTAAACTATTAACAACCTGCAAACTTAAAAACTAATTCTATGATGTCTAACATGTTAAATTCATACACAACAAAGGAAATCACCACAATCATCAACTAAGGAATGGAAATGTTATAAAGCAGCAAAGATCATAAAATGCTATTTTGATATATTCATTTAATCATATTCATTCAAAAATGGTTATTCATCACCTTCTGTGTTCCAGACACTGAACCAAGGATTTAGTATATATTATCACTTTCAAGCCTCACTATAACCCTGTTAAGTAGGTGGTTTTCTAATTTCATAGATGAGGAAACTAAGACTTGGGCATGTCTCAGTTGCCAATGTCATGAACTGTTGTGTGGAGTCAAGATTCAGTAGGATGCCTACTTTCAAAGCTTATTTAGCTGTCTGTCATAACATTCTCCCCAAGAATCTCTGGTGGAAATACGGAGGGTTTATAGGCATAAAGCTTTGTCCTGTTTTGTAGGAACTTTCTATGTACTTCAGAATCAAGAAGCGGTGCTCAAAATAACAAGCCAGAATATCTCATATGAAGAAACCCCAGTGTAGGAAACGTGTGCTCTAAATCTGAAGACTAGAGGTAGATGTTTGAGGTGATGTAAGGGAAATTTAATGAATAAAATAGTTGCTTACTTTTATATTATTTTTGTCCAAGTCTATATATTAGATGAAAATGTTCTCAGCTCTCAGGGAGCATTGTTTATAGATCTTATTGTTAGGAGTTAACTGACTTTCCCCACCTAATAAAGTGAAGCAGGTAATCGTAGCAACTACAAGATCATTGCATGAATGTTTACTCTTTTCATTGAGGAAAGCTTTCTGCTCCACGCTGTAATCTATACACATATCACCCCACACAGAAGTATACAACAAGCCTCACAGTAGCACAGATTCTGGGCAATTCTGAGGAGAATTGAGGGGAGCCTAAAAGATGAGGAAATTCCACTGTCCATCATTCTTTAAAAACATAGGGAATAGAAATTAAGATAATGGCACTTAAGAACTTCTGTGTCTGTCAGAGCTTCTTTTTAAAAATGCAGAGTGATATCTTGCCAATATCATATAAATGCAGAAGAGGAATTAGAGAAAGATGGGCCCCATGGGTAAGAAAGTATGGTAGAGAAAGTTAATGCACAATATTATACTGCTATTGCCCAATATTCTATGTGTGTATTGCTTGTTTTGATTTCTTTGCCTTCTCTAAAGACATGACTCACCTGGGCTGTGTGGAATTAAGATTGACTCTGTGGACACAGTTTTGGAGTGTGCAGAGGAAGCAGCCCTCTGTCACTCTCCCCTACAGAACAAGGTGGTGTTGGCATTGGCAATTAGCAAGAGGTCCCTGGGGAAGGTGGCTTGGGATTAAAGTAAGTGTTGCACATTTAAACAAACAATTCCAGTATTGAATTCTCCTTTCACTGGTAAATTTAGGAAACCTCTGGTTAAGGAAAGTGGCCGTGTTTTTCACTCCTGAAAATGATTAGTGTTTTCTGCACTATCAGAGTTGCACAAAATTAATTTTGTTGGTTTTGGTATGCTTTTACCACAGCTAGTCCCAACTCTTCATTAATAAAGAAGACATTATTATGTAGTATTTCCAGTGTTACATTAAGATTAAAGTAAACTATTTTCATGAAAATATTTAGAATCATTGCATTACTTTTTCTTTGAAAAATATTTTTTTAGAAACCTAGAGATAATAACCTTGGGTAAGAGACCTTTTCTCAAATTAGATTTTAGATGGAATGATCTAAAATGAATGTGTGACTCATTCAATGTCATTACAGGGTCTGGAAAATATCAAAGGAAAGTTATTTGCTCAACAGGGGTCTCCCTAAACTTCTTTGTATCAAAGTAAGACACTTAGAGAGCTCCTGCTCTCTGGAATTCACTTCCAAGTTTTGTTATGCAGATTCAAATTTGCTCTGAAGCAGCAGATAGAGATTTGCTTTTATAGATACCTCAGCCAGACAGACCTGACTTTGGAAATAGCTATTGACTTCCTGTATCCTAGGCAGTTTCATATTGATCTTGAGGCAACTAAATTACCCACACCTGGAAGAGGCTATGAATTTGAATAGTGTTCATGGCTTTTTTTATACATCTTTTTCTGCCCCTTAGTGAAGGGCAATGACTTACACTTTGCAAAGCGAATCAGCAAGGAGATGATACTCTTGTTCTCTTTTTGAACGTAACAGAAAAGAATCTTTAAGATAAAGCACTTGCCAGTCCAGTGTGCAGAATATTTATGAATACTTATTCTACTCACGTTTTATTGTCTAAATGGTGAAAACACTTTCCTTCTTTTTTAATTCTAGGTTACGTAAATGTTAAACCTCGGATAGTTGAGATTTTAAGGAGCTATCAACCTCTCTTTTTCCAAAATTAATAATAGAAAAAACATTATATCCAGAGGAAACGAGACATTTCAGTACAATTGAATTACTTTTTACTGAGCAATGACAAGGTGATTTCTTTCTACATCTATACATATATGAAACTGTAACATTTCCAAGGTGAAAAGACATTAGAGAGTGAGCTTTCGAATAAAAATTGAGATGCAATCTTAGTGTGACTCCACCAGATACTCCCTGTGTGATGTCTGAGAAGTTATTTGAAGCTATGATACAAGTAACTCCAGGGCTCCTGGAATAAATGTGGATAATTACCCTACCATCTCATAGGGTTATTATGAAGAGAGATTAGATAATGCATACAAATGCCTTATCCCAGTGCCTGGGACAAATTCAGTGATTAAACATGTTATTAATAAGTTCAAGTCCATTATTTAACTGGTAAGGTGAGGCACAGTAATGTTAAATTCCTTAATAAAGGTAACAAAGCTAATTAGCAATAAAACTGGGATTAGAAGTACTAGCATTTTGAAATTGATAATTTAAATAGAGCGTTTAATTCTCATAGTCATGTCTATAGATACTTTTCAAGTTAAGCACCAGGCATATTTATTGAGCCCCTCTTCTGTCCCAAGCATTGACCTAAACACTGTGGGAAATAAATTCATAAATCAGTACTCTCATGGAGCTCACCATTTAATAGAAAAAAATAAGAATATAAGATGAGGATTATAAAATAGGCACGACATTCTATAAGAGAAGAGACCACATTTAGTTAAAAGCAACTGGAAAAGATTTCCTGGGTGGATTGTTACTGAGAAGTATTTTTTAAATGGATTTATCTTCTCCTTGACAAAAGCTTATTAGAATGTATAGAGCTATTTGCACTTCCTCCTAAGAATATGTTACTCATACTGCTATGCTTCCACTCACAGTATCCCTTATGCCTTTTTGTTGCTGCTGTAAATATTTTATTCCACTATGAAAATATAATCACCTAGATAGTTCAATGTTTAAAATCTACAATCACAATATGGTATAATTTAAAAAATAATAATAAAATTGCTGGCTTTTAGAAATTTTTCTAGACTTTTGTTTGATCATACTTATTTTTGCACCACTATTATGAAATCAAATAAAGGAAATAACCTTTTCTTTGTCTCTAATTACCTGTCCTTACATATGAAGAGTTGCATATTTCATTTTTAAATATTTTTTTTCAATAAGAAGGCTTGTCACTGAGCAGTTGTCAATGCCTGATGAACTTTTCAATTGCTCTTCAACTCTTAGCTCAGCTTTAACCATCTGTGCATGTCTTCCCACTCTCTGTAGCTGGTAGGGACACACCAGAATTGTTCTCTCAGCACTTCAGGTCACGGTACTTGCCACATTGAAAGGTCATCACATGTATTCCCATTTTGTCCCTACAAGAAAGTGAGTGCCTAAAAGGCTGAATCTGAATCTTCTACCCCTAACATTCAATAAATGTTTTCTGAATGGATCAATCTAATGGAGCTGTTTGACAAGGAGGAGAATTCATTCAATGTATTTAGAATACAAAGGAAGTTAAAAAAAATCAAGAGTAGTCAAGGGTACTATTTATCCATTATTTTGAGAAGGAACATAGAAGACTAAATACAGTAGGGATTTTCTTGAGGTAGGAGAAAAAGGCCCAAAATATGAAGGAATCTGAGAAAGCCACTAAAATGACTTGCTTTAATTACTCATTTAATTATATAATATGCCTGCTTCTTCAATATATGTGGGTGACTATTATTGTGCAAACATGTTTTATAAATATTAAAACAAAAGATGGGTCATAATTATGAAGAGAAAAAGTTAAAAGAAATAAAACTCACATTAAAAGGAAATTTCTAAATATTTGAATAACAGCTATGATGCCCTCTGGTGTGCATACATTTTAAAACCAGTCTAATACATACTTTTCATATATATTCTCTAAGCACTAATTACTAAAAAAATCCCATTAGCAAATGTAACAATTCACAACATATTTAATTTAAAAAGACCCAAAATACAAACATAAAGATACTTAATGAATTTTTAAAATATAAATGCAAATCAGCCTAGTCTTTTTCACTTGTGGGTGACGGTAGTAATTTCTGACTAAAATGCCAAAGCCTTACATTCTCTGAGAACTTGTCTGCAACTCATCACAGGATTATGAATAAACATGACTGGAGGAGTATGCAGATTTCCTAATAGAAAATCCATGAATGTTTTAACACCCAAGGGTTCAAATTATAATAAAGGGATAGCACCTGTCACTGGAGGCAAACTACAAGATCACCTTTGCCATCCCTGGGGCAATTAAATCACTGACAATTTAGCCTTTCTCTGGCAAACAGAATCTCCAATGACATCCATGCATATAAATCTCAAAGGGCCACATGTAAGACAGTTGCCTTACATTACACTTGTTCATTTTTTTTAGGCACTATTTCCAAATATCTTCCCCCAATTTTTTTTTCAATAGGGTGATTTTCTGTGTTGTATTAAATTATGAGAGGAGAAATTACATGATCACTTCTAATCATCACAGTGGATCACTAAAATATGACCTTTCCATTTCAGTAAAAGATCACTCTATGTAGTATGTATGCAGATGTGATTTCTGCATTAGTGCTTTTGTGAAAATATTTCAATTCATTTATTTAATGGCATTCGTTTACAAGAAAAATACAGAGAAAGGTTATACTGAATACTCCAGAAGAACTAGGCAGCATGTTTAGTAGTTCGTTTATCCATCTGACAAAATGCAAGCCCTGGTTTATGCTTACAGCCTGATTTTGAGGGATTATTTATGTAGAGTCTCCTGTGTTTTAATGATCAATACACCACTGCCCTGACCACGGCTTCTTATTCTAGGGATACATAGTGCAGGAGGATTCTCATGTGATGGAGGCTGGTACCCAGCCTTTCACCACCTCATGGCCAAGGGGTATCAAAGTGAATAAAGCAGGAAATAGGAGCTCAAGATCAACAAATCTGGAAAAAAACAGAAGCCCTGAGACAGAGAAGAGTAGACACTTAGAGAGCAGTAGAGCAAAGGCACTTGGAGCTTAAATACCTTAAGGAAAAGCACTGTAGTAAAGGAGAAACGCCTCCTTCTGAGGAAATCTCTGCAGTGGCAGTAGAGCAGCCAAGCTTCTAGAATATGACATATACTAATGTTCCACTCAAAAGGACCTCTACTCTCAGTGCACACTGTGCAGCAGATAGTTTTCTGTTTTTTCTTACTGTCCCCAATAAACTCACATTAATGGTAGTTACCTTAGCAACTATCAATTCTTTATAGCCTACAATGCCTTGTTAAAATACTCCACTGTGCTCTAGTGACCGCACTATTTGTGCACCATGTATTTCATAGTGTCATTTCCAAAGATGGTCCATTTTAATGAAGGAGAGAAAAAAAGAAAATAGTTTATAATGCCAGGAAATTATTTCTTTGAAAGCATACAATTAATGCTTATTTCACAACATTGGATACAGAGAAAAAAAGTTTTAAACCCCGTAGGGCTGCTAAATTTACTGAATTAATGAGAAAAGTGAAGACTAACATCCAGGAATGAATCCATATTTTCTGTAAACATTTCTTAAATCTCCTCTTATAACTGAACTCTTTGTATTAGCCACTAGAAATGGAACTATTATTTTGATATCTTACATTAAAAAAAATCACATATTAGTGGAACAAGATGTATAGAGAGGTATATAAAATGTAAAAATTATCAGTAAATATAATAAAGGCATAACAGAAAAGGTCTTTAGTCAAATTTGGAAAATAAAACTGATATGAAGAAGTATAGAGGAATATAATAATATGCTTTTCAAATAACTAAGGATGGAGTCTGCTGAATTCCCACATACAAAAAGGTAAATAAATATATAATTGTATATGTAATACATCAATAATTATTTAAACATAAAATACACATATAAACAAATTTGGAGATATAGGTGCCAGACATATGCATAAACAAACAAACACACACACACACACACACACGCACACACACACACACACACACACACACACACACACAAAGGGACCAAGGGACCTTTTGGTAACAATGGCTTGGCTGGGAATCTTAATTTCAGTTGAATGAATAAACAGTTCATCCAGCTTCAACCAATAATTGCCAGGTGTCTTTAAATTTTTTTTTGCCAAATCTATATAGACACCTACCTGAAAATATAGACAAACGGGCATAATTTTCTCTGGCTGTTATTTTGTTAGCTATTACAATGCAGATACCTGTACTGCATTAACATTAATGAATACCAATCTTCAAGTTAATTTGCTTAATGGTAAAGAAAGTGATCTGGAAAGAAGTGAACAAGAAGAAAAGAGCTGAGTAGTATTTCAAATTAACATGAACTCTTCTCTCATTTAATTGTAATTTGATGGACAAGGCACTTTGTTAATGGTCAACTGCTAACATATACTGAATGTTTTCATGTGCTACCTACTTTGTATTTCATATAGCAATTACCTTATATTTTTTAAAGAAGCCAGAGTTTATTCATACTAAACTGTGGGAGGCTAGTGACTTCATATAATTGTCCTTTTAAAATATTTTCATTTAAAAGGAGAATAAAATCTTGATTTTAAAAAAGGAAAGCATTTATGTGTGTGTGTGCACTTATGTATATGTATATATGTGTGAGTACACAACAATAAGACAGGTTTGCATTCAATCACTGTCTAGGATGAAATTAAAGATTTTGTTACTTAGAAGTGATAGTTTAGTTGAAAGTGTTTAGCCATGATGGCTATAAAACTGAACAAAGACACACCTTGTAACATATATTACCTACATATGTGTTAGAATGAGGAGTCCAGTAACATATACCAAGTATATTGCAAAAAAAATTATGCTAGAGAAGGATTCCCCAAATTTTAGAGCCATTACAAATTCCTAAGAGTTCTACTAAAATTCCTATTAATGGGCTCTATTTCACGCATACTGAACAAAAATTTCCCAAGAAGAGATTGTGATTCTGCATTTTATAATTTACCCACATAAGTCTTAAATTCAGATAAACTTGGAAAACATTTTTCTAAGTGATAAAAATGCACAATGATTACTTTTATGGTTGTATCTTTGGTTGCTAATTATTTGAAATATGTTGGATGAGAAGAGAATGTGCATTAAAGCATTGCTTCTTAAATCTTCCTATTCATTAAAATTCACCACATAAACAGGGAGCTTGTTGCATTGTATGTTTAAGAAATTCTAGAAATCCTCATCTTGTAAAAGCTTCCCTGATCAAATTTTTATTAGTTTTGCCAAAGATCTTTGCTCTGAGGCTCTTTTGGAGAACCGAAGGGGGAAAAATTGCTCTGGTAAACAAACAACTAATTTGCATTGCCTAGAATCCTAACAGTTTTTATTTAATTTTCATATATTTTTAACTATCTGACTTATAGCCTGTCATTGTTGATAGGTGATGATCGGTAGCTGATTTGGTATGTTAATTTATACACTTTTCTAATTCAAATTGTGAATTAGTCCAGTAATTATTCATGTAAAAGTCCACTTTATACAGTTCCAACTGAAGTGAAATATTGACAATGCCAAATTAATTTTCCAAGTTTATAATTCTATAAACTTATAGAGAAAATATTCACTTTCATAATAATATCTGAAATTATTTTGACCAAACTATCTAAAGCATAAAGACTTAAGGGAAGAGGATAAATAACTTCTCCAACTCCTCCTAAACTAGCTATTAAAAAATCTATCACCATTTTGATACTTATTATTTAGACATCACAAAAGCCAAATTAAACTATTTTTAAACTTATATCTACCAAGTATTTTTCTTAATAGAAACCTTGTATAAAATCTGGCTTGGAACATAAGTGATGTGGGTTTTTTTGGTTGTTTTATTTCAAATGTCAGATTAGAGAGCTGCATTTCCTCTTCTACTTTGTAGTATTTTACCATATTTGTAAATATTATTTATTTTAAAACATTGCCACAACTTAAAATCATTTCGCAAATATATAAACACATTTAAGGATCTTCTAAGAGAGAAAGTACTTGATTTAGATATTAATTCTGAAATATCACTCATAATACTTATAATGATTAAAAACTGATATTTTTAACTATAGGAAGTTTTATTTGACTTTTGCATGACTACAGGTTTAATCTTATTAGCTATCATTAGCTCTAAGAATGTAAAAATCACTAAAGTATAAGTTATTACTTTGATATTTTATTTGTTGCTGTGGATACTAAAGAGTTAAGCAAGCTATAGTCCTTCCCTTAAGTCAAAAAAGATCATAATGTAGTTGCAGGAAACATTTGGGTTGTGTAATATCTTTCACTCATTGTTCACCTATGCCAGGTGCAAGAAATACAACAGTGAGAAAGCAACATCTGCCCATGGAAAAGGTACATTCTAAATAAGTAATGATTACTAGCACTTGAACGGTAAATGAAAATAATGAAATAATGAAACGGTTTTATGAAAATAATTCATTTTAGGACAGTTACATAATTATTCATATATGATAAATACACATCTATAATGAGCTATTCATATATGATAAATACACATCTATAATGAGTAAAAAAAGAAACAGAAAAGATAAAGTTACTTGATATGAGATTTGAAATATGGAAGATGTATGCATAAAATAAAGAATATAATACATGCATATATTCAACATATACAGGGCATATGTAAACATAAAATACATATATCTTTGGAGATTTTTGGCACTTCATGGATATGATGGCATTTGAATTGCGGCTTAAAGAATAGACAGTATTTTTATAAACCAAAGTGAAAGGGAAAGATGGAAAAATCTTCTGAAAGAAGAGATAGACTAAAGAAAGCAATGAAGTTCAGAAAAAAAAACAGGACAAATTTGGGGAAAGGTGAATGGTTTAGCTTTGTTTGAGTCCTGTGGTATATGGTATGGCATCAAGATAGAGCTGAAACAAATGTGTGCTTCACTCAATATGAAAAGGACTTAAAGTTCTTTGAACAATGATGTGATGTAGGAAAATTATCCCAACAGCATTTAGTAGGATGGATTAAAGATTGGGAGAAACTTGAGATACCGAAATAATTTCAAAACAAGATACACAATGGATTAACTTAATGATTGAAAAGAATGGAAATGCATTGATAGATGGGAGAGAACTGTGCTGGTAGAATCCTCCAAGGAGGACATGCATAATGACTAAAACCATCTTGGATGACGATAGGCAAGCATTCAGAGACCTGCTTTTCACTTATTCTCCATGTTACCTTTAAATTTCATTTTTCTCTTCTGAGAACAAGAGCTGATAATAGAGCGTGCCTCATAGACTTGGGAGAATGAAATGAAATGCTGAGTGAAGAGTGCCTACTACAATGTCTTCTAGGGGGTGGTTATGATAGTAGTATACTATATAATGACATTAATTAAATTGGAGAGGAAAAAGAAAGAATACATTGAAAGTGATCGAGTTTTCTATTCTGTGATTAAGTTATTGTAGAATCAGAAAAACTTAGAAAAGAAGAGGGTGACAAGACATAGAGCTAAACAGAACTAAAAAGCATCACCTTTTCTCCAAACATCATACATTGTTAGTTCTTACCATACATTGATTATCTTTATTTAGATTTTGCTAATTTTTTTCTAAGGTATTTCATTCTAAAACACATTTTTTTAATTAAAACCTTCTAATGTTTTGTCCCTCTTTTACTATCATAAAGAGCAGTTGGCTAGCTTCTGTCCCCATAGGTTTTCTTGGCATTCGTCACCTTCTGCTCTATTGATTAAATGACTTTTTGTGAATTTGTATTCAATCCAACACCTTCCTTTCTAAAAGGAAAGACATAGAAGAAAAGATGTAGTTTCTGGTGCCAAATAGATCGTGGCACAGCTGATGCTTTGTTCAAAATCTATACTGATTGCAGTAACTGGATCGATCATGTAGCCATCTGCATTGATTCGTAAGCTGCTGACAGTTTGAATGAACTGTCATTTTGCATTGAAAAACACTGACAAAATCTCTTCGATTAAAATCAACTTTATTTTAAATAGAGGGTAAAAGGAAAACAAGAAACAAATTTGGGAAGGAAAAGAATGGTGTCTATAAACAAGAAAAATACTACTACTACTTAACCAACATTACTATGACTACTAAATACACTCATTGCTAAGCAGATGCCACTGTTATGGAATTTGAATGTGTGTTTAAAATGATACTTTGAAAATATGGAGATAGAAAATTAGTAACAATGAAAGGTATTTACAACCATATGGCTCTACAGAAAATATATGGTGAAATATATACAGATAAGACTTTTTAATTATGAAATCCAAAATGTTTAAATTGTTGAAGAATATACTTCAGTTGTGCTTGTGTCTTTTTTGCTTACTTAATATTAAGCTCATGTTCTAACTTAAAACATGTATAAATATATGTCACAACTCTAATGTCCAGAAAATAATTTTTCTATATGGTAAGACTGTAAAGTTCAAAACTGAGTTTCCAAAAACTGGGTACATCTCTTGTTTCCCTCTACTATTTAGTTATTAGAATTAATAATATATTTATCAAAGAACTTTTTAGTTTATTAGGCTCAAGAAGTAAAAAGTATTTGTGAGCTGTACAATTAGAGTAAGATTATTAATATGTATTTAGATTGTGTTAACTTGTTCACCATTCAGAAAATACTATCTACCTCTCAGAGTAACAATTTGGGTTCAAAATATCTATGGTTATGCCTTAGGATACACCACCAATATCTGTAAAATAACTAGATATTTCAGTCCTCATTAAATTATATTCTTTGATTTTATTAACCCATCTCTATTCATGAAAGTAAATAATCCAAAATCTTTCACTAATTTACTTTAAAAAACAATTTCCGCAAGTGTTTTGACTGACCTGTCAGCAACTTTTTAGCATACAGGAAGAATAAATTACCTACATAATTAAATCTGAATGTTTCAGATATTTGTGTTAGAAATTCTGTTTGAAAACTAAGTTTACTTACTCCTCAATATTTTAATTATAGGCAGATAAAAACTATAAATGTGATTTGTGCTATTATAATAAAGACACACATTACTCATAGCTTATAGATTTTATTAAATACTAATTTGAAAAACAAATAATGTATAAAAAATTAGGAAATTATTACAATTTTGGAATATATTATTAACTAATATTTAACTATTGATTTCTACATAAATATATGTATATTTTGCTTCTCTATGTTTCTCATACAACTAAATTCAGTAAGTTCAAAATTAAAACTTGTATCTTAAATATTCAATTAAACCCAACTTTAGCTGTTCTGTATGGTCTTTGTATTAATTCCTTAAAAATCAACACATTCTAGATGAACTACATTACTTATAACATGTTTTTAATTAACACATTTTTATACCTTAAATCTTAAACTTTAAGGAAAACACTCCCAAACATTGATATTTCCAATAATTGATTACATATAACTATCATTAAAGGTGAATTTATTTTCTTTATTTAAAAATCAGTGTGAAACATAGAAGTGAGTATTAAAGAACTACTTACTCATTGTTGCTAAAACTGATGAAGTGTGAAGGTCACATATTATACATCATACATCCTTTCACGTGATCTGTTGAAAACAAAAAAACATTAAAAACTTTTATCTCCTTTGATAAATATATTAATTTGATGTTTACTGAATAGATAAAATATCTTTATTCATTAAATATTTGTTAAAATAATATTTCTCTGTTCACCAATTAAGGCACAATCTTATTACAAAAAAGATAACAGGGCAAATTCCAAAACCCTAACAGACATGATTCACATAATATAAGCCTTATGGTTGTCAGATCAATAATATTCATTCCTGTTCTTTGTTAGATAAATAAAAAAAAATAATAATAATGGAAATGGAGGGCAGTTATTTAAAGCTAAAATAAATGTAGAAATCCTCATCAAATTCAGTATTAAATTCAAAATCTTGATTTCAATTATTTGCTGAAAAGCCATTATTTGTATTAAAAATTCTAATCCTTTCTTTTAAATATATTTTAAGAAAAGTCTGACCATATCAAACCATCAAAAATAGTTTACAGCCCCAAATTATCTCCCCTCTCTTCTGTCTCTCTCTCTCTCTCTCTCACACACAGGCACAAGCACATACACAGTTTTAGTTGTGTACAATAAACAAGTATAATTATTAAAAGAAAAGCAAGTCATTTTTATTCAGTCATGCTACATAATTACAAAGGTTGTTATCAATAATTATACATAGCAGATAAACATCAATTGCACTTTATGATAAACTTAAGTAATTACAGATACACAGATATACATAAAGATAGAAGATAACTGATAGGTAAATTAAAGATGATAAAAAGATCACTAGATTACTTGATAGATGATAGCAAGATAGGTAACTAGATAGAAAGGACTGATTTTTTTACATATATTTTCTTTAACAACTTCATTTAAAAAAATTACAAGGTTTAACTTTCTTTCATAACGATTCTACCTCAGATAATTCTCAGTTCACTTTCCACTTTCAGGAATAAAAGCACACTTTCTTTTTTCTTTTCTAAATAAATTGACAAAGCAATACATGATTATGGAAAAATGTACTTAGGGTTTTAGTCCATTTTTTCTTCATAGTAGGAAAGGGGTGCCCTCTGCTGTTGATTTGTAGATTATTTTAGACTATATTTTTCTGCTGTCTGAAAATATTAAAAACTGGAAGAATTCATCATTAAATATGGAATGGCATAATATCACATATATACATGCATATATATGTTAATATTTAGAATTGTTAAGTGTTTCAAAATCAACACTTGATGTGGATAAATGTTACAGGAACAAGCTGAGGAGTTGGAGTAAGTGATAATTTTATGTTGGTATTCACACAGTAGTAAACGAAAAAGTCGTAAGCATAAAACTTTTCAGGGGATGAAAAAGAAGAGAACTGAGTTTAAATAACCACTGAATTAATTTTGCAAAAGGATTCTCAGTATTCCATGATGATCGGCACCTTGTAGCACATGAAGTACTTTGTACGGATTCATTTATCAAAATAAAATACAGGAATATTATCAGAAGTAACTGGCTTTTTTTTTTCTATTTTTCCTAATTCTCTCCCCAACTGCATTAAAGTGCTTTTAGTAAAGCAATGGGAATGTTATGCTATAGGTTGTAAGCATAATGAAAACTTTTTCATCATCATTTAATTTTCAGATTTTTCAATTACTCTCAGGTTTTCTATTATTTTCTTCAAATTATATTATAAATTAGGAAATATTTGTTAAGAAAAGCTCACATTTATTATAATTTAGCATATAAAATAGTATTTAGATACATGTAAAACAGTTTTGTCCCTGTAATTATAAATTTTTTATATATACAATATATTCATTCAATATCTAATATTTGTCCATAAGCCAATTACTCTGCTGAACCTAAGCATAAAACCATTTTTAAGTCATTATTCTAGTTTCAGTGAGCAGTTGTTACTATCATATAGTTTACTTATGCTACTTTAAAATATCAATAACATCATATGTAAATGATTAGAATAATTGTTTTCATGAAGGTTTGTTCCAAAAGGATTTTTTCTCCCCAAAATTACCCCATTCCATGTTGAAACTCACTAAAGACATAGATATATAGATGAGTCTGGATGTGTGTGGATGTGTGTTTGTATATACATATATATAGAGAGAGAGAAAGTGTGTATTTATAGACAGTATATATTTAGAGAGAGAAAAAGAGAAATAGAGAATTAATTTTTATATAACGTTTTCTACCAAGAATCCAGAAAGTCAAAACAACAAAAGATAATTGTAGGGCCTTCTAATCTAAGAAGTAGCTCTTAATTGCTGAATCATTGCCAAGATGGCGCTCACCGGATAAGCATAGGGCGGTACCTGAGCGTGCTTTCGAAATGAAACAAGTTTGCTTCTTGGGACCTGAGTACTCCCTATTGGTGGCTTGAGTCTTCCGCGAATGTGATCAGCTTGTGGACACTGTTTGCTTGCATTATGTGCCTTCCTGTGTGAAGAGCTTATGACTGCTTGACCTTTATGCTGACTGGCCCATGAATGTTATATATACTCTGCTGTTTCCACAGTAAACGAGTTCCTGCTTTGACTGAGCTCCCTGTCGTGTACGTTTGTCTCTGGCCTTGAGCGGTGAGGCGGAGGCTGGTGTTTGGGTGGACAGTGGGCACTCACCCTTCCCGGTCCTGCCTTGCCGGGGTGTGTCTCCCCCTTCCCGTCCTCTCCGCAGGTTTGGAGGGGGCTCGGGGAAGGCTAAAAACCCTGACAGATAATATATTTATTATCATAGTACTAATCATGTGATTAAATAATATGAATCTTCTTCAACTGCTGCATTTATATATATTAGGAAGAGCTATTCTCCTCTCCTTACTTATCTAAAATAACTTGCCATACTTTATAATGATTACAACTATGGGCATTTTTTTAAACCTCTCTAAGCCTCAGTTTCTACTTTGTAAAGTTAGGAGTTGACATTCCACTCGATGTATTTTATGTAATGCTATGGACACAAAATAAGCACTCAATATGTGCTGGCTATTTTTATTAATCATTGTTCTTATTAGTGTTTCAGTCAACTACTGAAAAAACAAGAGTATATTTAAATCAACTGAAAGATTATTTAAGTTGTCAATGTTAATAGAATATACAGACTTTCTGAAATATTAGTTGTGAGAAATTAGAAAGTAGGAGACAACAATTTTTCCAAATTTGATGACTAGTTTGGAATTGATAACAGTAAAAGAAAATAATTGGAGTAGGCCTATGTGTTGGCAAAATAATTGTTCTTGGTTTAAACTATTCTGGGTTTGACAACATCATGAAAGATAGAGGTAATCACATTTGGTAAAATATTGGGAATACTGGACTGGAATTTGTGAAATTTTAATTATAAGTGACAGTATGATTCCCTGTGGCATATAAATTGCTTTCTGCTATTGCAAGGGCAATATATTTTTACTTGAATTTACTCTGTATACCTGCAAACAATTTTTTATGACTTTCAAGTTATTAAGCTTAAGAAAAATTCCTATTTCATTTAGGTCTCTTGAAATTGATCAGAGCCTATTTTATAGGTAACTCCAGTAACCTGTAGGTTCTAACAGTTACAACTGTTCTTACCTGATACTGTAAAACTATAGGAACATAACCTCTTGTGGCCTCCAACTCAAGATGTTTTCCAAGTTTATGCTTCAGAGTCCCTAAGAATGCTTTACTCATCAGTAGGGAGAAGTTGACTTAAGACCCTCCACGCTGGTTTACTGTTCATGTCTCCCACCAGGGTTTCCTTTGACCATGCCAACTGTGAAAAGATTACTCTGTCAGGAAACATCACTGCTAAACTCTCAGATTCAGATTAGAAAAGCTGCACTGTTCTAGGACTGGAATGTTGAGGATAGTCAGCTGCCTGCTCTGCATTCGGTGTCACAATTTGCTGCATAGGCTCTGGAGCATTACTATTTGAACTCAGAATACCATATTTCATGAATATAAAGCATTTTTCACGTCCTAACAAAAATGTTAAGACACTGTATCTTCACTTATTCATTCTATAATGAAAATATCATCTATAATGTTCCCAGACTTCTAATATGCTCAGATTAAACAATGATAAACAAAACACAATATAACACTTCATACTATTGACAGCCATTTAAAGGTGAAGACCAATGTTAAATAATAATGCTTAAATTCATGTACGTATATTTCCTAAAACTATTCAATACATACTTATTTACTCATTTCATTAAACATATTTATTTGGCTCCAGATGTTGTCTATAAAACTACTGTCTGGAGGATTCAAGATGGCAGCATTAGAGGTGACACGGAGAACTCCTCCAAAAACCACAAATAGTATGAAAATATAGTTAATTAATACAACTAACCTTAAAACAGCAACAAGAAAGAAAGCTGAACCAGAGTGCATACAGACCTCATGAACAGAACAGACCTCACGAAACAGGGTAAGGTAGGAAAGCCTGATCCGGGGGAGCCAGGCCCTTCCCCCACCCCAGTTCACTGGCGGGAGGAAGAGAAATGGAGTGCGGAGGGGGTAGAAGCCTGGGAAAGCTGAGCACCTGGCCCTGGATATCTGCTTGGTGAGTGGAAGCCTATATTGTGTGGTGCTCTGGATGTTGGGGAGCTGAGACAGGCTGAGTGCTTGGGAGACTGACATTCCAGCCATTTGTGGAGGGGGAGATCCACACATGGCTGCTCTGTGTCAGAGGAATGACAGAGAGTCTGAGAGACTTCCTAGCAGCGAGAGGGCTGCTGAAGGGCTGGGGTTTGCACGGAACTTGCTGCAAGGGAGAATGGATAGAGCTGGACAAGTTTGTCTTGGCATGCTCTTCCCAGCTGGTTGGGAATTTTGAGGAGCTTCAGGTGCTCCATCCCCTGGCTGCCTACTCAGCTCCGTGGACCCCACTGTGACATGCAGCCTGCTGCACCTTTGTCCTAGCCTGCTGGCAGGAATTCACAAACTGGCAGTCACTGTGCTGGCATCAGGCCAGCCAGAGAGAGGCCCCACCTACAACAGCTAAAGATGCAAATCACAGAGGCTTACACATGTGTGCTTGGCCCACTGGCTCTGACACCAGAGACAGGCACTGCAGAAGGGAATCAGGAAACAGACCTTTCCTCCCCCAAGCACCAGCTCTACTACCCTACCACCCCCAACCTCACTGTAGGGGCTGAGCAGCTCCAAAAACTGGAGTTTCTGCACATTACTGGGCACCACACAGAAATATGAAACATCAAAAGAACATGGTTCAGACCAAAATCTAAAAAACCCCAGAAAAAGGGCCAAATAAAACTGAACTCACCAATCTTACTGAAAGAGTGTTCAAAATAAAAATTATAAACATGCTTATGGAGGTACAGAAAAATATTCAAGAACTCAGGAATGAATTTAAGTCAGAGATTCAATCATTAAGAAATTCCAGATCTGAAATGAAACATACAATGGAGGGATTTAAAAGAAGATCAGATATAGTTGAGGAGATGGTAAATAAAATAGAAATTAGAGAAGAGGAATACAAAGAAGCTGAGACACAGAGAGAAAAAAGGATCTCTAAGAGTGAAAGAATATTGAGAGAAATGTGTGACCAATCCAAAAGGAACAATACTAGCATTATAGAAGAAGAAGAAGAGAGAGAAAAAGGGATAGAAAGTGTCATTGAGGCGGTAATTGCTGAAAACATCCCATATCTGGTGAAGGAGATAGTCTCTCAAGACATGGAGGTGCACAGATCTCCCAAAACAAGGGACACAAGGAAGACAACATCAAGATATATAATAATTAAAATGGCAAAGATCAAGGATAAAGACAGACTTTTAAAAGGAGCTAAAGATACAAATATGATCACATACAAAGGAAAACCCATCAGGCTATCATCAGACTTCTCAACAGAAACCTTACAGGCCATAAGGGAGTGGCATGATGTATTTAATTCAATGAAGCAGAAGGGCCTTGAACCAAGAATAATCTACCTGGCAAGGTTATCATTTAAATTTGAAGGAGGGATTAAACAATTCCCAGATAAGCAAAAGCTGAGTGAATTTACCTCCCACAAACCACCTCTACAGTGCATTTTGGAGGGACTACTATAGACTCAAGTATTCCTAAGGCTAAATGGATGTCGCCAAAGGGATAGACAAAGAGTACAGAATATGATTCATAATATACAAAGAATGGAGGAGGAAGAAAAAGGAGGAAGAAAAAAAGAACCTTTAGGTTCTGCTTGTAATAGCATACAAAGTGAGTTAAGTTAGACTGTTAGATAGTAAGGGAATTACCCTTGAACCTTTGGTAACCATGAATCTAAAGCCTGAAATGGCAATAAGTACATACCTATTGATAATCAATCACCCTACATGTAAATGGTCTGGATGCACCAATCAAACGACATAGAGTTCCTGAATGGATAAAAAAACAAGACACATCTATATGCTGCCTACATGAGACTCACTTCAAAACCAAAAACATACACAGATTGAAAGTAAGGGATGGAGAAAGATTTTTCATGCAACTAATAGTGAGAAAAAAGCAGGAGTTGCAGTACTTGTATCAAACAAAATAGATTTCAAAACAAAAGTCACAGGAGACAAAGAAGGACATTACATAATGATAAAAGGGTCAGTCCAACAAGAGGATATAACTATTATAAATATCTAGGCACCCAACACAGGATCACCTACATATGTGAAACAAATATTAACAGAATTAAAGACAGAAATAGAATGTAATGCATTCATTTTAGGAGACTTCAACACACTAGTGACTCGAAAGGACAGATCAACAAGACAGAAAATAAATAAAGAGACAGAGGCACTGAACAACGTACTAGAACAGATGGACCTACCGGACATCTACAGAACACTCCATCCAAAAGCAAGAGGATACACATTCTTTTCAAGTGCACATGGAACATTTTCAAGAATAGATCATATACTTGGCCACAAAAAGAACCTCAGTAAATTCAAAAAGATTGAAATTGTACCAACCAGCTTCTCAGATCACAAAGGTATGAAACTAGAAATAAATTCCACAAAGAAAACGAAAAGCCCACAAACACATGGAGGCTCCTAAATAATCAATGGATCAATGACCAAATAAAAACAGATCAAGCAATATATGGAGACAAATGACAACAATTATTCAACACCGCAAAATCTGTGGGATGCAGCTAAAGCTGTGATAAGAGGGAAATATATTGTAATACAGGCCTACCTCAGGAAAGAAGAACAATCCCAAATGAACAGTCTAAACTCACAATTAATAAAACTAGAAAGGAAAGAACAAATGAGGCCCAAGTCAGTAGAAATAAAGATTAAAGCAGAAATAAATAAAATTGAGAAGAATAAAATAATAGAAAGAATCAATGAAAGCAGGAGCTGGTTCTTCGAGAAAATAGACAAAATAGACAAACCCCTAGCCAGACTTATCAAGAAAAAAAGAGAGTCTACACACATTTTAAAAATATCAGAAATGAAAAAGGAGAAATCACTATGGACAACATGGAAATAAAAAGAATTATGGGAGAATACTATGAAAAATTATATGGTAACAAACTGAGTAACCTAGAAGAAATGGACAACTTTCTAGAAAAATACAACCTTCCAAAGCTCACCCAAAAAGAAACAGAAAATCTGAATAGACAAATTACCAGCAAATAAATTGAACTGGTAATAAAAAAACTACCTAAGAACAAAACACCTTTGCGAGATGGTTTCACTGCTGAATTTTATCAAACATTTAGTGAAGACTAAATCCCATCCTCCTTAAAGTTTTCCAAAAAGTAGAAGAGGAGGGAATACTCCCAAACTCATTCTATGAGACCAACATCACTTAAATACCCAAACCAGGCAGGGACACAACAAAAAAAGAAAATTACAGACCAATATCTCTGATGAACATAGATGCAAAACTACTCAACAAAATATTAGCAAACCAAATTCAAAAATACATAAAAAAGATCATCCGAGGACTTCCAGGAGGATGGCAGCGTGAGCAGGGCGGCAGAAATCTCCTCCCAAAGCTATATATATCTATGAAAATAGAGCAAATACAACTATTCCTAAAAGGGAGACCAGAATACATAGGAAAGCGCACAGCGTGCAGCTACACCTGAGAGGACACGGCACCCCGCGAGGCGGGTAAGATATGGAGCCGCGAACCAGCAGGACCCGAGCACTCACCCACTCCAGCGCACTGGCAGGAGGAGAGGATTCAGAGCCGGTAGGGAGTAGAAGTACAAACCACGAAATAACCAGCCCCAGTGATCTGTGCGGGGAACGCTGACACACATCGCGTGGTGTAGCAGAGATTGGAGAGACAGAGAGTGCAGGACGTGAGTGGAGAACACGCAAGGGTGCTTGCAGATGGCTCCCAGGAAGGAAAAAAAAAACGCGTGCTTTTTTCAGGGGTCTTAAAGAAACAGGAGCCCAGCGGAGGAGCCGGATCACCCTGGCACACTCAGCCCAGAAAGCTGGGAGTCTATGCAGGGGTGTAGTACCCCTTAGTTGGCGACGTGAAAAGGGTGGCTGCACCTAGACTTTCCAGATAATCAACAGCCTCCCATTCGTTTCCCAACCCAGGCAGAGCTAAAAAGGGCCCTGCAAAGCGGCGCAGCCATGACTGCGAAATAGTGGACCAACAGCGCCACCTACAGCATCCACACAGAATCTACTCCCGGTGGGCATTTTGTTTTGTTTTGTTTTTTGTTTTGTTTTGTTTGTTTTTTCTTCTCTTCCTTTTTTCTTTTCTTTTTTTTTCTTCTTTTTCTTTTTAAAGTCTTAAAGAGCCCAGATGACATATGTGGCAACTACCAGTGACCACTTCTATAGCCATGAAAAGACAGAGGAATATGGTCCAGACTAAGATCAACCAGACAACCCCAGAGAGGGAGCCTGAAGGGATGGAAATGCACAGTCTTTCTGAAAAATTATTCAGAAAAAAAGACATAACCATGCTGATGGATCTACAGAGAAATGTGCAAGAGCTGAGGGAGAAAGTGAGGAAAGTGAGGAAAGACAACGCAGAAATCAGAAAAGCCATCGATGGGATTAACAGCAGACTGGATGAGATGCAAGAGACTGTTAATGGAATAGAAATCAGAGAACAGGAATACAGAGAAGCTGAGGCAGAGAGAGATAAAAGAATCTCTAGC
Organism: Smutsia gigantea; assembly: GCA_032199065.1. Taxonomy (NCBI): domain Eukaryota; kingdom Metazoa; phylum Chordata; class Mammalia; order Pholidota; family Manidae; genus Smutsia; species Smutsia gigantea. Next base: position 30,713 of record JAVSCE010006916.1, on the reverse strand, counting down.
AATGAAAGAATATTAAGAGAACTGTGGGACCAATCCAAACGGAACAATATTCGCATTATACGAGTACCGGAGGAAGAAGAGAGAGAAAAAGGGATAGAAAGTGTCTTTGAAGAAATAATTGCTGAAAACTTTCCCTCGCTGGGAAAGGAATTAGTCTTCAGTCCACAGAAGCCCACAGATCTCCCAACACAAGGGAACCAAGGAAGAAAACACCAAGACACATAATTAAAATGGCAAAGATCAAAGAAAAAGACAGAGTATTAAAAGCAGCTAGAGAGAGAAAAAAGATCACCTACAAAGGAAAACCCATCAGACTAACACCAGACTTCTCAACAGAAACCTTACAGGCCAGAAGAGAATGGCATGATATATTTAATGTAATGAAACAGAAGGGCCTCGAACCAAGAATATTGTATCCAGCACAATTATCATTTAAAAATGATGGACGGATTAAACAATTTCCAGACCAACGAAAGTTGAGAGAGTTTGCCTCTCATAAACCAACACTACAGGATATCTTAAATGGACTGCTCTAGAGGGAAGCACCCCTAAGGCTAAAAAGATGGCACCAGAGAAAATAAAATCATAGCAAAGAAAGCAGACCTTCCAAATACTAACAAAAGGCAAAGAATAAAACACCTAGTATATAAAGAATGGAGGAGGAAGAATAAGAAGGGAGAGAAATAAAGAAACATCAGACGGTGTTTACAATAACTTAACAAGAAAGTTAGTTAGATTGTTAGATAGTAAAGAAGCAACCCTTGAACCTTTGGTAACCACAAATCTAAAGCCAGCAATGGCAATAAGTACATATCTATCAATAATCACCCTAAATGTAAATGGACTGAATGCACCAATGAAAAGTCACAGAGTAACAGAATGGATAAAAAAGCAAGATCCATCTATATGCCGCCTCCAAGAAACTCACCTCAAACGCAAAGATATCCCCAGACTAAAAGTGAAGGGATGGAAAAAGATATTTCATGCAAATAACAAGGAGAAAAAAGCAGGTGTTGCAGTACTTGTATCAGACAAAATAGGCTTCAAAATGAAGAAAATAGCAAGAGATAAAGAAGGAAATTCCATAATGATAAAGGGGTGATTCCAACAAGAAGATATAACCATTATAAATATATATGCACCCAACACAGGAGCGCCAGCATATGTGAAACAAATACTAACAGAATTAAAGGCGGAAATAGACAGCAATGCATTCATTATAGGAGACTTTAATACACCACTCACTCCAAAGGACAGATCAACCCGAAAGAGAATAAGTAAAGACAGAGAGGCACTGAACAACACACCAGAACAGATGGACCTAACAGACATCTACAGAACTCTGCACCCAAAAGCAGCAGGATATACATTCTTCTCAAGTGCACATGGAACATTTTGCAGAATAGACCACATACTAGGCCACAAAAAGAACCTCAGTAATTTCAAAAATATTGAAATCCTAACAACCAACTTCTCAGATCACAAAGCTATAAAACTAGAAATAAATTTTAGAAAGAAACCAAGAAGGCTCACAAAAACATGGAGACTTAACAACATTCTCCTAATTAATCAATGGGTTAAGGACCAAATCAAAACAGAAATCAAAGAATATATGGAGACTAATGACAACAACAACACAAAGCCACAACTTCTGTGGGATGCAGCAAAGGCAGTTCTAAAAGGAAAGTATATTGCAATCCAAGCCTATTTAAAGAAGGAAGTACATTCCCAAATGAATAGTCTAAAGACACAATTACTGAAATTGGAAAAAGAAGAACAAATGAGGCCCAAAGTCACCAGAAGGAGGGACATAATAAAGATCAGAGAAGAAATAAATAAAATTGAGAAGAACAAAACAATAGAAAAAAATCAGTGAAACCAAGAGCTGGTTCTTTGTAAAAATAAACAAAATAGATAAACCCCTACCCAGACTCATAAAGAGAAAAAGAGAATCTACACACATAAACAGAATCAGAAATGAAAAAGGAAAAATAACGATGTACCCCACAGAAATACAAAGAATTATAAGACAGTATTATGAGAATCTATATGCTAACAAGCTGGAAAACCTAGAAGAAATGGACAACTTCTTAGAAAAATACAACCTTCCAAGACTGACCAAGCAAGAAACAGAAAAACTAAACAAGGCAATCACCAGCAACAAAATTGAATCAGTAATCAGAAAACTACCCAAGAACAAAACCCCTGGACCAGATGGATTCACCTCTGATTTCTACCAGACATATAGAGAAGAAATAACACCCATTCTCCTTAATGTTTTTTAAAAAAAAGAGGAGGGAAAACTTCCAAACTCATTCTATGAAGCCAGCATCACTCTAATACCAAAACCTGGCAAAGACCTCACCAAAAAAGAAAATTACAGACCCATATCAGTGATGAACATAGATGCAAAAATACTCAACAAAATATTAGCAAACCGAATTCAAAAATACATCAAGAGGATCATACACCATGATCAAGTTGGATTCATCCCAGGGATGCAAGGATGGTACAACTTTCGAAAATCCATCAACATCATCCACCACATCAACAAAAAGAAGAACAAAAACCACATGATCATCTCCATAGATGCTGAAAAAGCATTTGACAAAATTCAGCATCCATTCATTATTAAAACTCTCAACCAAATGGGTATAGACGGCAAGTACCTCAACATCATAAAGGCCATATATGACAAACCCACAGCTAACATCATACTTAACAGCAAGAAGCTGAAAGCTTTTCATCTAAGATCGGGAACAGGACAGGGATGCCCACTCTCTCCACTGTTATTCAACATAGTACTGGAGGTCCTAGCCACAGCAATCAAACAAAACAAAGACATACAAGGCATTCAGATTGGTAAAGAAGAAGTCAAATTGTCACTATTTGCAGAAGACATGATACTGTACATAAAAAACCCTAAAGACTCCACTCCAAAACTACTAGAACTAATATCTGAATTCAGCAAAGTTGCAGGATACAAAATTAACACACAGAAATCTGTTGCTTTTCTATACACTAATGATGAACTAACAGAAAGAGAAATCAGAAAAACAATTCCATTCACAATTGCATCAAAAAGGATCAAATACCTAGGAATAAACCTGGCAAAGGAACTGAAAGACCTGTACTCTGAAAACTACAAGACACTCCTAAGAGAAATTAAAGAGGACACTACCAAATGGAAATGCATCCCATGCTCTTGGCTCGGAAGAATAAATATTGTCAAAACGGCTATACTACCTAAAGCAATCTATAGATTCAACGCAATCCCTATCAAAATTCTCATAGCTTTCTTCAATGAACTGGAAAAATTATTCTAAAATTCATATGGAACCACAAAAGACCCCAAATAGCCAAAGCAATCATGAGAAGGAGGAATGAAACAGGGGTGAATTATGCTCCCTGACTTCAAGCTCTACTACAAAGCCACAGCAATCAAGACAATTTGGTATTGGCACAAAATCAGACCCACAGACCAGTGGAACAGAATAGAAAATACAAACATTAACCCAAACATATACAGTCAACTAATATTTGAAAAAGGGGCCTTGGATATACAATGGGGAGATGACAGCCCCTTCAGCAGCTGGAGTTGGAAAAACTGGACAGCTACAAGTAAGAGAATGAAACTGGACTATTGTCTATCCCCATATAGAAAGGTAAACTCAAAGTGGATCAAAGACCTGAATGTAAGTCATGGAAGCATAAAAGTCTTAGAAAAAAACATAGGCAAAAACTCTTGGACATAAACATGAGCAACTTCATCATGAATATAGCTCCCCAGGCAAGGGAAACCAAAGCAAAAATGAACAAGTGGACCATATCAAGCTGAAAAGCTCTGTACAGCAAAGGACACCATCAGTAGAACAAAAAGAGATCCTACAGTATTGGAGAATATATTCATAAATGATGTATCTGATAAGGGATTGACAACCAAAATATATAAAGAACTCACGCACCTTAACAAACAAAAGCAAATAATCCAATTAAGAAATGGGCTGAGAGCATGAATAGACACTTCTCTAAAGAATAAATTAAGATGGCCAACAGACACATGAAAAGATGCTCCACATCGCTAATCATCAGAGAAATGCAGATTAATACCACAATGAGATATTACCTCACACCAGTGAGAATGGCCAACATCCAAAACACGAACAACAACAAATGTTGGCGAGGATGTGGAGAAAAGGGAACCCTCCTACACTGCTGGTGGGAATGCAAATTAGTTCAATCATTGTGGAAAGCAGTATGGAGGTTCCTCAAAATACTCAAAATAGAAATACCGTTTGACACAGTAATTTCACTCTTAGGAATTTACCCTAAGAATACAGCAACCCAGTTTGAAAAAGACAGATGCACCCCTATGTTTATCGCAGCACTATTTACAATAGCCAAGAAATGGAAGCAACCTATGTGTCCATCAGTAGATTAATGGATAAAGAAGAAGTGGTATATATACACCATGGAATATTATTCAGCCATAAGAAGAAAACAAATCCTACCATTTGCAACAACATGGATGGAGCTAGAGGGTATTATGCTCAGTGAAATAATCCAGGTGTAGAAAGACAAGTATCAGTTGATTACATTCATCTGTGGAGTGTAAGAACAAAGAAAAAAACAGAAGGAACTAAACAGCAGGTGACTCACAGAACCCAAGAGTAGATTAACAGTTACCAAAGGGAGAGGGACTGGGGAGGATGGGTGGGAAGGGAGGGATAAGGGGGGAAAAGGGGCATTATGATTAGCGCACATAATGTAGCAGAGGAGGGGGAAATGGGAAAGGCAGTATTTATAGAGAAGACAAATAATAATTCTATAGCATCTTACTATGCTGATGGACAGTGACTGTAATGAGGAATGTGGGGGAGACTTGATAATAGGGGGTCTAGTAACCATAATGTTTAAATTATTGTACATTTACAATACCAAATAAAAAAATTAAAGAAATACTACTGTCTGTAAAGAGGTGAATAAAACAAAAATCTCTATGTGAAGTTTAAGTTTTAGTGAAAAACACAAACAATTTAAAAAATAAAGTGCTATGAATGAAAAAAAGTGTATTTTGAAAGAAAAGAGTAAGACAAGGAGAATTTACTCATGGGGAAGAAATCAGTCTACCATTTTCCACTGATGTTCAGACTATGAATCCCTGCCAACTATTATTCAGCACTGTATCTCTGTGACTATTTCTTAAAAGATACAAAGCAGTTCAATATATTTTGATACCACAGTGAATTGTGTAGAATAAATACAGTAAGTAGCTAGATAATAGCTAGATAATAGAGGTTGCATGCTCCCACTTCTCCAGTGAAGATTTCTTCTCCTTGTTTTATCCTGATAGAGAACAAATTAGGATATTTCCATTAGTCTGTACCTTCCCACATTTCTAGCTATGGCTCAGCAGTCAGAGTCAGATTAGAGTCCTCTCTATCTGTTTCTCTTACAAAGCCATTTATGAGAACTCAATATCTAATTGCTTCTCTGGCTTTATAATTTTGTTTCACAAAAGAAATTGTGGCTCTATCCTTAACAAAAATTGGTTCTTAATAATAATTAATGAGATTGTCCATATTATAATAAATCTGAAAGGACTAGAATTCTGAGGTCATAAAATGTCAGAGTTTCATCTACATTGGTTGAAGAAGCCAACTCACCTTTCATTTCATTTCATTATTTTCATTTTTAAACATTATGTCCTACTCCCGTGTGACTTGAAGGTAGAGTCTGTATTCATCAGTTCAATTCCAAGACATACAGTCCCTGACTATCTAGGGAGAGGATTTGTGCTCCAACTGATTTTTACATAAAATCCTATTTGAGTCTTCACTGTAGTGCATTATAATTATTAGGTTACAAGTTTAAAGGCAGGAATGAGTATGTCTATAATAATAGGTGATGGATAAATACCATTTAAATTAATAAATGGATAAATCAGTGCACAGAAGAAAAGGACTCCCTCCAAAGCTACTTCCTTTGTAATTCAAAATATTATCTGAAATTGCTTATTTCACAGTGTTAAATATTTCCACTCCAACAGATGTCTCTTTTAATGGGTCACTATTTAGCGTATCTTTAGTTTTATCAATAAATTTTAGCAGTCATTTAAGAAAATGTAAGATAAGATCCTGCCTGGGAACCAGAGTAGGACATAAAAGTTAGAATATCACTATTGTATTTTGACTTTTAATCAATTGCTCCTACTTTACCTCCATATGCCTCAGTTCTCCCACAACATATGAAGCCTGTCTGTTTAAGCTAGATCAGAGAAGATACTTTCACTATCTCAGTAGTGTGTTAAATGGAACAGCCTGCAGAGAAAAATGTGAAAATTTGGAATTTTAAGTGGTGTTCAAACAAACTTTCAACTAGTCTTTCTAATTTTATATCCTCTCTCTGTAGAAGCATTTAGGAGTTTCATTTGCTGAGATATTCTATTGTTCTTTGTGTAAATAAACTCGCTTTTCACTGAGGTGTGTCATTGGTTTATAGCCTCCAATTAATCTCTTGTACCTTTGTACCCACTACAATATCATGCTAAGGCCACAGTCTTCCAATGGTACACCCAGCTGATGAGGAAGCATTGTGGGTTTAATAAAATTGGGCTATTCCTGAAGAATGTAGGAATTATCTGATAGATCTTTGTTCTGGGACTCCCTGTGCGACAGGAAAGAAATTTCACAGAGAATTGCTTTGCAGAGTAAGGTTTCCCTTAACACTTTCTCTGTCCTTCACCTTTTCCTTCCCCTTCCCTGATAATTAGTTATGTTGGTCGGTCTGTTGGCCATCTGTATCCTTTCTCTGGAAAAATGTCCTCTGCCCATTTTTTAACCTAACCAGATTATTTGTTTTTTAGGTATTGAGCTGTATAAGTTTTATATATTTTTTGGATATTAGCCCCTTATTGGATATATCATTTGCAAATATATTCTCCCTTTTAGTAGATTGCCTTTTCTTTTTGTTGATGGTCTTCTTTGTTGGGCAGAAGCTTTTTAATTTGACATAGTCACATTTATTTATTTTTGCATTTGTTTCCCTTACCTGGGGAAACATATCCAGAAAAAGAAAAACCTTCTAATGTTTATGTTCAATAGTTCACTGCCTGTGTTTTCTTTCAAGAATTGTATAGTGTTTATATGGTATATGATGTTGATCCCATTTTATTCTTTTGCGTGTAGCTGTCCAGTTTTCCCAATACCATTTATTGAAGAGACTGATTTTTACCTATAGTATATTTTTGCTTCCTTTATCATATTTCAGTTGACCATATGGGTGGGGTTTTATTTCTGGGGTCTCTGTTCTATTCTGATGGTCTGTGTATCTATTTTTGTGCCACTATAATACTGTTTTGATTACTATAGCTTTTTAGGACAATTTGAAATCAGAGAGAGTGATACCTCCAGCTTTGTTCTTTCTCAAGATTGCTTTGGCTACTCAGGATTTTTTGTGGTTCAATTTTGTGTTATTTGTTCTAGTTCAGTGAAAAATGCAATTGGTATTTGATAGGCATTGCATTGAATCTATAGATTGCTTTGAGCAGTATGGTCATTTTAACAATATTAATTTTTCCTATCCATGAATATGGACTAGATTTCTATTTATTTGTGTTGTCTTCAGTGTCTTTCATCAATGTCCTACAGTTTTCAGAGTACAGGTCTTTAACCCTCTTAGATTTATTCCTAGGTATTTTATTCATTTTAATGTGATTGTAAATGGGATTGTTTTCTTAATTTCTCTTTCTGCCAGTGCATTATTTGTATATTTAAATGCAGCAGGTTTCTGTACATTGATTTTTGTATCCTGTGACTTCACTCAACTAATTTATTAATTCTAATAGTTTTTGGGTGGGCTCTTTAGGGCCTTCTACATATAGTATCATGTCATCTGAAAATAGTGACATTACTTCCTCCTTACCAATTTGGATGATTTTCTTTCTTTTTCTTGTCTGACTTCTGATTGCTATGGCTAGGAATTCTAGGATTATGTGAAATAAAAGTGGTGAAAGTATCTTTGTCTTGTCCCTGATCTTAGAGAAAAAGCTTCAGCTTTTTGCCATTCCATATGTTGTTGGCTTTAGGCTTATCATATATGCCCTTTATTTTTATTATGTTGAGATATGTGCTCACTATACTCACTTTGTTGAGAGTTTTTAGTCATAAATGTTTAAATTTGCTTTTTTAGCATCTATTGAGATGATCATATCATTTTTATCCTTCCTTTCGTTAGTCTTTCACATTGATTTGTGGATATTGAACCATCCTTGAATCCCTGGGATAAACCCTACTTGATCATGGTGAATATATTTCTTAATTTTGTTTGCTAATAATTTGTTGAGCAGTTTTGCATCTATATTCATCAGGAATGTTGGTCTGTAACTTTCTTTTTTTGTACTGTCTTTGTCTTATTTGGTATCAGGGTAATGCTGGCCTCATAGAACGAATTTAGAAGCTTTTCTTCATCTTCAATTTTTTGGAATAGTCTGAATAGTACAGATATTAACTCTTCTTTAAATGCTTGATAGAATTCACTTGTGAAGCCATCTGGTCTTGAACTTTTGTTTGTTGGGAATTTTTTGATTACTGATTCCATTTCATTACTAGTAATTAGTCTGTTCAAACTTTCTATTTTTTCCTGATTTGTTCTTGGAAGATTGTATGTTTCTAGGAATGCATCTATTTCTTCTAAATTATCCAATTTATTGGCATATAATTTTTCATAGTAATCATTTATAATCATTTGTATTTCTGTGCTGTTGGTTATAACTTCTCCTCTTTCATTTCTAATTTTATTTGAACCCTCTTTTTTCCTTAATGAGTCTAGCTAAAGGTTTATCTATTTTGCTTATTTTTTCAAGGAACCAGTTCTTAGTTTCCTTGATCTTTTGTTTTGCTTTGTCTTAGTCTCTATTTTTTCATTTCTGCTCTTATCTTTACTATTTCCTTTTATACTAATTTTGGGCTTTGTTCGTTCTTATTTTTCTAGTTCCTTTGGGTGTAGGGTTAGATTGTTTATTTGAGGTGTTTCTTGCTTCTTAAGGTAGGCCTGTATTTCTATAAACTTCCCTCTTGGAACTACTTTTCCTGCAAACCAAGGATTTCAAACAAGTATTTCTATTTTCATTATTCTCCAAGTATCTCTTGATTTCCACTTTGATTTCTTTAGTGACCCATTTTTTGTTTCATAGCATGCTGTTTAACAACCACACATTTGGGTTTTTTCCTGTTGTTTTCTTATAATTGATTTCAGTTTCATACTGCTGTGGTTAGAAAAGATTCTATATGTGATTTTAATCTTCTTACATTTATTACTACTTGCCTCGTGGCCTAACATGTGGTCCATTCTAGAGAATGTTCCTTATACATTCAAAAAGAATGTGTATTCCACTATTTTGGGATGTAATATTCTATATATATCTGTTAAGCCCATTTATTCTAATGTGTCATTTCAAAGCCACTGTTTCCTTGTTGATTTTTTGTCTAGATGATCTATCCATTGGTGCAAGTAGGATGTTAAAGTCAGCTATTATATTTCTGTCAATTTCTTCTTTTATATTTGTTAATATATAAACAAATTACTTTGTTGTATGCATAGATATTTATAATTGTTATATATTCTTGATGAATTGAGCCCTTATCTTTACATAACATTCTTCATTGCCTCTTATAGTCTTTATTTTAAACTCTATTTTGTCTGACATAGTACTGCTACTCCACCTTTTTTTCATTATGGGAATTTAAAGCTATAATTTATAAGATATTAAGTTCACTGTATTTGTACTAATCAGGTCGTTCATAGTGCTAAAAATGAGGAAACAGTTTCATGAGCCTCTGAATGAAAGAATGCCACCTAGCTGCCTGGCATAAGAAAAAAGTTACTACCTTTAATATAAATTAACCTTCTACAATGCCATTCACCATTGGGTGTGTGCCAGTGTTTACAGAAAATTTTATAATAAGATCAACAAACAATTTTTAGTCACTGTTCTTAAGTTTTTTTTATTCAAGTAAAAACGTTTTGACTTTCACATTGTAAGTAAAGTGTCTCAATGCAAAATACTTTAAATATAATCTTAAATGAATTATTATAATAAATTAAATATTACTTATGAATCAGAGAACTGCAAAGATTCCCCCAAGAGCCTGCAAATGAATTTACTAAACAAACAGAAGCAACTATAAATCAAAACAAAAATTCAGAAAATAATACATTCTATATATAAATCAAACCAAATACCATTGCACACAGAAAAAAGAAAAAGGAGGGGCTCCTTTGAATGGATATTTCTGACTCAGGTAACAATTTGCTTACAACTATCTGTCACATGTGTTCTCTTTGAGGAGATAAGACCTGTGGATATAAGGATTAACAAGATAGTTTTTAGTTAAGAGGAGTTCGAAAAACCAACCTCTAAAGAGCATATGGAACCTATTCAGTGGCAGGCAATGATATTGGCTGTATATGTCAGTCATTTATAAAACTGGGCTCCCTTAATGATATATGATGACAGGTTTATGATACATTCATGGTCACTAGTTTCTCTTTGTTCCTAACCTATATTTTAAAGTTTGGCAACATTCACTGCAGACTTTGCAGGTTATCTACTGAAGGAGAGACCCAAACTTGCTTATACACTGGTAAAAATTTTTCAAGTGAAAAAAAAGTATGAAAACTAAGAAATGTTTGATGCTGGTGATTCTTTTCTCTGTAATTGCATGAGGTGATTATTAATGTTGACCAGCATATTCATTGTGATAGAATGAATCCTGACATTATAGTTTTGCAATAACTTTATTAGTGTGTATGATGTAAAGATAGGCAGATAATGAGATAGACTGAGACTATCTCCACGTGAAACAATATGTAGAGAATCAAGGTTATAGTGAGCATATATCCATCCATAAAATAGTATAGAATATCCTTGCATAGAAAAGTATATGACCTTTTTTTTTACATGAGTTAAAAGCAATGGTGAATACCCCTTTGCTTGAAATTTAATATTTTAATTATAAGCCACCAATAAGGAGTTTTCTGGAAATTATTTTCATAGAACAAATAGGAGAGAGGGAGTATTTGTGTTCAAGAAAAACAGATTTTAACAAAGAGGAATATAAGTGTTGTAATACAGAGAACCAACCAAGAATAGCTTAAAACATGTTCCTCATATCTGTGTCAAAGTGTGACATTAAACTACCTTCCAAAGAATAATCTATGGATAATAAAGTAAAAGAAAATACTAAGTTCTTTATAAATCAGAACACAGTTATTATTCACTTTACCATGTATCACATTGCTTTAAGAACAAATTTACTACAAAGTACCTTTTGACATTAGGAGATATGGAATAAGGCTGAAATGGTTGTACTTAAAGGAAAAAAAAACATAACAACAGGAAATGCATCAGATTCTGATAGTGGCTGATAAAAACAACTGATAATACCAGAAAAACTGGAGAGGGCATATACACACATTAGAGAGGATCTCACAGAGGGGAACAGTTTATTTTGAATGAAAGATGGCATTAATAACTAGGTCTCTGTATCTCCAGAAAGCTACTAATATTAAAATGTTGCCTGATTAAAAATGACCAAAATGGCAAGACGAGGGTGTGATATGCAATGAATTTACAAATAATTTCACATGTAAAGATTTTACTTGTAAAATTGGTTAATTTCTTTGTTCTTTTCAATCAATGCTCTTGGCTAACTGTCTCTTTCATGGCTTGAAAAGTTTTATTATAGTACTACAAAATGCAGTTTTAAGCTGTAGTTGATACAAGAGAACAGTATGATACTCTGTTCATTCCATAAAAATTAACTTGAGCTTTGAAATGTAAATTTTAAATAATTCCCTTTATATAAAATTATCCTAATTTTTATATGGCTATATTCAATACTTTAAATTGACTACAGTTCCAGTATTAGTGCTTATGTTCTTTCCTAGCCAATATCTTCCATTCCTTTTTTTTTTTTGGTCTCTGTTTAACATGGGACTGAACACTGGTCATAAATTTATTATAATGAAAATGATCATTTTATCATAATTTTAGGTTTCTGGAATAAGCCTTCAAGAAGCATAGCCAGGAAAAATCTTTGTTGTTGTAGAAGAGTCAAATATTTCAATATCTCCACACACTCTCCACCACTACCATAATAAGAGAAGCATGAGAAACTTGCAGATTGATTTTTCCTTTAATTTTAACAAAATAAGGTTAATTACTAAAGTAATAAACAAGGAGATAGAGTGAAGAACAACAATAGAAAACCTCCTAGAGATTGTCAATTTAACAAATGATTTCTAAATTACAAAATCTCTTATTGTCAAATGTGTCCCCCCTATGTCCTGTGGCATGCTGTTTGAAAGTAGTTGCTTCTGAGTGTTTACCCTGTTGGTGTCATCTCTGCAATCACAAAAAAAGTAAAATCCATCCTTCATTAAGAACCCTAAATATAATTTACTTCTGAATGTTGTATCTGGGGAAAAAAGTATTTGAAGAATTGCATGTGAATATTCAAGGGGGAACAAAGATGCTGCAGGATTACACAGGGAAAGGTAAGAAGAATTTGAGAATGCTAATTAAGGACATTTTTGATTTGCATATTTTCTAAATAACCCTACGAAAAGATCAGACCAAAGTGCTATTACTTGCAGCAGTCTGATTGCCATTATCCTGGCCCTGGCATCACCACCCTCATTAGTACACAGATGGCTTGGTAAAATAGCATGACCAGTTACTCATATGACTCTAGCCACTACTGGTCCCTACCACTCAGACCAGTGGTGTAATTAAGGTAATTCCCCTCCTGCCATGACTTCAGCTGTTGCCTGGTAAAACTATCTGTTTCTATTTTCACAAATTAAGCAGTGCTGAAAGAAAAGAAAAATTTCATTTAAAAGACAATGTAAAGAAGGAGCAATAGAAGCTAGAACTCAAGAGTCCTGGTATTTACTTTCTGGGTCCAACTCTCCCTGAATATCTATATTTTACCTATGTCTATATCTATCTATATACATACACACTCACATACACATACATGCACACATTTCACCTGAGAATCAGTTTCTGCAAAGTAAAAAGAATATTATAACCATTTTCTACTCCACAATCTGTGTGAGGTTAGATTAGCAAAAACATGTTACAATATCATTTATTTTTGTCTGGAGGAATTTCCTTCAAGTTTTATAAATAAGAAATAATAAGTTATTGTGTGTTTGTTGCAAATGTATTTTTTAATAAGAAGAGGAGAAAATGATTTCTCTTAACCTCTTTTAGGAAATTTATTCATTTACATATTCATTCATTCCTTTACTAAATAATTAGCATGTAATTACCAAGCTTCAGTCACTTACTGGCCCTTGGATCAGACATAAGACAAAGTCCAGTGTCTCCATGGAATTCACATTCAATTTGGGGGGACAGAAAATGAACAAAGCAAAATGTGAGTAATGAAACGTCAGGAGTGATAATTATGAAGAAAAATAAAACAGGGTAAAAGAATAGTGGATAAGACTGAGAGTACACACTTGAATGGATCTTCAGTACATACCTATCTGAGGTGAAAGCACTGAACTTAGTAAGGTTGAGTCATGTGGTAAAAGTCAGATTCCCATAAATTGTAACCCTGAGTAGAATCAGATATGCCTGATGCTGGGGTTCTTGTTCACAAAGCCAAAGAACGAGCTTCACAAACACTCAAGGTAGGAGAGCAAGGTACAGGCTTTTATTTAGAGATAAAGTGAAAAGACGGAGCTCCTGGCTCATGCCAGGAGGGGATAAGAGAGTCCGTGATGGTGCATTGTCTAGGGATTTTATAGACAATTGAGGATTTTTGGGAATGTGACAAAAAGGCTTAGGGGTGTGGACTTGTACCATCTGCCCTGTCCTCAAGGTGGGCTGGGTTGTCTGTTTGCTAGGGCTGTTTACAATGAAGTCACGGGTTATGCTGAGATACCCTTCTTTATTTGTGAAACATTCCAGGCCAAGTTGCTCCTGGCCTTTTGACCTTTAACTGATCTCACTGAAGGTGTCTATATTCTTAGTCTGATATCTTTAGCCTAGAGAATTAGTGTCACCTTGACTTTGCATAATGCTTAACACAGAGTTTCGATAGGGACTTCTTTGCCCATTGTTACATTGCTCTGACCATAAGTATCCCGGCCTGCTTTTTCTGGAGGTTCTCACCCTGCTCTGACTACACCCACGGTCCCTGTCTCATGCCTATCACTAAAACAATGCCCTAATCATTGTGAAATATCGGCCTCCAATGCAATACTTATAAAGTACGAATGACCATGTGAATATTCCAGTAAGTTACAGAGTAAGAAAAAAATTACTTATATATTATTTCACTTCCCCTGCTATTAATGGCTTATTTTTTCCAGATATTAGGAAGTATTTTATTAAAAATGTGAATTTCTAAGTTTTAATATATTTCCTTGCACATTATTTTAATACTAACTACTAACAGAAATGCATTAATCTACATGCAATGATGAAAAATCAGTACAAACCTGTTTATGAGAGAGCATGTGACATTGACACTTAGCAGAAAATTCAACTTAAATTTAAATCTGCAGGGCAATCCATAGTCCTTGAAATGTAGAGACTAAGGTAGTAAGAATGTTCTGACTGTCCCTAGCACCAGATTTTTTTTATACCACTAAGGAAGACTTAGAGATGAATTTCAAAGGAATTCCCCATTCCAGTATAGTATTTGGGAAGATGGTCAATAGCTTCCTCAAAGTGTGGTCATTTTCCTCTTCTTTCTGAAGAATATCCTCTAATAATTCTCTCAAACAAGGATTTCAGGTTATACTCTTTGATTCGCAATATCCATGAAAATACAATCATTTTGTTTACCTCATATTGCAGCAATTGTTTTTTTTTAGATTTAGTAGTCTACGTTCAAAGTTATCTCCCCTCAGATCCATTCTCTTGTGTCATTAATTTATATGAAATCTGTTGTCATACGTTTGTGGCAATCTTCTCACATGCATTCCCTAGGTAACTCTTGTCATTTTGTTTTCTTTCTTGATGATCTGAAGTTGAACTACATGTAAAGTGGATGTATGTAAATACTTGTGTGTGTGTGTGTGTATGTGCGTGTATGCATATATGTGTGTGTATATATATATATATATATATGCATATATATGGCATATATATACAGGTAGATGTATATATTTGCACATATCTTTATTATTGTCTTTCTCGGGGCCTTGATTGTATTACTTTTCATGTGTTTTTTATATCATCTCTTCTGGAACTCCTATAAGAGTTATTTTAAAATGTATAGTCTTTGTTGATTGGGGAAAATGTTTCTCCAAAATTTTGATACATATTTCCATGTTGAAGAAACTAAATTTTTGGAATATGCTTGGACACCTTCAATACTTCTCCTACTAGTGACTCTCTTGATTTGTGAATTTTGGGAAAAAGACCTGGTCATCTCTCTTCTTTCTGATCTTCCCAGAGTAAACATGTTCTCTGATACTCTTCGCCATACAGTCAATAAAGTTGTGTTTACAGGAAATGTCCTCTGGAGGTCAGTGTCCCCTGAAACTGGGTGGATAAATTGCCTGATTCTGATGTTCGCATAGCTACAGCAATTAGCCTGTACATTAAACTACATACCCTCCCAGGTATTATCAATGAAAAAGGTGAGAATCTGGCCTATATATTATAAATTTATACAATTTATACAATAAATACCAGTCAGGATAATACAGGATTATTAAATCCAGTGATATCACGGCATATACCATTTCAATATTATCAAACAACAAATTAAGCCTGACTTAAGGAATAAATAAATAATAGACAACATTTCCTATGTCCAAACCAACTGGACATAAATATCATTTGAATTTCACAGAAGAAGCCAAATCAATTCAATTACATTTTTCCTACAAATGAATATTATGCTGGTGACAAAATTTTAGGTGTTGAGAGATATGAAATCAATTAAATATATTTTTCTAAAGCCATGAAATATAATGTGAGTGTATGTGGTTGTAAGTGTATATGCACTCACACATATCAGAAGAGTTGTAAGTAGTCTGTATCCATTCTAATCACTATACTGACTTTCCTCGGTAAGCTGCATGGCTGAGTCTCCACCGATTCTGTGAGGGATAGGCAGTTCTAGTTGTAGTTGTTTCATAATTGACTATTGCTATGCTTAACGTTATCTAAGGAGAAGCCTATTAGAACAAGTCTAAACTCTTTTGCAAAACTTACTGACTTTAAAATTAAGCTGTCTTAGTTTTAGCCACTTATGGGCCAGACTACATAGTATAGATATGTAAAGTTAAGGCTTGAATTGCTTTTTCAGAAATTTTTCTGTAACAAACATCTTGATCACTTAAGTGGGTCACGTGGATTCTTAGGAGAACAGTTTTCAATATAAAATGACAAAAAGTATAAAGGCCTAAGGCTCAGCCTAAGGACTCAGTCACAGAATTTAGATGAACTGGGTCTTCAGCATTCCACATTTTTGCATGAAAGGGAAGAACAGAAAAAAAGAACCTCCTGTATTGTGATATTTTATGGTTTTATTATACAATTATCCTCAGAAAACAATTTCTTTATATTTTTTCAAAGAATATCAAATAGAAACACATCAATAGCAGCATTGCTAAAGTAAAAGTCATTGCTTTCTGACGTTCTGCAACAGCTAATTTGATCATTAACATATTCATGAAGTTAACATATAAATTTTAAAACATAGACTGTGCACCAAAAAATTAACTTTATCTTATCATATTAAAATTATTTTTAGCAGTTGTACTAAAGCACTAGCACCAAATGCCCCTGAAGTTTTCTCACCTGTACGCTCTCCTCTACATGCTACACTTTCAGGAGCTGTCTGGAGTTACAGCTGAGTGTATGTCCAAAATTTTAATAGATCATTAAAACCTTATGTAGAAAAGCCTTGAATTTTCTTGAAATATTTATGTTATACTTTGCAAACAGAATACAATTAACAGTTTATTTTTTATTAATATGCATAATATTACAAAAAACTGATCAAAAATCATTCTAAACACTGGTATTATCACCTGTGTCCAGGAATAGCACATTCCCAATATCCCAAAGGACTCTCAATATTTTTCCCAGTGATAATCCTATCTATCCACGCTAAAGATCACCACAGTCCTGACTTTATGAATATTATTTTTTGTTTCCTTAATTAGCAACTATATTTAGATTTCTGGATAGTAGGATTTAATTTTGTTCTTTTAGGGAACTTTACACAAGTGTTTTATTGGGGGGACATTTAATTTGTTCAATATTAAGTTTTTAAGATTATGTACCTTGTTTTGTGTAACTCCAGAATATTCATTATCATTATATACCAAAAAGGTGACGTGGTCAACTATGTAACTAATGTGTAAATCATACAATTGGACTTTTAATCACCTATTTAGAATTTTGTATTTCCTACTAACACCACTAATCTTGACTAAAACAATTCATATTGAAATTGTATAAATGACATGCTTTTACCTTACTTTTCTAGAGTTTCATATATTACTGTCCCTATGTGTATATGTACATATCTAATATACAAATATGTATGTTATATATATTTAATATATGTACATTACATAGATATAATTTGTGCATATATCTGCTCACTGTGAGTCTCCCCAAATACTGTATTTTGAATTATAGAGAATATAAATATAAAAATTTATATGCATTATTGGATATTTGAGCTTGACATTTTCTTTCTTCCTCACCCCATCGACTGCTTGTATGTTTACATAGATTGCCTAGAAAAAAAATGATCCACAAGAGAGCAATAATTTTGTCACCTAATACATTTATAGTAACAATTTAAATCCCAATAATCTGTGTTTTCCCACATGTCCTCACATTTTGTCACAAAAACTAAGGAAAAAATTCCCATTGGCCAATCATTTTCTCATCAATTTACTTATTTCTCTAGAGATTTTAGTTCTCTGTAGCACATTAATTTTCAACTTGCTGATTTGAACATACCAAAATCCACACCAGGTACTTTTCATAATTAGAAAATATCTCAACCTAAGATTTATAGGATTAGCAATCTTTCAAAATCATGTTCCATGGGCATTGGTTCACTTTTAACTTTAATATACTCCATCACATCAGTTCATACCTAACACCATCCCTGCCATCTCACAATTCTTTGCTCAATTAGTTTTCATGTTTTTTCCTCTATCACCTCTAACATCTCTCAGCAATCTTTCCCTGTGAATTTTTATAGGTAAAAAATAGCTCAATAGATATCTCAACATATATCCTATTTCAGTTATTTGCTTCATCTTCCACTATGCCTTATCCATTCTCTCAATTTTATGAAATTCTCAATAACAGTTTCTATTGTTACTAGAATATTGCCATCTTTAATGCCTTTGTCTGTTTTTATTTTCATCCTAGCTATATCTGAAGCCTTCTCTGTGGAAGGAACTGTTATTTCCTTTTTCATTTTTATTATTTATCACAGTGAAAAATGCGAAGTAGACATCTCAGTTTAATGGAAATGATTGAGGTAGGGCTTATTGCCTTGAAATTAGCAGGTGATTACTGTTGAACTTTGCAATTCACACTCAATAATCTTTTCTTGTTATAAAATAGAAAGACCTTGATTGGAATTGTTTCCTTTTTAATCCAACCTGTGGTTTGCATCAAGTCTACATAAGTATAATCAAGAAAATGCTGGGCCCCATTAGAATCACTGGCTGAATTAAGCCTTTTTAAAACTTGGCAGAACTATTTCCTTTACTTATCTTAAAATGAGGAAAAACATGCTTTCTAATTAATGAAATGGACATTAAAAATTATTCTATATTTGCATGATATCCCAAATAATAGAGTCTTAAAATTCATCAATTTAGGATTCAGTTAGCTGACAAGGTTTAGTTTTCTAGATAAAATATTAATAAGCAAGCTACTGCCATTGATGAAATTTATATAACAATTCCCAAGGAAGAGAGGGAAAAGTAAGACAGTAGACAGCCAGTTCAAACAGAAAAATGGTAAAGCCATCCAAGAGTATTTCCTCTTCATAACCAATTCATTTTCATGGAAGGTTTTATGAAAGAATCCCAGGACTAGACTAACTTATGGCTTACCATAGACTTTGTTACTTCTTACAATATAGGGTTTCAAAGGTTTAGCTCTTACTGCTATAGGGAGTATAGATATTCATGGGATTTACAGCTAAAGGTCTTTTATTGGCCAAGATTCAGTCAATAGAGAAAGAAATTTCTCTATTTTCAGTGAAAGAGAAAGAAGCCACAGTAGTATTTAAATTAAGAGAATATAATAATAGGACTTTATTAAACAGGGGATGAAGAACAATAAAGACTAGAAAGGAAGACTGAATTTACAGATGTAGTAAGTGCAAAAAGCAGCATCTATTTGAATAATGTCCCACTGGTCTGGGAGAGCAAAGGAATTGAGGTTGTGTTATCAGAACGTAGAAGAGTGGAGAAAGGACCCTGTCAGTTGGGAATCAGACTTATGAGGGGGGTGATGGGTGGCTCTCTTGGTGCTTGGAGGAGGGGTCCCCATGCTGCAATGCAGATCTCTAAGTGACACCACTGCTGATGACTCTGAAGAATGAAGGATTCTGGCTCTGTTAGAGTGGAAGGGAGCTGGACACTGGACAAACTCCTGCTGCCAGGGAAGAGGGATTTGCTGGGCAATGGCAGCAGGGACAGAGACATGAGCACAGAGTGAGTTTTCTTTCCCTCGTCCCACCTTCCTATCTCACTCCCTGCCCTTGACTGTCAGAGCCTATTAAGAAGCTAACTGACAAAGAAGAAATGTCATTTGAAGACTCCAACAGCAGCATGACAAAGCAGAGTATAGAAAGTTGTATTTGGATTTGGGAAACCATGGCTTAATAATTCACATGAAAATATAAACTAGACAATTATGCCTGGAGTGCTCAAGTCATGTGAGGCTGAGGGTGTCTGGGGTTGATGGATGCAGTAATCACAGATAAGAATAAATTTTAACTACAAAAATATCAATATACAATGATAGAGTATAAAATTTAAAATACTTAGGAACAATGTGATATACCAACTTCTAGTTTCATGTCAATTTTGTTCTTTTATGTACTAATGCCAAAAGAATTTAATTATATCTATGAATTACAAAATTTTGTCCTGCTAATGTAGAATAAAATTTACACCTACAGAAGAATGATTTTGTTTAATTATATCTATTAATTCATAAAAACATCAGTGTATCTGAAGGAGAAAATTTCACATATGGGTTTTTGAGATCATGTGAAATATTATGAATTAAACCCACCTTTTATGTATAGCCAGAGTCCTAGAGAGAATATAAAGAATAAAATCTTTTTTTTTTCAAAAGAGGCTTCCAGAAGTGTTTGTTTTTGTGGACAAACTTTCCCTAGAATTCTTTCTTATAGTTCTCTGAAAAGCAGCTTTTAATCTTATAAATGTAAGTTTAGTAGGCCTGATAACATTCTGAGGGAAAGAAGTTCAAGACCTTGTGAAGTTGGCAATTACACTCCATCCCATGCAGGGCTATTGACTGAGAAAGAGATGAGCAAATTTTCACATAAGTCAGGGAGCTGTCTCAGAGGAATGATTAAGGTCGGTTTCTTTATAAGCTTTAATGTTACTCTGCAAACTCTGATGAAGGAGATGGCTCCAACTGGTGAGGGTTAGTAAGACAGAGTTAAAAAATTTCAATACGGGGCATACCAAGAAAGAAGATCATCTGTATAGACTTTAGTAGACTTTAGACCCAGTTTCAGGCTTAGAGGTTTCTAGAGAAGCACTAGTCCCAGCTCACAGGGGATTGAGGTAGAGACCTTCAACATCTAGATACACTATCATTGAATCTGTGCTTTGTATACTGAGCATGACTGTAAATTTAGAGCACTTCAAACCTTCAGATCCCTGAGGCCTAAGCAAGGATGGGAAGAGCAAGATTGGTGCACAGGCCAGAGGTTATAAATGACCAGTTTTCAACAGCAAAAATGGCTATATAAATAGCAAAGCATCTCAAAGTCAGGACCAACTATAACAATGAAACTTCTTTCTCGATTTGGAAATTAGAAACTGGAGTAGCACTATTGTCAATGTAAGCTCCAGCATTTTGAGACAATTTTGGATTGTGAGGATTTCTAATAATATTATATGGTGGGGACTGAGTGATAATAGGACACATAGGAGAAACAGATTTATAGTTGTATTTCAGTCTAATAAAGTAGGCCCTACCAGCTAGTATACATATGTTTCTCATACTAATGTTACATTTCATGTTACAAGTTTTGCTGCCTGTTATGAGCTAAGAAACAAAGAATCCTTTTATTTTCCAAGACTTTAAGTAGGTACATAGAGGTTAAAAGCTTTGCCAAGAGTCAAATACTTAATCAGAGGCAGAGACAAACTAGAAGCAAAAACAAAATTAAAAAACACCTAATATCCTCTACAATTTATTCCAGAATAGTCACCCAGAACTCAATATATTCAGCAGAAGCACATAGTTTAAAAATGTCATTCATGTCATCACTTTTTGACATCAAAATGAAGAGTGATGGTGAAATGTCAACTTAACATTTTATGTGCATTAAAGTTAAGGTATATGACTCATTCGCCTTCCAATGTTATAAATGTTCAGTGTGTAGAAAATAATCAATAAATATTTGTGGAAGGAAGTTAGGGAAGGGAAAAGAAAAGAAAGGTCAAATTAAAAATTTATCACTGCAAATTCAGGATCAAACCTCAAACCAGCACAGGTGGATTTAAGATTTGTTCCCTGAGTTTACACCTACCTAAAAGCACTAAATACTTATGCTTAATACTCATGTGCATCCAGTTTCATTTTAGAACTACCAGTCATCATTATTACACATTGAACAGCTGAGGAGGCAGTACAAAATGCATATATCATAAAGGAACAAGATGATGTACTTTACTACATAAAAATCCAAATCTTTTGTTCATAAAATTCAAAAAAACATTAAATAAAATTAAAGATGAAAATTACAAACTGAATAGAAATAATTGCAAGAGATATGACAGACAACATGATAAAGCCTTTGTACATAAATAACTTTTGCAATTCAATAAGAAACAAAAGGGACAAAAGAAAAAAAAGGACAGGGTGTGCAGAGGAAGGTCCTCATGATTAATGGATATAGATAGGTATAGATAACAATTAAATCTTTAGAATTTGTAAAGACAACTATTATATACTATAAAACAAAAACAAAGAGATTATTAAGTGATATGTACAACACTGCACACATATCACTCTCACAATAATTTCTGGAAAGATTAAATATCAAGACTGAATAAATTTAAGGCTAGTACTGTTTTTGTTATTGTTTGTATTTATGTTCATGTTTACTGTCCTTTTCCCTCACCCCCTTCTCTATCTCTTAGCAAGTTTTCCTTTTTGGAAAAAAAGTATAAAATACAAACTTCAGAGACAAAAAAAAATGCCTGAATAATGAAGGACTTCTACAATGTAGCTGTTTATGGACTTTGAATCAATAACTCAAATGGCTGGAATAGACAACATAAAGGAGAGCTATAAATTAGAGAAGCACTGGGTTCCAATTGGAAAGAACAATGGATATGATGTCAGCTAAAACTGGATTCAAAATGTATTTTGCATTGTCAAACTCTATGGACATTGGTATATCATCTGAAGTCCCCATTATTAAGTGTCACTATAGTCTTGAAACTTTATTTGTATGGGGACAGAAGGGAGTTGTGGGGGGTCTGGGGACAGTATATTAAACATTTTGGTTTTTTTTTCTGTTCTGTGGATTTACTGTGTTTCCTTAAAGTTGTTTTATTGTGTTTTTTCTTTAGTTTTAAATTATATTTGTTCTGGTATCTGTAGTCTATGGAATTTTCATTATATGGCAGTAAATTCTAATATTTCCCTAAATTATTCAGTGCCTACCTTTTTTGTTTTTGCTATTTTTTTGTTTTAAGAAAGTCCTTCCAGGTTGAAAATAGAAAAAATAGTTGCAAAGTACTGTCAGGTTTTCAGTTTTTTACATTTCCCTCCTGTATAAATGAAATTTATTTTCCTCCATGTTGATGAACCAGATTGTCCCTTGTTTAAACAGAGAAATTTCCCAGCATCAACTTTAAATTAATATTAGTGATTTCAAAATGTCATCTAATGAACAAGTAAATGATGTATAGCTTTAGGGTAAAAGGATTGTATAAGCTGGTGTATGTAAAGTTCATATTCCAGCGCCTGATACATAATATTATTTACTTAATTGCTGCTGTATATAATGATAATTTTATAATAATAAAGTAATTTTCTTGAGGAGTAACAAAATATGATATTTTTGGGAAATAGTACATTTAAGTTTTAGTTTATATTATTTACTTATAAAACAGTGCCTAAATTTTCTAAAGAGAACTAGGCTGTCTTTCACCCAAAATTCTAAGTTCCCTTTCAAAAGCTACAATTTTATAGTTGTTTTAAATCACCAACATTGATTTATTCTGGATTTTTAATGAGCTTATGTTTATAGATATTTATAATGAGTGAAAACATGCCATGTCTACTTTGCCAGTTTGTGATTATAAATAAGTGTTTTTATGTGGCCATGATAATGTCACAGGTACATGAATGCACTCTCTAATAAACACCCATAAGATAAATATTTATAATAACTCTATCGTTTAAAGTTAAAGAGGCAAAGAATTAATAAATGAATTTAACTTTCCTAAATAATCATAGAACATGGTATGTTCTTTTAACTATATTTAGATTTTATAACATACACATTTCACCTATTCACAGAATTTCGCCAAACTATATAACTTGAAATAGAAGTCTTTTATTGAAATAGATTAAAGAGAGCTACAAATTCTTTGCCACTTTTTCTGTGGAGAAAAGTGATTTTCTTCCCTCTTTTGGGATTTGGACATGTAACTATTATTGTTCAATAGCATGGTGAAACACACACACCATGTTAATTCCAAGTTAGCTTTTAAAAGCACTGACAGCTTCTGTGCTGGTGTCATGGAGCCCTAATCTATCATTTCAGAGATAATATGGAGAGACCTGGAGATAACATTGAAAAGGTGTCCAACCTTCCAGCCATGTTCACCAAACCACTAGTTATGCGAGGGAAGAAACTATCATAGACATTGATCTTTTATTCCCAGTTACTCCAGTTTATGACACATAAATTATACACAAACCCTTTAGTCAAGTCTTCCAAATCCCTGACTCCAAAAACAACACATTTGTTCAGACTCAGACTGTACAACACCAAGAGCAAACCATGATGCAAGCTATGGAGTTGGGTGATTACAACCTGTCAGCTATAGGTTCATTAATTGTAACAATGTACTTACCACTCTGGTGGGGATACTGATACAGGGAAGAAGCTATGCATATGTGGAGATGGGGAATATATGGGTATGTAGAGTGGGTATATGTACCTTCCTTCAATTTTGCTGTGAATCTAAAACTGTTCTTAAAAAAGGAAAGTATTGGATGTCCAGGAAGATGGCAGCATGAGCAGGGTGGCAGAAATCTCCTCCCAAAACCAAATATATTTAAGAAAATACAGCAAATATAACTATTCCTAAAAGAGAGACCAGAAGATACAGGACGACACCAGCCTGCAGCTACACCTGAGAGGATTCGGCACCCCGTGAGGCGGGTAAGATATGGAGCTGCGTCCCGGAGGGACCCGAGCACACCCCCACCCCAGTGCACTGGCAGGAGGAGAGGATTCAGAGCCGGGAGGGAGTAGAAGTACAGGCCCTTGAAATAATCAGCCTGGTGAGCTGCGCTAGGAGCACTGACACACGTCACGCGGTATAGCGGAGATTGGAGAGACAGTGAGTGCAGGAACTGAGCCGGAACGCACCCGGGTCCTCTCAGCAGGTTCCCCGGGATAAAAGAAAAATGCGTGCTTTTTTTTTACCGGTCTTAAAGAGACAGGGGCCCAACAGAGGAGTAGGATAATCCCAGCACACTCAGCCCAGCAGGCTGGGAGTCCTGTGGAAATTCAGACCCATTGGCTGGCGATGGGGAAAAAGTAGCCGCACTGAGACTTACACAGAGATCAACAGCCTACTATTCATTCCTGCCCTGGCCAGAGCTACAAAGGGCCCTGTGGAGTGGTGTAGCACGGCCATGGCTGCGGAATAGGGGATCAACAGCACCACCTACAGCATCCTCACAGAATCTAATCCCGGCGGGCTTTTTTCCTTTTTTCTTTCTTTTCTTTTCTTTTCTTTCTTTCTTTTTTCTTCTCTTTCTCTTTCTACCTTTTTTTTTCTTTTAAAAGTCTTAAAGAGCCCAGCTGACATATGTGGCACCTACCAGCAACCACTTCTATCACCATGAAAGGCCAGAGGAATATGGTCCAGACTAAGATCAACCAAACAACCCCAGAGAGGGAGCCTGAAGGGATGGAAATGCACAATCTTCCTGAAAAACAATTCAGAATAAAACTCATACCCATACTGACAGATCTACAGAGAAATGTGCAAGAGCGGAGGGAGGAAGTGAGAGACATGAGGAAAGACAAGGCAGAAATCAGACAAGCGACTGAAAGGCTTAATAGCAGACTGGACGAGATGCAAGAGACTGTTAATGAAATAGAAATCAGAGAACAGGAATACAGAGAAGCTGAGGCAGAGAGAGATAAAAGGATCTCTAGGAATGAAAGAATATTAAGAGAACTGTGTGACCAATACAAATGGAATAATATTCACATTGTAGGAGTACCAGAGGAAGAAGAGAGAGAAAAAGGGATAGAAAGTGTCTTTGAAGAAATAATTGCTGAAAACTTCCCCATGCTGGGGAAAGAAATAGTCTCGCAGTCCATGGAAGCCCACAGATCTCCCAACACAAGGGATCCAAGGAAGACAACACAAAGACACATAATAATTAAAATGGAAAAGATCAAAGATAAGGACAGAGTATTAAAGGCAGATAGAGAGAGAAAAAAGATAACCTACAAAGGAAAACCCATCAGACTGTCATCAGACTTCTCAACAGAAACCTTACAGGCCAGAAGAGAATGGCATGATATATTTAACATACTGAAACACAAGGGTCTCGAACCAAGAATATTGTACCCAGCACGACTATCATTTAAATATGATGGAAGTATTAAACAATTTTCAGACAACCGAAAGCTGAGAGAGTTTGCCGTCCATAAACCACCTCTACAGGATATCTTAAGGGAACTGCTCTAGAGGGAAGCACTCTTAAACTAAAAAGATGTCACTAGGGAAAATAAAATCATAGCAAAGAAAGCAGACCATCCAAATACTAACTAAAGGCAAAGAATAAAACACCTAGTATGTAAAGAATGAAGGAGGAAGAAAAAGAGGGTAGAGAAATAAAGAAACATCAGTGTTTACAATAACTTAACAAGAAAGTTAACTTAGATGGTTAAATAGTAAAGAAGCAACCTTTGAATCTTTGGTAACCACGAATCTAAAGCTAGCAATGGCAATAAGTAAATGGACTGAATTCACCAATCGAAAGACACAGAGTAATAGAATGGATAAAAAAGCAAGACCCATCCATATTCTGCTTATAAGAGACTCACCTCAAACCCAAAGATATACACAGACTAAAAGTGAAGGGATGGAAAAAGATATTTCATTACCTGTATCAGACAAAATAGACTTCAAAACGAAGAAAGTTGCAAGAGATAAAGAAGGACATTACACATTGATAAAGGGGTCAGTCCAACAAGAGGCTATAACCATTATAAATATATACACACCCAAAACAGGAGTGCTGGCATATGTGAAACAAATACTAACAGAATTAAAGGAGGAAATAGAAAGCAATGCATTCATTTTAGGGGACTACAACACACCACTCACTCCAAAGGACAGATCAACCAGACAGAAAATAAGTAAAGACACAGAGGCACTGAACAACACCCTAGAACAGATGGACCTAACAGACATCTACAGAACTCTACACCCAAAAGCAACAGGATACACATTCTTCTCAAGTGCACATGGAACATTTTCCAGAATAGACCACATACTAGGCCACAAAAAGAACCTCAGTAAATTCAAAAATATTGAAATACTACCAACCAACTTCTCAGATCACAAAGGTATAAAACTAGAAATAAATTTTAGAAAGAAAACAAAAAGGCTCACAAATACATACAGACTTAACAACACTCTCCTAATTAATCAATGGGTTAAGGACCAAATCAAAACAGAAATCAAAGAATATATGGAGGCTAATGACAACAAAAACACAGAGCCAAAACTTCTGTGGGACGCAGCAAAGACAGTTCTAAAAGGAAAGTATATAGCAATCCAGGCCTATTTAAAGAAGGAAGAATATTCCCAAATGAATAGTCTAAAGACACAATTACTGAAAATGGAAAAAGTAGAACAAATGAGGCCCAAAGTCACCAGAAGTAGGGACATAATAAAGATCAGAGAAGAAATAAATAAAATTGAGAAGAATAAAACCATAGAAAAAATCAATAAAACCAGGAGCTGGTTCTTTGAAAAAATAAACAAAATAGATAAAACCCAAGCCAGACTTATTAAGAGAAAAAGAGAATCTACACACATAAACAGAATCAGAAATGAGAAAGGAAAAATAATGACAGACCCCACAGAAATACAAAGAATTATGAGAATATTATGAGAATCTATATGCTAACAAGCTGGAAAACCTAGAAGAAATGGACAACTTCTTAGAAAAATACAACCTTCCAACACTGACCAAGCAAGAAACAGAAAAACTAAACAGACCAATCACCAGCAACAAAATTGAATCAGTAATCAAAAAATTACCCAAGAACAAAACCCCAAGACCAGATGGATTCACCTCTGAATTCTACCAGACATATAAGAAGAAATAACACCCATTCTCCTTAAAGTTTTCCAAAAGATAGAAGAGGAGGGAATACTCCGAAACTCATTCTATGAAGCCAGCATCACTCTAATACCAAATCTGGGCGAAGACGTCACCAAAAAAGAAAATTACAGAGCAATATCCCTGATGAACGTACATACAAAAATACTCAACAAAATATTAGCAAACCGAATTCAAAAATACATCAAGAGGATCATACACCATGATCAAGTGGGATTCATCCCAGGGATGCAAGGATGGTACAATATTCGAAAATCCATCAACATCATCCACCACGTCAACAAAAAGAACAAAAACCACATGATCATCTCCATAGGTGCTGAAAAAGCATTTGACAAAACTCAGCATCCATTCATGATTAAGACTCTCAACAGAATGGGTATAGAGGGCAGTATCTCAACATCATAAAGGCTATATATGACAAACCCACATCTAACATCATACTTAACAGTAAGAAGCTGGAAGCTTTTCATCTGAGATCGGGAACAAGAGAGGTTGCCCACTATCTCCACTGTTATTCAACATAGTACTGGAGGTCCTAGCCACGGCAATCAGACAAAACAAAGAAATACAAGGCATCCAGATTATTAAAGAAGTAGTCAAATTGTCACTATTTGCAGATGACATGATATTGTACATAAAAAACCCTAAAGACTCCACTCCAAAACTACTAGAATTAATATCTGAATTCAGCAAAGTTGCAGGATACAAAATTAACCCACAGAAATCATTTGCTTTCCTATACACCAACGATGAACTAACAGAAAGAGAAATCAGAAAAACAGTTGTATTCACAAGTGCATCAAAAAGAATAAAATACCTAGGAATAAATCTAACGAAGGAAGTGAAAGGCCTATACTCTGAAAACTATAAGACACTCCTAAGAGAAATTAAAGAGGACACTAACAATTGGAAATTCATCCCATGCTTTTGGCTAGGAAGAATAAATATTGTCAAAATGGCTATACTGTTCAGCACAATCTCTATCAAAATACCAACAGCTCTCTTCAATGAACTGGAACAAATGATTCTTATATTCATATAGAACCATAAAAGTCTCCGAATAGCCAAAGCAATCCTGAGAAGGAGGAATAAAACAGGGGGAATTATGCTCCCTGACTTCAAGCTCTACTACAAAGCCACAGTAATCAAGACAATTTGGTATTGGCACAAAAACAGACCCACAGACCAGTGGAATAGAATAGAAAATCCAAACATCAACCCAAACACATACAGTCAGTCAATCTGTGATAAGGGAGCCTTGGATATACATTGAGGAGATGACAGCCTCTTCAGCAGCTGGTGTTGGAAAATCTGGACAGCTACATGTAAGAGAATGAAACTGGACTACTGTCTAACCGCATACACAAAAGTAAACGCAAAATGGATCAAAGACCTGAATGTAAGTCATGAAACCATAAAACTCTTAGAAAAAAACATAGGCAAAAACTCTTGGACATAAACATGAGACAAACGCCAAGAAATGGAAGCAACCATAGTGTCCATCAGTGGATGAATGGAGAAAGAAGATGTGGTACATATACACAATGGAATATTATTCAGCCATAAGAAGAAAATAAATCCTACCATTTGCAACAACATGAATGGAGCTAGAGGGTATTATGCTCAGTGAAATAAGCCAAGCCGAAAAAGACAAGTATCAAATGATTTCATTCATATGTGGAGTATAAGAACAAAGAAAAAAAACTGAAGGAACAAAACAACCACAGACTCACAGAACCCAAGAATGGACTAATAGTTACCAGAGGGAAAAGGACTGGGGAGGATGGGTGGGAAGGGAGGGACAAGGGGGAAAAAGGGGCATTACAATTAACAGATGTAATGTTGGGGGGGCATGGGGAGGGCTGTACAACTCAGAGAAGACAAGTAGTGATTCTACAGCATCTCACTACACTGATAGACAGTGACTGTAATGGGGTTGGTGGGGGTCCCTGATGAAGGGGGTAGTTTAATAACCATCATATTGCACATGTACCTGTAGATTAATGATACCAATATAAATTTAAAAAAAGTATTAATTAAAAATATATTGTTAGCAAAAACAAAATGATTCTTAAACTATATTTCTAAAGTGCATGAATTGAAGGTAGTCTATTCTTACAAAAATGTATTAACAGATTCAATTTTGAGAAGAAGAAAAATTAAGTAAGAACCTGTTTTTTGATATAAAGGAAACCTGAGTATTTGAAGTCTTTTTAGTTCAAAACCTGAAATGCAAAGATCACCTTGAAAATTTTCTTTTTACAATAATCTAATGCAGATAATTGTGTATATGAAATTAGATATAACAAGTTTATACAGTTTAATCATATATAACTACTCGTATAACTAGTAAGTCATGTCAAACATATAAATCATTATCAAATAAGCCTATAAAACATATACCATTGCAAGTAATATTAATACTGTAGTTCCCAAACTGTGTGTGAGCTCAGGTTGATAAACTCTATTTCAACTAATTTAGTGGATTTACAAAATCAAATTGCTGTTATGTAACATTTTCCCAGTAAGTAGAATCTAAGCTTTTATAATGCTAATTATAAATCAACATGAAAACTGAAATGTTTCCAGGCAATGAGCTTTATGTATTGGACAAAATGTCCCAAGAAAGTATTTCTTATTTTTCCTTTTGTCACTGATAATGGTAACTATAATTGCTAAAGACATATGTTTATTAACATCCAAAATGCATGTAAATCGACTGCCAAAAAGCAGAGTTTAAGAATATGGTCCATAGAGAAGTGACTCTACATGAGTGTAAAAGTAGAGATCAGTAACTGTCTGATCA
>JAVSCE010006915.1:0-13889 GCA_032199065.1 Smutsia gigantea | reverse complement strand
AGCATTTGAAAATAGCCAAGTGAAATAGGTATCTCAGTGACCAGAGAAGAGTTCTTAAACTCATAGCTGCCTTCCTATCGTTCACAGGTATGCACCAGTGAGTCTGAAAAGGACAGGAACATTGTCAGAGTCTCCACTGAGGGTGTGTGTGAATTTGTGCATGTGGGTGGGAGAGCCCAGTAATTTGAAAACTCACTCCTGGAGATAAATACATTCTTACAGGGGGGCACTGACTTCCTACTCCCCTCTTTGAGAATCGTGGGCTCCAACTGGAGTGGAAGACAGTCGTCAGATGAACCCATCAGTCCATGTTTGCTCTGCTCCCCCGGTTCTGGGTGCTGAGAGGAAGGAACACCCAGGAGGATAAGACCCCATCTCTGACCCAGATACTCTTTCTGATCTCTGGTCTCCTAGAGTTTATGGTCCGTTTGGGGAGATCATATCTACCCAGGATAATTATATCATATCTATGCAGTTTTGGGGGGGGTGGATCATATCTACTTAGGATAATTACATTAAAATAAAAGCCAAAAGCAGCTATAGTTAATTCATGTCATTGAAGTTCACAGGGGCAGAGAGTTCATGAGCTTAGGTGGGGAAGTGGCATTAAGGGAGAGCTTCAGGGGAGGGACGTGGGGTCTCAGCAGGGCCCTTGGAGGAGAAACTGTCATGATCCCCCAAAAGACTTTGATATTCAAGGAACAAACACGTTCTAACCGAATGAACGAATTAATGCGGGGGAAGGGAGCAGTAAGTGGTCCTGTGAGGTGGCATGTGAGAGTCAGACCACAGGGTTGTGCTCCCCTGCCTCTGCCCTACTCTGCAGCCCCAGGACAGGAAGTCGAGCTTCAGAGCCTCCCCTGGCGGAAGTTGTGGGGGTGTTGGAGGGGTGCAGCTGCCTCTCCACCGGCACCTCCCAGCTTCCTGCCTTTCCCAGGCCTTAGGCTGACTGGGCTCTGGGTGCCCAGAGCTCACCTCTTTCTGTTGTTTTGCTATAAGATTCATCTGCTAAGGACCGTGCTCACTGGCCAGCCAGGGCCAACTGGTCAGGGGTGGGGGGTGCCTGAGGCCCTGGCTCTCAGCGGTCAGAGCCACCCTGGGCACTGCTGGGGCCATCAGAGGGAGACAGTGCTCGTTGTCTGACATCCCTTCTCACTCCCCCACTCCTGGAAGTGGGTGTTCGGAGCTCTGGAGTTTTTCCTCTGCAGCCAGTGGGCTGGGGAGGGGCTGTGGACACTCAGAACTGGCCTGATTTCCTAAGTATTGTCTGGTGACCCTAGGGAGGTCCCTAAACCCAACCCAACTGGCCAGAACCAGCCAGGCTGTGGGAATGCAGTGAACCCCAAGTGGGAGGGCAGCCTTCGTTTGCTTCCTTCTGCAACTGGGGAGTGTCGGGGCTCCTGTGGGAACTAGGAAAGTGTTTATCTGGAAGGGATGGTTGAGCTGGGAGGTGGAGCCAGGGCGGGGCCTCCGCCAAAGGAAGGATGCTGAGGGCGGGAAGGAGCCGAGTGCCCCTCAGAGGGGTGGGTAAGTGACCTGATGGGAGGAAGCCAGGGGTCGCTGGAGACTTCCCTCTGGGATGGAATGGGACAGGGAGCCGTTTCCTGAAATATGTGGGCCAAGTGGGACAGGGGTCCGTTGCCTGGCTCATTTGAAAAGGAGGGAGAGAAAAAGGGATTCTGCGTGAAAAGGGGACTGGGAGGGGAGACTGGCCCACAGGAAGAGGGGATCAGCTGGGGCACCAACTGCTGGCTGGTGCCTTCAGCCTTTCTGCTGACTCATGACCCTTGAGGAGCTGAGGAAGCTGCTGGTTCCCTCTCCCCTCCCTTAAATCCCCTCCCTCCCTCTGGCCTGAGTCACTGGGCGGAGCTGCTGGGAAAAGATTTCCCTTTCCCGGATCTGATTTAACCCACAAAGTGCTGGAGAGGGAGGAGAACTCTTGGCCTGAAAAAACCTCTCTCCCTCCCTCCAGGGAAGCTTATTCCTCATGAGCCAGTGCCCCCTCTCCAACCCCTGCAAAGCTTCCCCCAAGGCTGTCCTGGAACTGGAGCCCCCAGTTCTTCCTGGCTCTGTCTCTGTGGGTTGGCTTTGTTCACAGCCCCCTGGATGGAATTCCAAGTGTCAGTGACCTTAGGTGCTGTGAGCTTTTTTCTTCGGGGAAAGGAACCTCGCTTTCAGGGTTGGGAAGCACTTCCCATAACCAGCCCAAAGGTTTCCTGTTGCCCTGGAAGCCCCAGTTGTGTTCTCAGGAGAGATGACACTGCTGGGGTGAGCAGGGAAGGGTACTGCCCTCCTGGTAGGGGAGCATGCCCCTCGGAGGTTGCTGCTGTGTTTCTGAGTGGGTGGCTTCCCCTGCCTGTGGCTGGGACTCAGGCTTCTGACTGCAGCAGCCCTGCAGCATCTCCCAGCAGGTGATTCGGCAGGACCTGCTATCCCTGTGGACAGACCGCCCTGCTGTCCAGGGTGGGGGTTTCTGTGACCTGATGAATTTGCTTCTTTCCAATGCTGAACATACCTGAGGACAACCTGTTATCTTTACATATAGTTGCTCTTATAGTGAGAAAAAAATCAAGACTCCAGGAAAGCCAGAAAGAGGCTGGGAGATCAAAGAGTAAAGTCTAGGTTGGAGCTCCACGCTGATGACTCCTGGCTTTGTGTCCCCTGCTCTGAAGCCAAAACTGGGCAGGTGATTCAGTTGTTGTGGGCTTGACCTGAGGCTGCAAAACGCACCTTCCAGAGTGCCCCAGTGTGTAAAGGGCTTCAGGACTCCCTGGCATATCCTCGGCTCCTGACCCGATGGTCAGCTGAGCTGGATCAATGGCCTCTGGCCAGCTCTACTTGCGTGCAATGCAACCTATGTGCCTTTGCCTGCTCCTGTCCCCACCTAACTTTGTCACCCACCTACCCCATTCCTGACCTGGACTTTCTCTTTTATGCCCCTCCCCATCTGCCCTGGCCAACCTAGGGTGTTTGTGAAGATTTAGTGGGGGGAAGGGAGCACAGCACAGAGCTTGAGGGCAGGATCCTGAGTGAGGTTTTGGTACAAGTTTATAAACTCCTCCTTTGCTTCGGCCCATTCCCCAGAAATGCTGCCCACAGGAACATGACTCACCTCCACTCAACCTGATTTTATGCAAAACCTCTTTATTGGTACCACACATGTAACAGGAAAGTGCACAGATTCTGACTGTTCACCTCTGTGAATGCTCACAGAGTGCACGCACTGTGAGCGCAGGTGGAGAAACTCCCCAGTCTTAGGGCTGCTTGCAGAGGAAGGGCCATCACTGAGGTGACCTGCCTGTTCCAATCAGAAAATAATCCTTGCACATCTGCCTGTGTCCAGTGCTATTAGTCGTTATGGGGAAATTAGGATAAAATACGGCCAGGACCTGAGATCTATGGGCCTTAAGCTGGAGGGACAAAAATGAGCACACAGGACAGCTGGAGAATTAAGTACTAGGTCACCCGGTGCCAACTGTCCAGGCTTAGAGGACGAACCTGGAGCGTGAGCGGCAGTGGCTGGGGGAGAATGTCCCGCCGAGGAAGGCCTTGACCTGGGCAGGTCTTGGTGTGCTTCCTGTAAGGCTCTTGCCTCCCTCTTCTGACAGCAGTCCTCTCTCTGATTCTTCCCCAGGTGCTCTTGGCTCTGTTGGTGGAAATATATTCCTCAGGGGTCATTGGACTTGTCCCTAACCGAGGGGACCGGGAAAGGAGAGACAGTCTGTGTCCCCAGGGAAAATATAGCCACCCTCAAAATAACTCCATTTGCTGTACCAAGTGCCACAAAGGTAGGAGAAAGTGGTAACAGGGAACGTCCTCCAGTGGGGCCCCGCTTCTTCGTATGCTTTTCCCACATGTTTTAGCATCAGGGGCACCTGACCTCTAAGCCTCCTAACTCTGCGGCCTCTCCTGGGCTGGGGTTCTCTCCCTCTGTCCCTCTCCTAGAGACTTAGGGAGGTGGCCCCGGCAGTCCTGCTAGCTCAAGCTCTTCCTTGGGTGCTCAGCTGCGGGCTGACCCTGACAACCAATCACAGGGACCTACCTGTACAGCGACTGTCCCAGCCCGGGGCTGGACACGGACTGCAGGGAGTGTGAAAACGGCACCTTTACTGCTTCAGAGAACCACCTTCGGCAGTGCCTCAGCTGCTCCAAATGCCGGAAAGGTGAGTCTCCGGAGGGGCCAGAACTGGAAACACAATGGGGCAGTGGGTGTTCAGAGTGGTGTGTGTGCCTGTCCACCTGCGAGGCTAAACAAATCTGTGCTGAGAGTGTGGAAGGAATGCCTGTGCACATCCGAATGCATGAGTGTGTGTCCCAAAGACACATTCCCCATGGCACGGAGGGGACTCACACCCCATCGCCTCCCCTCTCCAGAAATGAACCAGGTGGAGATTTCCTCTTGCACAGTGGACCGGGACACCGTGTGCGGCTGCAAGAAGAACCAGTACCGGAATTACTGGAGTGAGAGTCTTTTCCAGTGCCTGAACTGCAGCCTCTGCCTCAATGGCACTGTGCACATCTCCTGTGAGCACCGCGCTCCCCACCCCGCGGCTGGGCCCTATCTCGGGGAGAGGGTCTCAACTTTTCTGTACCCCTTGCTCCGTGAGGTAGCTCCTCCTTTCCCTCCCACCCGAAGTTTGTGGGACCACCTCCATGCTGGCCATCTGTCCCCTGCCCCTCCTAGCTCTCCCTCTGGGACTCAGGGTGCAGGGCGGGCCTGCTTAGCTGTGGTGCATCTCCCCACAGGCCAGGAGAGACAGAACACCATATGCACTTGCCATGCAGGCTTCTTTCTGAGGGAGAATGAGTGTGTCTCCTGTGTCAAGTGAGTATGTGTCATGCTGGGCATGGGATCAGGTGGCTGGGCTGGGATGGCGAGCCTTCGGGTGAGAGCTACCAGCAGGGCTACGAGACACCCCAGGGTGCTCGGGCTCCTACTGGCTGCTTGAGCGGGAGGCACTTCCCGTCGAGGCACCAGTCTTACCCCTCCCCCCAACTCGTACCTCAAATCTGAAGAAGTCTTTGGGGAAAGAGGCTCATACTCCCAGGACTTACAGATCTTAGATCTTCAGATTCTTGGCTGACAGGGTCTATTATAGTTCACTGATTTTTAGACACATCCTTGCACATCTCTGAAGTTAGACTGCATTTTTGAATAATGGGTGAGGCAGGTTCAATTGGCGGCTGTGTATGTGTGTATGTGTATGTGTAGTATGTAAATAATGGTGCCCCTTATTACCAGTGGCATTGTGAGTGATGTGGTGCAGTATTTCCTCCCCAGTCCCTTTGTCCAGGCCTCCTCACTCCTGGGTCCACAGAGCTGCTCTTGCATGCTCATTTGTAAAGAGGAAACCCTTGATGGCTCTAAAGTTGAGCTGACCTGGGTTGAAATCTTAGCCTAGCCACTTACGGACTGTGTGACCTTGAGCAAGTTACTTAACACCTTTGAGCCTTAGTTTTCTTTCCTCTAAAGTAAGGATAATGGCATCCACTTGGCAAAGTTGTAAGAACTCCCCTGCCCCCGCCCCACCCCAAAAAAGCCGCAGGGTGCCTGACATGAAACTATTTGTTTTTCCAAGTTTCCTCTCTTCTTGAAAGAGCTTTTACACCCATTCCATGTGGTTCTTACTATGAACGAGTGAGTGGGCCAGAGTGCCTCTTCCTGCTCTTAGATTCCTGCTGAGAACTCACCTTCTCAAATTCCTCTTAGGACCCCTATGTATTCTTCTAATCCACTGCTCAGTGACAGCTTCCAACAAGGGAAGCTCTGCCTGTGTAGTGTGTGAATAATGGTGCCCCTTACTGCCCAACGGCAGCTCAGGTTTGATGCTGTAGGGGTTTGCTCCCCTGTCCCTTTGTCCAATTCTCCTCACTCCTGGCCCCACAGACGCTGTTCTCGCACACTCGCTTGTAAAGAAGTGAGCTGCCTCCTGCAATATGTAGTTTTAAATTTTGCACATGCCCATTTGACCCCTCTCTCAAAGTCAGGGATTTGTCACTAGCAGTGTTAAGGTCAAGAAAAAGCTCTTCGACCTCTCTTTGCCACAGGCTTCTCATCAATAAAACATCAATAAATACAGCCCAATGACAGTTACCATTTATTGGCCACTTACTCTGTATCAGATACAATGCTCGTTTCCGTCTCAATCCTGATAGGTGGGTAGGATCCCTATTTTACTGATGAGGAAACTGAGGCTTACAGGTTAAATGACTTGCTTGGAGTCACACACGGACTGGAATTTATACCCTACCCCTGACTGCTTTTTAATTTTTTTTCTACCCAGACTCTTTCTTCAAGATCAACTCCAGTTCTAAAATTAAATGATTCTGTGCTTATGTTTCATTTTTCTGCATCAGTTCCCAAGATAGGTTCAATTTCCATTATATCAAGAGATAGCTAAAATATTTGTAAAGCAAAGAATTTCCAACAGTGTGTTTTTTTTCCTGTGTTCCAATTACCAAGAGCCCTATCCACCTGTGCCCTCTTTTCTTTCAGCTGCAAGAAAAACACGGAGTGCATGAAGTTGTGCCTACCGCCAACTGATACTGTGAAGGTCCCTCAGGACCCAGGTGAGGACAAATAGTCCCACACCTTGCTTACCTGCCCTCTCCAGCCAGCCAGCCCTGCTACCTCCCCCTGCCCCTCTCCTCTGACCACAATCTACTTTGTCTCCAGGCACCACAGCGCTACTGCCCCTGGTCATCTTCTTTGGTCTTTGCCTTTTATCCTTCGTCTTCATTGGTTTAATGTGCCGCTACCCACGGTGGAAGCCCAAGCTCTACTCTATCAGTGAGTGGGGCCTTTGGGAGGGAAAGGGGGCTGCGGGATTTGGGAGGACGTTGGGTGAGGTGGACAGGCCGGGTGGGAAATGAGAAGTGTCTCCTTAGCTGGCTGCCGAGGACCACACAGGCAGGAGGTGGCCCTGATGGCTCGTGAGAGCTTATATTGCATCACTAATTCTCTCATCCCTGGGGCCACTTTGGCCCTCAAGCATATCACCACAAGTCCCCATGGCCAGCCCCAGTATGGGCGCCAGGGCTGAAAGAGGAAGTGAAATTTGTGACACTTTGTTTATTTTTTCTCAGTTTGTGGGAAATCAACACCTATAAAAGAGGTAAGATGAAACCAGGGACCTACCCCCGTCTTCCCTGACTGCCCATTACCATCCCATGCTAACCGAAATCACCTGGAATCGCCCTTGGCACCCTTGGGCACCTCTAACTCCCTCCAGCCCCACCCCCATCCACAGTAAGGAGGGCTGGGACTTTCTCCTCTCCAGAGCTAACTGTGCCTTCCCTTGCAGGGGGAGCCCGAGTCCCCGGCCTCAGTCCCGACCTTCAGTCCCACCACCGGCTTCAGCCCCATCCCCAGCTCCAGCTTCACCCCGAGTCCCACCTTCAACCCTAGTGGCTGGTCTAACTTCAGCGATGTATCGGCCACCAGAGAGATGGCACCAGCCTACCAGGGGGCTGGCCCCATTCTCCCCACGGCTCCAGCCTCCACCCCCATCCACACCTCCCTTCAGAAATGGGAGGGTGCCCACCCGCAGCGCCCAGAAGGTGAGTTCCCCGAAGGAATGAGGGGCTGGAAGCAGGTGGGCCGAGGTCCTAGAGAGCGCGTGTCGGGGGCGGGGACAACGGCGGGCCGGGGCGGGCGTCCATTGCGGCTCTGCGCTCACGGTCCCGCTTCCCAGCCGCAGACCCAGCCGACCCCGCGACGCTGTATACGGTGGTGGACGGCGTGCCCCCGTCGCGCTGGAAGGAGTTCATGCGGCGGCTGGGGCTGGGCGAGCACGAGATCGAGCGGCTGGAGCTGCAGAACGGGCGCTGCCTGCGCGAGGCGCACTACAGCATGCTGGCGGCCTGGCGGCGGCGCACGCCGCGGCGCGAGGCCACGCTGCAGCTGCTGGGCCGCGTGCTCCGCGACATGGACCTGCTCGGCTGCCTGGAGGACATCGAGGAGGCGCTCTGCGGCCCCACCTCCCTGGCGCCCACGCCCCACCTTTCCCGATGAGGCCCCGCCCCCTGGGAGGGGCCTTCCCTGAGGACTGTTGCTTCCTGCTGCACCTGCAGCCTCAAAGGACAGGATGGTGCAAGACGCCCTCCGGACCGTTTTCCCCGAAGGGTCTTGGAGAGGGGGCAGGCATGAGCTGGCAGTCACATACCTGGTGCTACTCGGTCTGTGTACATAGCTTTTCTGAGCTGCCTGAGCACTGCTGGGGGTCAGTGCGTGTGCACGCGTGTGTGTGTACACACGTGAGACAGGCATGAGGTGTGTATGTGACTGTGGGAAGCGTGGGGTATGTGTTTTCATGAGAGGAGATGTGTGTCTGCGCGCATGTGAGACAGACATGCGGTGTGTGTCTATGCGTTTTCATGAGAGGCTGAGTGTGCCAGGGGGTCCAAGCTGGTGTTTGTGGCCATTCGAGGTCAGGAGAACCCAGCAAGGCTGTTGGGGCCCTGGTTGGCCTTTGCGCCTTTTTTCACAGTAGGCAGGCAATCTTTGTCCCAATTGTGTTACACTAATAGAAACTAACTGGGCACCCATCTGCCCCCTGCCTGGGCGGGCACAGAGTAAGCTGAGCTGTCCCAAGGTGCTGGGGGAGGGCAAGCACTGAACAATGGGCCTCTAGCTGGAGCTGTGGACTTTTGTAAATACACTAAAACTCTGGAACTTAAGCTCTGCTTCTGGAGTGAATGGTCTTTCCATGTGATGGGTGTGGGAGGCTGGGGCAGAGGGCTGGATCCTGATGGGTGGGATGGGAAAAGCCCCTGAGCTTGGAGCAGATACTCCACCATGATGCCAATGAATATAGGAGCAGCTGTGCCCACTCTGTGACTCCTCTCCCCTCCAGGGTTGCTTTCTTCCCACCTTCATCTAGTGCTGACCAGACAGTCATTTTTATGCACAACTTTATGTGCGGCTCCAGTGTGTCTACGGTACATAAATGTTCATCTCTTGATTCCCAAAGTCCTCAGAGCAGGAAGGGCAGGGTGCCTGGGCCAGGCTTCTTAGCAGAAAGTGTGGTCCTTGAGGTAGAGCCCAGGGGTGGGGGTGGTGACCAGCACTCTTGTGGGGAGATTCCGTTGGGGAGAAATGCCAAGGGTTCTGAGTGTTCCTCACACCTCTCTGAAAAAAGGAGGTGGTGTTAGGCAATGTCTATGTGAAGAGTGAAGCTAAGGCCCCTTTCCCACCATGGCCCCACTCTGGTACTGCCTTCCTTCCCCTCTCCCCTCCAACATCCTACTCTGGCACCCCCTCCCACGCCATGCTGGCCTTCCCCTCTGCTCCCCCCCATGCCACCTTTCCTTCAGCACTTACGATGTGGACAGGGGGGTGTCCAGCCGTATGATGTGCGGCCCTCGCATCCGCTGCAGTTGGACCCGAGTCAGCTTCCGAGGCCTGCTGTTCCCAGGCTCAGGGATACCCTCAATCCTTTGGCTGGCCAGTTCCTCCCGGATCTCTCTGAGAATGTCCTCAGCTTGGAGGGGGCGGTGGGAGGTGATGCAGCCAGGTCCCAAGTAGAGAGGCCCCTCTTCTTCCTCATCCCCTGAGAACTCCCAGGAGCTTTCCCCAGCAGAGTCAGAGTTGGCCGGGGAGTTGGGGGGCTGCCTCTTAAGTTGGGCCCTATGCAGGGTTTCTATTACCACATTCCCTCCCACTGAGGTCCTGTCTTCCTCCTGAGACCAAGCCGGTGGGTCTCCCCTGGGAAGGCTGCCTCCCCTTTGGCTGCATCCCTCCGGCAGTTCTGGGGCACTTCGGCGTTGGGGAGCTTGGGAGTTAAGAGGCTGGGGGCGCAAAGGAACATCTCGGAGGTCCAGGGTGGAGAAGGTGAGGCGGGGATCCCGCCGAAGAGCCCCTGAGAATAGATGGTGCAGTGGAGAGAGGGAGCCTGGGAGCAGAGTGCTGTAGCCAGAGTCGGAGGTGTTGTCTGGCACTGAGGGAGTTTCTTCATCTGTGTCTTCCGTCACCACCAGGTGGGGGATGATGGTCAAGAACTCAGGGGTCCTACAGGTAATAGTCAGTGGTCAAGAGTCAGATGCTGGGGGGCAAGTTCAAGTCCGGAAAGTCTCCCGAGTTTGCACCGTCCAGTGACAGCCCCTCCCCCGAGCTCATTTCAGCAGCGCCTTCACATCGCACTGGCGCTCTAGCAGGCTGCACAATAAGCTCCCCTAGGGCATTTTAGCCGCAGCACTTGGACCAGGACCTTGTGTCAAGTAAGTGCTCAGCTATTTGCTGAGGGGTTCCTGAGCTCCCCTGAAGTTATCTCCCAGTGATGGATCTTTTTTTCTCCTTAGCCCTGCTGCTGAAAAGCTGTGTGATTGCGGATGAACCTC
This sequence comes from Smutsia gigantea, assembly GCA_032199065.1. NCBI lineage: Eukaryota > Metazoa > Chordata > Mammalia > Pholidota > Manidae > Smutsia > Smutsia gigantea. The sequence continues at coordinate 3,551 of JAVSCE010006915.1, read as the reverse complement.
ACACTCTCGGGGGATTTGGACTAGCGGATCCCTACAGCTCTGACATGCTGCAAATCTATACCAGCCTTCACTCCCCACCCCTGGCCTGGGGAGCCTGCTCTCTTCTCAGGGAGCTCATGTCTCTGTGCCTGTTTCCTTCACCCAGTGCCAGCTCTAGGCTGGCTAAGCCCCGAGGCTGTCCCATGGGACCCTTTGCACAGCCGGTGCCAAGCTGTTCCACTCCAGCCTACAGCCTGGGATCCTTGATTTATCCTAATCCCCCCAACATTGTCTTTTCTCAGCTTCGTGGGCTCCTCTCTCTCCCTGCCTGCAGGTCTCTAATGGGAGACCCCGGTGTCCCTGTGGACCTTACCTCCCCTCTGCGCTGCTCTGAGATCCCTCTTGGGAAGGTGTGGAGGGCCTGGTGCCTGGGGACTTATGGGCCTGGTCGCGATAGAGAGCCAGGAGCTCCCTCTTCTGTTGGACGTACTCCTCTGTCTTCAGCTTCTGCAGGGTGAGCTGTGGGGACACTTTTCATTAAGAGCACTCATTTATTTATTGAGACTTGCTGAATGCCAGGCACATGCCAAGTGGTCTACATACATGATCTCATTTAACCTGCACAACTGTTTGAGGTAGATACTTTTTACTCCTCTATTTTCCTACTGAAATGGAAAAGGAGCTTAAGTAACTGCTCAGGTCTACAGTAAGTGGGGTGAAGCCCAGATTTGAATCCTCAAGCTGGTCCTGGGGGTGGGTAGGTTGAACAGAAGGCCCCTTTTCTTGCCTGTACATTCTTACTGCCTCTCACGCCCCCTCGGCAAGCCCTCTATTAGGTCTGTCACCTCCTCCAGGAAGCCCTCCTTGATATGTAGTGATGTTGGTGTAAGTGCTCTGAAAGGTGCTGGGCTCTCCGGTTACTCTCTCCTACTACCAGAGAACTCTGCTGTCCTTCAGAGATGAGAGAAGACCATGCCAGGAGGAATAGAGTATATTTTCTGTCTTCCTCTCTCAATGTTTTCATGCAGGTGCCCTCAGAATAAAATAGTGACATCTGAGAAGTGGTTTACAAAGCACCTCCACATGCATGCAGTCATTTGATACATGCCATCATCTTGCAGGGTGGAAAGTGTGGATATTAGCCCATTTCACAGATAAGAAAACAAGACAGACTACTGGCATTGCTCAAGGTGAAACAGGTACAGAGAAGCAGAACTTGGGTTGGCCTTTCTCTGTGAGCCCCTGTTCAGTAACCACTTTTTTTCACGAGCAGCCTTAAAGGGCAGAGACTTACTAAAGGACAGCTTTTGCTTGGGGCGGGGGAGGGAAAGCAGCAGAACCCGTGGAGAGGTTGAAGGCAGAGGCCTAGCAGAAGGGAAGTTGTGGTGGCTGCAGAGGGCAGTGCTGATATTAGCACTCACTGGTGTGGCCATATCATTAAATGGCCATTGTTGAAATACTCCGCTCTGGTGAGCAGAGGGCTGCTGAGTCTTTCACCTCCCTTCCCTAGGACTACCCCATACCCCAGGATCCAGCAGCTAGAGGGGTAACAACTGGCATGACACGGGACTTCTAGGTCACCCCCTTCCACCACGCGCGCACACACACACACACACACACACACACACACACCATAATGCACCACTCTGACTGCTTGATGCAAATGCCATACTGGTTGTTAAATAACTGTAATCTGTCCCCAGCTTGGGGAATATGAACCAGCAACTCTTGGACAGCCAGAGCTTCCCAAAGCCTCTCCATAAACAGCAGGTGTCTGGGTCGGCACAAGTGACATGTTGGAGAAATGCACGAACAGAGACAGGGAAATGACACCAGGCTTACAGTCCCATCTCCTTCCCCTGGCACTGCAAGTTCCTTAGTCTTGTGACAACACAGTGCGAATGTTAGGTAGAAAGATAGACAGGAGCAGCCAGAAAATGAGAAGATACGATTCAAAGCAAAAGCTGCCCAAACCCTGCCCTGGCAGGGGTCCCTGTAAAGACAACAAAGGCTTTGCCAGCAGATAACTTCCTTCCCAACCAGTCCCCAAGGTGGGTACAATCGGACAGAACTAAAAACTGCCAGAACCACACCTCATCACGGGGAAGGACATGCTCACTGGGAGGGTGGCCTGTGTAGATGGAGCTGTCAATCAAATAACCCCACCTCGTCAAGGAGGCGCTGCCTAGCTAGAATGTAATATAAAGGCAGGAGTAATATAAAACTTCAGGGTCTTTGTCTACTTTGACTCTGGCCTGCTTCTCCCCAGGAGTGTATTCAAATAAAACTTTCACTGTGTTTCACTACTGTGTCTCTGACTTTCAGTTCTTTGCAGTGGCGGAGACAAGATCTGAGGGGGAAGAGAACAAACTCAACCCTAAGATTCTTGGCCAGAGTGAGGTCTAATGGCACCTGGGGGCAGGAAACCAGCCCCAACACCAGTCGCAGTCTGGCACAACAGGGCCGGGTCTGAGGCCTCCTCCCCTGTCCCCAGTGTGGCGGGGAACTAGGAGAGGGGGTGGGTGGGCGGCAGGCTCTCCTGATGAGATGCCATGCCTGCCCTTTTGCCCCACAAGACCCAAGTTTAGTTGAGTGTTTGGGAAGTCCAGGAAGGGGATGGTGTGTGGAAGAAATGAACTGGAAGGAAGGGGTGGGGTTTGTAGAGCTTCCAGTACTGGCATCTCCACTAAACGTGCCTTGGGCCCCGGTCTGGGAAGAAGCAGAGAGGGTGGAGACCTCAGCCCCAGGGGAGAGCACGAGGCCCCAGCCACCCCAAGCCTCTCCAGCAACCCTGGGTCGGGTAAGAGAGATGTTAGGCAAGGTGAGAAAGGGAGAGGAAATCCATGTCGGAGCCAGTATGTGACACCCTATAAAGCCGGGACAAGGAAGGGAGGGCTCCTCCCACCCCCTCACGATTCTTTCTTTGTCCTGGTGGAGAACTGAGCCCTGGGAGGAAATGCCTCCTCTCCCCCTGTCCCGAGTCACAGCTCTCCTCCCTGGTATGGACTAAAACGGACCTCCTGAACGTGCCCACGGCCTCTCTGGGGGGCAGATGCTGAGGTGTTTCCCCAGCCAGCAGGGGGCCCCACCCAGGCGCCACCAACCACCCTTCTTCTAATGATGACAACGATAAACATTTATGGAGCGTCTATTATGGGCTGGGCCCTGAGCCAAGCTGCTACAAACATCCTCCTCCCATCTCCTGCATGGCAGTTCCCACTGTAGGGCAACTCCCCAGAATGCACTGGACGCAGGGAAGGGGAGGCACCCCACAAGAACAGGGAAAGCGGGGAGACTGCTCTTCCCTGCAGTGGCCTTACTCTCAGTCTCTCTCCTGGTGCTTGGCCTCGGTCTTACAGCTCTTTCCGCTCTGCCACTTCCCATCATTTTCCTCTTCCCAACCCCTGCTGTGCGTATTTCCCACATTCGGCCTCCCTCCCCTGGTGAACCTCTTTGGGTCTAAAAGCTTAAGCCACTATAAAACTCTTAGAAAAAAATATAGGCAAAAAGCTCTTGGACATAAACATGAGCAACTTCTTCATGAACATATCTCCCCGAGCAAGGGAAACAAA
>JAVSCE010006914.1:0-18891 GCA_032199065.1 Smutsia gigantea | reverse complement strand
CTTCCATTTCTTGGCTATTGTAAGTAGCGCTGTGATAAACATAGGGGTGCATCTGTCTTTTTCAAACTGGGTTGCTGCATTTTAGGGTAAATTCCTAGGAGTGGAATTCCTGGGTCAATTGGTATTTCTATTTTGAGTTTTTTGAGGAACCTCCATACTGCTTTCCACAATGGTTGAACTAATTTGCAGTCCCACCAGCAGTGTAGGAGGGTTCCCTTTTCTCCACATCCTCGCCAACATTTGTTGTTGTTTGTGTTTTGATGTTGGCCATCCTCACTGGTGTGAGGTGATATCTCATTGTGGTTTTAATCTGCATTTCTCTGATGATTAGCGATGTGGAGCATCTTTTCATGTGCCTGTTGGCCATCTGAATTTCTTCTTTGGAGAAGTGTCTATTCATGTCCTCTGCCCATTTCTTAATTGGATTATTTGCTTTCTGTTTGTTAAGGTGCATGAGTTCTTTATATATTTTGGATGTCAACCCTTTATCAGATACGTTTTTATGAATATATTCTCCCATACTGTAGGATGTCTTTTTGTTCTACTGATGGTGTCCTTTGCTGTACAGAAGCTTTTCAGCTTGATATAGTCCCACTTGTTCATTTTTGCTTTTGTTTCCCTTGCCCGGGGAGATATGTTCATGAAGAAGTTGCTCATGTTTATGTCCAAGAGATTTTTGCCTATGTTTTTTTCTAAGAGTTTTATGGTTTCATGACTTACATTCAAGTCTTTGATCCACCTTGAGTTTACCTTTGTGTATGGGGCTAGACAGTAGTCCAGTTTCATTCTCTTACATGTAGCTGTCCAGTTTTTCCAGCACCAGCTGCTGAACAGGCTGTCATCTCCCCATTGTATATCCAAGGCACTTTTATCAAATATTAATTGACTGTATATGTTTGGGTTAATGTTTGGATTTTCTATTCTGTTCCACTGGTCTGTGGGTGGAAGCCATATTCTTAAGGATTGTTCCAGTCACATGTAGGAAATGAGGTGGAGACAGTGATAGGGTGCGGTGTGAGGGAGGGGCATTCAGTAACACAATCAGGGAAAACAGGGAGACAAGATGGAAAACAATCACAGGAACACAGCCATGGGGACCCAGGACTGGAGAAGGGTGATGGCAGTGGGATTATAAATGGGAGAGCATAATGAAGTGAAATATATATTTTGACACTGTAAATTTATTAAACAGACCATTCTAACTACTTACTCTTGCCAAAACCCAGTAGTCTACAAAGTCATGTACAAGTATATTTAATCTACTAAATGCAATTTGTTTTATTATCCTAGTTGTGGCCTGTTAAATTCGAGGAGTGGTCATGGAATGTCACAGCACAGATGGTCTTCAGAAGTTTTGTGGAATCTCCTTTAGCATTAAAGTCACAAGGGAGAAATGTCTACAGAATCTGAAATTCTGATTTACATAATATACATACACTATTTTTTGACCTTTATCCTGAGACGTACTTAACTGATAAGTCTTTGGTGGGATCATAAAAATGTTTGCCTACTAATGTGCCCTCTGTAGCAATGCCAAAAATGCACTCCTAACTGGATATTCTAAGAAAAAGTACTTTTAAGGCTGAAAATAGATACAATTGGATTTATTCTTGTGACACCTCTAATTAAATTTAATGAAAATGATAGAATTTTTCTTCTACCCAGTTACATTATGATATGAATTTCTGCATATGTATAGTATTGTATCCATAGTAATGAATTGTTGATTTTTCTTAAACGGTCCCACCAATTATACATGCCCACACTTCTACTAATTTTTAGTAGAATCTGCTGGCAATTTAAATAAAATATTCCTATCCACTTTTTCTTCTTGCCCCCCTCATGCCTCCTTTCTTCTGTGCTTCTTGCCACCATTACTCTTTTTGAAGTTGCTCCTTTTGCCAAAATGAGGCCAGGAGCTTGTTGCTTGCAGACGCATTGATTGCAGTGTTGGGTGTGTGACTATCTGGTGTCCTATTTTCCTGAACCTTGGATGGAGTCATCGCTCTCACCAGTACAAATCAATTACTTCTTGTTGAAGTATCTGACTCTTTGAACATCTGTTGTCCTTTATGTCATTTATGGGATTCAGAAGAGATCCACTTGAAGTTTTTTCTCTCATACCAAAGAGATTTCCTAAAACTTGTGTTATTTCTTGTGGCCCAGAGATTGTTTCATTTTCCTGCAAAAGGAGGAAAAAAATAATCTAAATGCTTCCTGCGATTGCATAAAGTTTATTTTGGGAACTAAAATCTGTGCTTTTTTCCCTCTATTATACCCTATTTTCCTTGCTGAAGAATTATAGGGAATGTTGAGTGATGTTTGCTCCTTTGCACCAAGGAAATGTTTCTTTTACTGATTAGAAAGTTTTAAAGTAAATATTCTGTGACCTTCTAGTTCAAATTCCAGGCTTGATGTGTTTGTGGAAGGTTACAAAAACTTTCTTCTGTATCTATATCCTTACCTTTTAATTAGCATTCAGACTGTTGCTTGAGTTAGTCTCCCTCTACGCTAACCAAATTTTATGAATAGTGTACACAAAATCAATAAACAAAAATATCCAAATCTTTTATTAGTTTATTGCTTTTTAAGATGAAGAGAGAAAGTTTTACTGTCTTGAATTAGCAAATAATTGTTTTCTGTTGAGTCAGGGATATCTCTTATCCTTTCTAGGGAGGAATTTTCATATAAACAAGGTTTTCTTTAGTCTATCCAAGGCTTCCAATTAATTACATTTTACAGTGACTATAAAAAAATGAAGATTCATAATAATCATTTCCTGTTAGGAAAGAATAGGACATAGGAGTTATTTAGTCAAGTTGTTTGTTCATAAAATGAAGTATTGGAAGAATGGCAAGGATGCCACTATATGTTTAGGGTGGAACCTGTATAATCCACTTTCATTCCTGAATGATGGTTTTATTGCCACCTTTTAGAATGCTTTAGTGTCCTGAGCTTTTAGAAGCAAGTGTGTATGTGACTTGCACGTTTTCTAAGAACATATTTTCCAAAGGCAAAATAGGTGCTGCTGTTTCAGCTGTGGTCTCATCTCACAGCTCTGTTAATAAAAACCCTTGTTGCAAACTAATTTTCCTTGGCAATTCATAGCAACTCTAACATGTTATTATTTTAAGCAATAAGTGAAGGAATTATCAATTCCATAAATAAGAGCATTAGTCACCATCTCCAAAACTGGTTTGAGGAAGGAGGAGAGGGTTGATTTCCTGATGACACGGGAGACCAAATTGTGGGAATAATTTCCTTTTGTGCAGTTAATTTATCTGTGCTGGAAAGTGCCTTACCAACACAAATTCCTCCCTTTTTGTTTTTTTCACATATTGGTAAACTTAAGGCACCCATTTTTTCATATGTAAGAAACAGGTTTGGAAAGTTCAGTAAATTTGCCTAGGTAAGACTGTCAAAGGAAAATATACTCAAAGAAACTCAGGAATCATGATAATCTTTTATTAGCTGAAACAGTCCACAGTATTAAGTGCATATGAACTGACGTGAATAAGATTCTATTCATACTGCCCTATTATCCATCCAAATTTCCTTGTTTTACTCACTGGAGTACTAGATGTGAATTTAAGGGGAAATTTTAATTCAAACAGCTATACCAGATAACTTAGGATAAAATAAGTGGCATCCTTGTTGAATTAAATATTGATGAAGGATATAATTTTGACTCATTGCTTTTTCTATTTACTATTACCATCTTCTGAAAGATTTATTTTATAGCTTTAAATAAATATTGGTTTCTCTCACCTCTGTTACTCTGTTTTTAAAAAATAACGATTGACGAATCGCTCAAAAGAGGTTAGCATCTGGGAGGAATAAGGAGTTCGCCTCTGATTTCTCTGCCACGGAGGGTAGTAGAGAGGAAGTGTGGAGTGCTTGAAGTGATTACATTTGCTGGGCCATCTGGTCATCAGGAAAAGGCTGTGTTTTCAATTTCACAGTGAACAAGAGGTTTATTAAGGAAGGGGAGCATTTGGTTTAAGGAAGATAGGAATCATCCTTGATTTCCGCAACCAAGGGCTTCAGCTTGCTTAATTGTGAAAAGAAGGGCTGCCTGTGGAAGACTCATTGGTGTGACTGGTTAATGGCGCCAGGGTCTGTGTTGCAAGGGAGAACCTCAAGAATGGTTTGGGCAGATGAGTAAACACACAGGGGTAGCAACTTCAGTCCCCTAAAGTCTCTGCCTGCTCCCATACTGTCTTTGTGGAAGGGAGAAAATGAGCCAAAGGGCTGAATTTTCCTCAGGCCAAGGAAAGAAAACAGAGCTTCTGGTTCCTTAAAGTTTACTGCCAGTCTTTGATCCAGGTATGAGTTGCAAAGCCATGAATCAAGATTAGTTGATTAACAACTGTCCACTCTTCTATTTATTGAACTACCTCATGCTTTAAAAGTTAAAACCAGGCTCATGTTTTATTTACCACTTTTTAAATAAAGCACAAAGTTCAAGAGAGACTGTAGGGGAAAAATCAAGAGTAGGAAAAGAAATCAATGCAAAAAGCATACATCTGCACTAAACATTGAGATTGGATTTCTGGCAGAGAGATGGCAATGGACAATATTATGCAAAATTAAGTTTGGATGTGAGTCCAGCTGTTGCTACCTGCTGTCAGCTCATTGTCATCTTTGCAAGTAATTCCTATAAATCTCTGATGCTACCTGAATGAAACTAATTAATATTGTTCTCTGATGCTGCCTGGGATGTGATGGAGATTGAGCAGCCTGAAACTCTTTAAAGGATTTGTAGAATGTGCAGTTCCACATAAAAGGGCTGTTATGCATCTTCAAAGGATAGCTAATTGCTGGGTATTAGGAAGAAATTTTCCTGATCATTTAGGACCTATTGCCCAGATGATCTTTGGTTTATTAGGAGTGCTTGTCAGTGTGAGGATTCTTTTCATCTTCATTTGATAACCATCTTTCCTGCTCCTGCATTCTATTATCTCACTAAAGTTGCTTTATAGGACTTCTAATGCCTGATGTCCCTTTACTCAGTCCTTTCCCTCTCTCTGGACTTACCTTCTGTGTTAGTTGGAGTTCTCCAGAGAAACAGAACCAGTAGGATGTGTGTGTGTGTGGATGGACAGAAGGTTGGATGGATAGTTCTAGATCTAGACCCATCCATCTATCTAGATTTATTTTAAGGAATTGGCTCACATAATTATAGAGGCTTCTGAGTCCAAAATCTACAGGGTGGGCTGGCAACCTGGAGACCCATGGTAGACCTGATGCTGTGGTTCAAGTTCAAAGGCCATCAGGTGGGAGATCTGGGAAGAACTGACGTCACAGCTCAAGTCCAAACACTGTCTGCTAGTAGAATTTCTTCTTGCCTGAGGACGTCAGTATTTCGTTCAAGTCAGGCCTTCAACTGATTGGATAAGGCGCACCCATACCTGCTTTACTCAAAGTCCCCTGATTTAAATGTTAATCTCATCCAAAAACACCCTCACAGAAACACCCATAAAAAGGTTTAACCAAATATCTGGGCACCACAGCCCAGCCAAGCCGACATAAAAATCACCATCACACCTTCCCGTCTTCTCCAGCCTAGACCTACGCGGTGAATGGTTTCATCTACTTCTTGCTCAGTCCCTCACCTTGCTGTGCAGCCACTATACTGGCTTTGCTAGCGCCAGAGCTTGTATCACTCTTGCGGTCTGCTGCCTCTCCTCCTGAAACTGCTCAGCAACACTGAAGAAATCACACATCCAGTGTAATGGTGCTGTGAGTATGTGGTCTCCAGCTTCAGTGGGGCTCTAAGGGCTGGTGGGTGCTGCTTGTGTGTCCCCGGCCAGCTCCCTCCCCATTCCCACAGAGCCTATTTCAGACCTCTGCAGTTCTGGGGAGTCCCTTACCATGCCAGTCTCTCTTTCTCAGCTGAGTAACTTAACGTACTACTACACAGTGAAAATTGTGGGTTTTGAGCATGAACCACCTCAACTTGCTGCTCTTCCTCCCTGTCTCAACCATGTGAATGACATTGATTGACCCCATGAGAGAATGTTGGAAGCAGATAAAGAGCCCAACAGGTATTTACAATTTGTCTTTGGAACTTATCCAGAGCAACTCTGCCTTCTCTCAGTTTTAACTTTTCTGGTGTCCAGACTCCTTGCCCCATTTTCTCATTCTCTATCTTCCATTTCCACCTTGTCTGTTTACCCAGTGGCTCAGTTTGACCTTCATACTCCTCAAGGTCATGTGTTCTGGCGTCTTCTCTTAGGAAAGAAGGGAGTGGCAGTGGCTAGAGAGGCCTATATTCAATTCCTATACCTGTGGTTCAACTAGATAACATGTCTGCTCAGAACTGGAGAGTCCCTAGGGACTTTGGTGGCTCCATATCTAACATGATATCCTGCAGTTCTTACTACTAGTCTCTCAGCAGCTAGCCGATGTTCGTAACAGTTACAAATCTCCAAGGGGACTTCCTGACACCCTCTGGTGTACCAGGGTACAACAGAAGCTGTGCAAAAAAGTATTTCAATCAGTTCTGGTCTCAGTGAGGTGGGAAACACAGTTTGGATCTCCTCTAGACACACATGCTCCCCCATACAGGCCAGAAATGATTAGCCCACAACCTAGGAGTCTTTGAAGGTCGTTACTGTTGGCCTTCTGACGTCATCTGTCCTCTGCATGGTAACCCATTCCATCTTTCAACTTGCCATTTCCTGCTAAATGTCCACTTTCAACTCCCTTATCTGACCTAACACCTCAGGATGGTACATCCGAATAAGACTTAGAAATGGTAGGACATGGTGTCTGGATGTGGTTGGACATATGGTACCAGTCATGGAGAGATGACAGTAGGAAGAGAAGCAGCGTGTTTTAGGGAGGAAGATCAGTGGTTTTGGCCATGTGAAGTTCCAGGTGACTGTGGCACATGTGTAACCATGGTTTCTGGAGGGGTTTGTTTTAGGCCTGGATCATACAGCCTGACTTTTTCCCTTCCCTCCAGAACATGTGAGTTCACTTCTCATCTTCTAGGGTCGCTGAAACATAAGGAACAGTACTGATCAGCTAATCCCAGTAATGTGAACCAGAGGGAATTTATACGTAACTGAAAAGACCCTTGTTATAGCAGGAATCCCTTATATACATCAGAGGTAGGTCCCAGCTTCTGGCAGCATCAGTGCATCTAAGCCTGTATTTTTCTTTATTTTTTATGACTGAATAATATTCCATTGCATATATTTACTACCTCTTCTTTATCCATTCATATGTTGATGGACACTTAGATGCTTCCCTAATATTTTGCCATTTCTGCCTGACTGTTGGTCTGAAGTTCATTCCAGATGCTGTTTGGGTCAACTGTGTAGTTTATACAAAACTATTAGATAAGGTTCCTTAAAAAGACCTCTGTTTATTCATCAGTGCATCTAAGCCTGTAATGTAATTGCTCCTTCAAATGCTAGCCAACACACAGAGAGGGTAGTGAGGACAGCTCCTACCTGCACTGCAGGTATTTGGGAGGGTCTGGAATTGTCAGCTGCTATTTGCAACATTGGTTGGCATCAGAAACAGGCATGGAGGAAAGCATGTTCTGAAACGTGTCCCAAGTCTATCTCTTGACTGAGAACTGGCTCCTTTCCCACCTAAAGGCCCACTCTAAAAGGCTGTTTCTTGAATTCATCATGGTGAGTGCCAAGTATGTGTGTGTGTGCACAAGCACGTGCACTTGAATGATGAGCCACTGAAACACAGGCCTCATAGATCTCTATACCGTCAGAGGGATGGTGTCAGAAGACAGTTCTGTGTCTAGCTTGAAGCTCAGAAAGGAGGCTGGGGTACAGATGCCGCTCTGGGAGTCAGTACATGCTAGGGGAGGTTGGGGTGTTTTGTTCTTTCTTAGGTTTCTTTTGCATTCTTAACCTCCCAGATTCCTTAATTTCAGTATTAGAGATTTATATTCTCTTTTAAAGACTCAGCACGCATGTGACTCTTGAGTGTGGTGATTTTTCCTTTATTATATAGTTGTGAACACTGCTGTTACAAGGTATAAATAACCTTTTCAGTAGAAAAATAAAAGGAGGGAATATTGTAAATTTTAAAAGAGGAACACTTTAAAATTATTTTTATTAATTTCAGAAAGACTGGAGAGTGAAGACAGGTCCTCTAAATGTCTTACAAGACTGAAATCCTTGAAGAGTTTGCAACCACCAAAAGAATCAACAGAATGCATAGAAATATGGACAAGTCAGTTGTAATAATTTTTAAGTCTTTTTATTGAAGTATCATTGATATGCAATCTTATATTGGTTTCAAGTATACAATACAGTGGTTCAACAGTTACCCATATTATTAAATCCTCACCCCCACCTAGTGCACTTACTATCTGTCAACATAGGAAAATGTTAACAAAATCATTGGCTTTATTCTCCATGCTGTACTACCATCCCTGTGACCAACTTACATTATGATTGAAATTTTTGTGCCCCTTTATCCCCCTCATACTCCCCATCTACCCATCCCAAACCCTTCCCCCGTGGTAACCACCAGGTCTTTCTCAGTGTCTGTAGATCTACTGCTATTTTATTCATTTTGTTTTGCTTTGTTTTTAGATTCCACAAATAAGTGGAATCATATATTTGTCTTTCTCTGCTTGGCTTATTTCACTTAGCATAATACCCTCTAGATCCATCCATGTTGTTCTAAACGGCAGGACTTCTTTATTTTTTATGACTGAATAATACTCCATTGCATATATTTACTACCTCTTCTTTATCCATTCATATGTTGATGGACACTTAGATGCTTCCCTAACTTGGCTATTGTAAATAATGTGGCAATAAATATAGGGCTGCATATAGCTTTTTGAATCAAAGATTTTGTTTTGCACCAATTTACATTCCCACCAACAGTGCAAGAGGGTTCCTTTTTCTCCACATCCTCGTCAAACTTGTTATTTCGTGTCTTTTGGATAGTGGCCATCCTAACTGGTGTGAGGTGATATCTCATTGTGTTTTTGGTTTGCATTTCCCTGTTGATTAGTGATGTGAAGCATCTTTTCATGTGCCTGTTGGTCATCTGTATTTCTTCTTTGCAGAAATGTCTGTTCAGGTCCAATGCCCTTTTTTAATCAGGTTATTTGTTTTTTGGATGTTGAGTTACGGAAGTTCTTTACATAGTTTGGATGTTAACCCATTAGCGGATCAATCATTTACAAATATATTGTCCCATACTATAGGTTGCCTTTTTGTTCTGCTGATGGTGTCCTTTGCTGTACAGAAGCTTTTTAGTTTGATATAGTCCCACTTGTTCACTTTTCTTTTGCTTCCCTTGCCTGAAGAGATGTGTCTAGGAAAAAATTGCTTATGCTTATCTTCAAGATATTTTTGCCTATGTTTTCTTCTAAGAGTTTTGTGATTTCATGTCTTACATTTAGGTCTTTGATCCACTTTGAGTTTTACTTTTTGTATGGAGTAGGTAATCCAGGTTCATTCTCTTGCACGTAGCTATTCAGTTTTGCCAACACCAGTTATTGAAGAAACTGTCTTTTCCCCATTGTATATTCATGGCGCCTTTAGCATATATTAATTAACCACCTATGTGTGGGTTTATTTCTGGGCTTTCTAATCTGTTCCATTTTCTATGGGTATGTTTTTGTGCCACTACTACATTGCTTTGATTACTGTAGCTTTGTAGTATAGCTTAAAGTCAGAGAGCATAATACCCCTAGCTTTGTTCTTCTTTCTCAGGATTGCTTGGATTATTTGGGGACTTTTGTGGTTCCATATGAATTTTGGAATTATTTGCCTCTAGTTCATTGAAAATGCTCTTCATATTTTGATAGGGATTGCACTGAATCAGTAAATTGCTTTAGGCAGGATGGCCATTTTGACAATATTAATTCTTCCTATCCATGAGCATGGGATAGATTTCCATTTATTGGTGTCTTCTTTAATTTCTCTTATGAGTGTCTTATAGTTTTCAGAGTATAGGTCTTTCACCTCCTTGGTTAGGTTTATTCCTAGGCATTTTATTCTTTTTGATGCAATTATAAATGGAATTATTTTCCTAATTTCTCTTTCTTTTAGTTCAGTGTTAGGGTCCTGATTGATTGGGGCTCTGCCACTTACCCCGTTTCTGTGTGGTCTTCTCTTCCTCACCAGGTGTAGGTGATCTGTTCTGCAGTCTTCAGGTCATTTTCAGGGTGAGTTGTATTTGCCATAGTTGCTTTCTTGGTGGGTGTATGAGAGGTTTCCACCTTGCCTTCCTACACTGCCATCTTTCTCTTCCCCTACTTTTAAAATATTAAAGTACATATAAAGGTACACCCAAGTATAGATTACAGAGAACTGAATGGGTGAGTTAATAAGTTCTCCTTGAGTGTAAATTAGGCTCTTTGGGATGTCCCTTTTCTTCCTCATCTACTTACAAACTGATGGATGGTGTTCCTTGAGTGCCTCAGAGTCTCCTATTACTCCTAAGTCAAAACTAAAAAATGATAGATCCAATGTCCCTATTAATTCATTAGTTAATTCTGCATTATTTCATTGAACACCACCAAGCAGTCACTGTCAGTCTCCAGGTTTCTTTTTCTCTGATGTACAGAGCTGCTCCAGATAATTTGCATCTTTCATTCATTCTCTGTGTCAGAACTCTAAGTGAGGGGGCGTCCCAGGGCCAGGAAACCAAACTTTCAAGGTCAGTGGCAGTATATTTTACATTGATGAGACCAAATATGTTTTGCTGAGAATATTGATAAAACCATTTATTTCTACCAAGGGCTATTTACACTGATAAGTGGTCAAATACAAGAACCAAAATAAATATGGATGACCCTGGCATTGCTGCCTCTGACACTTTTTTAAATTACTTTAATATTTTTCTATAAAGTCTGTAGGTGTGGATGGTGCCAAACTGTATTTAATTTCCCTGTACCTCCTGGAATTGCAGTTGTTAGTTTTATGTACTAATTCTTAAAGGAAGAGATATTTTTCTGTATGAAGATACAGTGCTTAAATTTGATAATACAACTCTCCTTCTAAATATGTTAAACTTTAATTAATGAAGATGTGTGTTTAATGAGATATGCAGATTAATTGAAATACAGAATTATTAAAACCTTCCTAAAACAAAATTTTTACAATTCTCCACCTTAATAAATTGTATTCAATATAATCTATTTATCATCCTTTGATTAGTCTGGATTTTTGTCATGCTTCAGGATATAAAACAATCATTTATGCTTCGACTATAATATATATGAGTATAGAGAGGAAGAAAGTATTTCCCACTCTTTACTTCCAGGATCTAGCCTTAGAACTTCACTTAAAACAACAACTAACATCCTCTCTATTTATTTCCTTTTGATTGCCTCTTTAACCCAAGGGTACAGCCCCAAATTCAATTTCAACGGGAATTTTTTATTTAAGGTTTTAAAATCACCGTTAATCCTTTTTCCAATTTCAATTGGAAGTCATACATTTTAGCAAGATATGTTTAAGTTGCTGACTAAGCCAAGCAAATGAGTGTCCCCTGAGTTTTAGAAGGCAAGCATTTTTAAACAAAATCCTAAGATGACTTTAGATGTAAATTTATCTGCTAGCTGAGTGCTATAATCATCTCCAGCCTTTCTCCTATTTCTTCATTCATTGTTTAGGCAATGAATATTTATTAAGTGTCTACAAGCTGTCAGACAGTGTGTGGGATGCTGGGGGACACATAGGAGACAAACCCCAATCGTGCCTTCAGGGTATTTATGAGAGCAGTGGGGCATTAGGCAGGGAGTCTCTTTGGCATCATTGGCTGATAGAATAAAAGCTTGGTTTCAAGGTAATTGTTCTCAGTCAATGAAAAAGCAAAATTTTAGCAGCCTTCCTGAAAAATTCAAGCTCTCTGGCTGCAAAAAAAAAGAAGTCCCACCTTCCCCGCAAAAAATATTCTAGTGGCTTCAACGAATGATGGTACTAGATCAGTGATTTTCAAACTCTAGTGTGCCTGAATTACTGGAGTGCTTATTAAAATACAGACTGCTGGGCCCTCACTGGAGGCTCTGATTGAGTGGTCTGGGGTTGGAGATGGGAGGGGTGGGTTTGCATTTCTGAGAAGTACCCAGGTGAAGCAGGTGCTGCTGGTTTGGGGACTACACTTTGAAAACCACTGGTCTAAAGCATTTTGTTCTTTAATAGACCCTTATTCTGGTGACAATAATGATGTTAAGAATGATCATGAGAATATTGCACACCTGGTAAGCCCTTGTAGCACGCCAGGTATTTTGTTCTTTACATCCATCATTACATTTAATTCTCACAACACCTTAATGAAATAATTGTGATTACTAGCCTCATTCTACAGGTGAGGAAATAAACGTTTAGAGAGGTTAATTAATTTGCTTGATGTTACCGAGCTAGTAAGTGACAAAGACAAGAATTTGAATTTAAATCTTTCTAACACTCATCTGTGCCCCAACCCCCATGCTCTTCTGCCTTCCTAGGATGGCCAGCACACCTGGGCAGTGATGGAAAAGTACAGTCATAGTCTATCTGGGAAACAGCACAGACGTCTGGGGGCCTGGCTCCACATGCACCTGCACCTACAGGATTCTGAACAAATGGCTCTTTAGACTCTCATGGGAAGGAGATAGCAGAATTTCCTTTAGTAATCCATTCTAGTGGCTAATAAGCTTTTTTTGTGATGGGAAATTCTCTTTTTAATTAGGTAAAATGTTTCCGTTGTACAGATTTTTAAAAGCCATTATATCATCAAAAATTAGATAACTGTAGCATAGTACATCCAGTTGAATTGACCACAGCTCTAGATAAAACAGGAGTTAACAGTGAGGGCTGGAACAAGGTCTGCTGCTTTTCCCAGAAGGTCAAATACGCCCCTTCGCAGTCCTCATCCATTTACAATGCATTTCAAAAGGTGTCTGTGCAATTAGTTTGATCTTCCCTGACCTATCTGAATTCAAGTATTTTTTGTATATCTCCTGACAGGAAAGCAGTAATTATTCAGTATATTAATTAATAGTTCTCTCAGGAGAGTCCAGTGATCTTCCCTATAGGGAGGGGAAAATCAGAGAATGTGTTGGTGGTTCATTAGCATCCTGGGAAGGGTCACCTTGCTTCCTGGGTAGAAAACAGTTGGGGAACTGTTCCCATCTCCTGACCTCGCATCAGACTCTTCTCCCACCCACAGAGTGTAAGGGGGTGTTTTGTGTGGGCTATTAGTATAATAATATAATATCGTTATTATAAAACAGAACAGATATAGAAACAACACAAAACAGTTGTATGACTTAAGAATTATTCTGAAGTGAATGTTCTTGAAACCACTGCCAAGTCAAGAAAGAGAATTTTGTCACCCACAAATGTTAATTTTATGTGTCAATTTTAACTTGACTGGGCTAAGGGATTCCCAGATAGCTGGTCAAACATCATTTCTGATGTGTCTGAGGTGCTTCTGGAAGAGATTAGCATTTGAATCAGTGGACTGAGTAAAGAAGATTGTCCTCACCACTGCAGGTGGGCAACATCCAGCCCATTCAGGGCCTGAAAAGAACAAAAAGATGAAAGAGGACGGATTCACTTTCTACTCCGGCTGAGACATCCATCTTCTCTCCGTCTCAGACATCGGAGCTTCTGATTTCAGGCGTTTAGACTCGGACCGGGTCTCATCTTGTCAGTCTCCTGATGCTCCGGCCTTCAGGCTGAGACCACCGGCTGTCCTGGGTCTCCAGCTTGCAGATGGCAGACCTGGAACTTCACAGCCTCCACAGTCACGTGAGCCAAGTCCAGTGATAAATATCCCCACATATGTGTATCTCCTTTGGGTTCAGTTTCTTTGGAGAACTCTGACTAATACGCCCACCCAGAAGTCCCACCTCCCCCGCAAAAGTAACCAAATGCTGAATTTCTGTAATTGCTTTGCTGCATTTTTATAGTGTTATCCTGCATGTGTGCATCCTAAGCACTATAGTTTAGTCTTCCTCATTTTTTAAATTTGATGTGTCTTTAGGTCTCTTTTCCCATACAGAATCCCTCTCCGCCCTTTTCTTTAAATTTATGTGGAAGAATACAGGCTATTTGACCTTTGCAGTTTCCCCAAATCTGGATTTTGCTGATTGCAGACTCTTGGTGTAGTACATGTTCCCCTGCCCTCTGTATTTCCTGAGAATTGGCAGCTGGATGCAGACACAGGATCAAACCGATGTTTACTCCCTTTGGCAAGAATCTAGGTAGTGTTGGATAAGATCATAGGAGGCACATGGCATCTGTCTCTCTTTTTATGGTAAGAACAGTTTTGATGCTTACTCTACATCTTTTAATTCATCAGCACTGTAAAATAATGCAATTCTTGTTCTATCATTTCTTTCCCATTATTGGAATATGTTTATAAAAAGATATTTTATTTGCTGTTGTAGTCAACATGTATAGTTCAGTAGTATAGTTCATGTAGGGATAGAAGGGTAAATGGTTGATTCTTTAACTTTATTTACCAGTTCTTATGAATTAGCTCCCTATCATATTTCAAAGGTGACCAATTCCTTTTTTAAAAGATCATTTAAAAACTTACAGGTTTAGGGAGTTCTGGGAAGATGGAGGCGTGAGCAGGGCGGCAGAAATCTCCTCCCAAAACCATATATATTTATGAAAATACAATGAATACAACTATTCGTAAAAGAGACCAGAAGATATAGCACAGCACCCAGCCTGTAGCTACACCTGAGAGGACTCGGCACCCGGTGAAGCGGGTAAGATACGGAACCGCGACCCAGCGGGAATGAGCACTCCCTCACCCCAGCGCACCGGCGGGAGGAGAGGATTCAGAGCGGGGAGGGAGTGGAAGAACAGGCCCGCAAAGTAACCAGCCCTAGTGATCTGTGCTGGGAGCACTAACACACATCGCGTGGTGTATCGGAGATTGGAGAGACAGAGGGTGCAGGATTTGAGCCGGGGAACGCACCCAAGTCCTTCCAGCCGGCTCCCCGGGACAAAAGAAAAGTGCGCACTTTTTTAGCAGTCTTGAAGAGACAGGGGCCCAAAGGAGGAGCAGGATCGTCCCAGCACACTCGGCCCAGCAGGCTGGGAGGCCTGGGGAATTTCGGACCCCTTGGCTGGCGACTGGGAAAAAGTAGCCTCACTGAGACTTCCTACAGAGATCAGCAGCCTCCCATTCGTTCCCACCCGGCCAGAGCTACAAAGGGCCGTGTGGAGCAGCGCGGCCGAGGCTGCGGAATAGTGGAGCAGCAGCGCCACCTACAGCATCCTCACAGAATCCACTCGCGGTGGGCGTTTTTTTTTGTTGTTGTTTTATTTGCTTGTTTGTTTGTTCCTTCCTTTCTTTCTTTCTTTTTCTCCTTTTTTCTTCTTTTTCTTTTTAAAAGTCTTAAAGAGCCCAGCTGACATACGTGGCACCCACCAGTGACCACTTCGATCACCATGAAAAGACAGAGGAATGTGGTACAAACAAAGCTCCAGACCCAGACAACAGCAGAGAGGGAACCTGAAGGGATGGAAATGCACAACCTTCCTGAAAAAGAATTCAGAATAAAAGTCATACCCATACTGATGGATCTACAGAGAAATATGCAAGAGCTGAGGGAGGAAGTGAGGGAAATGAGGAAAGACAATGCAGAAATGAGACAAGCGATTGACGGGCTTAGCAGCAGACTGGACGAGATGCAAGAGACTGTTAATGGAATAGAAATCAGAGAACAGGAATAAAGAGAAGCTGAGCCAGAGAGAGATAAAAGGATATCTAGGAATGAAAGACTATTAAGAGAAAAGGAGCAATATTCGCATTATAGAAGTACCAGAGGAAGAAGAGAGAGAAAAAGGGATAGAAAGTGTCTTTGAAGAAATAATTGCTGAAAACTTCCCCATGCTGGGGAAGGAAATAGTCTCGCATTCCACGGAAGCCCACAGATCTCCCAACAAAAGGGACCCAAGAAAGACAACACCAAGACACATAATAATTAAAATGGCAAATATCAGACTTCCGGGAAGATGGCGGTGTGAGCAGGGTGGCAGAAATCTCCTCCCAACACTATATTTATCTACGAAAACACAGAAAATACATCTATTCCTAAAAGAGAGACGAGAATACACAGGAAAGCGCACAGCGTGCAGCTACACCCGAGAGGACTCGGCACCCCAAGAGGCGGTCTTAAAGAGCCCAGCTGACATACGTGGCAACTATCAGTGACCAATTCTACAGCCATGAAAAGACAGAGGAATATGGTTCAGACCAAAATCAACCAGACAACCCCAGAGAGGGAGTCTGAAGGGATGGAAATGCACAGCCTTCCTGAAAAAGAATTCAGAATAAAAGTCATAACCATGCTGATGGACCTACAGAGAAATGTGCAAGAGCTGAGGGACGAAGTGAGGGAACTGAGGAAAGACAATGCAGAAATCAGACAAGCGATCGACGGGCTTAACAGCAGAATGGATGAGATGCAAGAGACTGTTAATGGAATAGAAAACAGAGAACAGGAGTACAGAGCAGCTGAGGCAGAGAGAGATAAAAGGATTTCTAGGAATGAAAGAATATTAAGAGAACTGTGTGACCAATCCAAACGGAACAATATTAGCATTATAGGAGTACCAGAGGAAAAAAAAAAAAAAAAAGGGATAGAAAGTGTCTTTGAAGAAATAATTGCTGAAAACTTTCCCTCACTGGGGAAGGAAGTAGTCTCGCAGTCCACTGAAGCTCATAGATCTCCCAACACAAGGGACCCAAGGAAGACAACACCAAGACACATAATTAAGATGGCAAAGATCAAAGATAAAGACAGGGTATTAAAGGCAGCTAGAGAGAGAAGAAAGATCACCTACAAAGGAAAACCCATCAGACTATCATCAGACTTCTCAACAGAAACCTTACAGGCCAGAAGAGAATGGCATGATATATTTAACGTTATGAAACAGAAGGGCCTCAAACCATGAATATTGTATCCAGCACGATTATCATTTAAATATGATGGAGGGATTAAACAATTTCCAGATAAACGAAAGTTAAGAGAGTTTGCCTCTCATAAACCACCACTACAGGATATCTTAAATGGACTGCTCTAGATGGAAGCACACCTAAGGCTAAAAAGATGTCACCAGAGAAAAAAAAATCATAACAAAGAAAGCAGACCATCCAAATACTAACTAAAGGCAAAGAATAAAACACCTATTATAGAAAGAATGGAGGAGGAGGAATAAGAAGGGAGAGAAAGAAAGAAACATCAGACTGTGTTTACAATAACTTAACTAGAAAGTTAAGTTAGATTGTTAGATAGTAAAGAAGCAACCCTTGAACCCTTGGTAACCACGAATCTAAAGCCAGCAATGGCAATAAGTACATACCTATCAATAATCACCCTAAATGTAAATGGACTGAATGCACCAATCAAAGACACAGAGTAACAGAATGGATAAAAAAGCAAGACCCATCTATATGCTGCCTACAAAAACTCACCTCAAATCCAAAGATATACACAGACTAAAAGTGAAGGGATGGAAAAAGATATTTCACGCAAACAACAAAGAGAAAAAAGCAGGTGTTGCAGTACTTGTATCAGACAAAATAGACTTCAAAACGAAGAAAGTAGCAAAAGATAAAAAAGGACATTACATAATGATAAAGGGGTCAGTCCAACAAGAAGATATAACCATTATAAATGTATATGCACCCAACACAAGAGCGCCAGCATATGTGAGACAAATACTAACAGAATTAAAGGAGGACATAGACAGCAATGCATTCACCTTAGGAGACTTCAACACACCACTCACTCCAGAGGACAGATCAACCAGACAGAAAATAAGTAAAGACACAGAGGCACTGAACAACACACTAGAGCAGATGGACCTAACAGACATCTACAGAACTCTACACCCAAAAGCAACAGGATACACATTCTTCTCAAGTGCACATGGAACATTTTCCAGAATAGACCACATACTAGGCCACAAAAAGAACCTCAGTAATTTCAAAAATATTGAAATCCTACCAACCAACTTCTCAGATCACCAAGGTATAAAACTAGAAATAAATTTTAGAAAGAAATCAAAAAAGGCTCACAAATACATGGAGACTTAACAACACTCTCCTAATTAATCAATGGGTTAACGACCAAATCAAAACAGAAATCAAAGAATATATGGAGACTAATGACAACAACAACACAAAGCCACAACTTCTGTGGGATGCAGCAAAGGCAGTTCTAAGAGGAAAGTATATTGCAATCCAGGCCTATTTAAAGAAGGAAGAACATTTCCAAATGAATAGTCTAAAGACACAACTACTGAAATTGGAAAAAGAAGAACAAATGAGGCCCAAAGTCACCAGAAGGAGGGACATAATAAAGATCAGAGAAGAAATAAATAAAATTGAGAAAAAAAAAACAATAGAAAAAATCAATGAAACCAAGAGCTGGTTCTTTGAAAAAATAAACAAAATAGATAAACCCCTAGCCAGACTCATTAAGAGAAAAAGAGAATCTACACACATAAACACAATCAGAAATGAGAAAGGAAAAATCACGACAGACCCCACAGAAAATCAAAGAATCATAAGAGAATATTATGAGAATCTATATGCTAACAAGCTGCAAAACATAGAAGAAATGGACAACTTCTTAGAAAAATACAACCTTCCAAGACTGACCAAGCAAGAAACAGAAAAACTAAACAGACCAATCACCAGCGACGAAATCGAATTAGTAATCAAAAAACTACCCAAGAACAAAACCCCCGGGCCTGATGGATTCACCTCTGAATTCTACCAGACATATAGAGAAGAAATAACACCCATTCTCCTTAAAGTTTTCCAAAAAATAGAAGAGGAGGAATACTTCCAAACTCATTCTATGAAGCCAGCATCACTCTAATACCAAAACCGGGCAAAGACCTCACCAAAAAAGAAAATTACAGACCAATA
>JAVSCE010006913.1:25000-95267 GCA_032199065.1 Smutsia gigantea | reverse complement strand
AGAAGTTGGAACTTTGTGCTATTGTTGTCATTTGTCTCCATATATTGTTTGATCTCTGTTTTAATTTGGTCATTTATCCATTGATTATTTTGGAGCATGCTGTTAAGTCTCCATGTATTTGTGAGCCTCTTTGTTTTCTTTGAACAATTTGTTTCTGGCTTTATACCTTGGTGATCTGAGAAGTTGGTTGGTAGAATTTCAATATTTTTGAATGTACTGAGGTTCTTTTTGTGGCCTAGTATATGGTCTGTTCTGGAAAATGTTCCATGTGCACTTGAGAAGAATGTGTATCCTGTTGCTTTTGGGTGTAGAGTTCTGTAGATGTCTGTTAGGTCCATCTGTTCTAGTGTGTTGTTCAGTGCCTCTGTGTCTTTACTTATTTTCTGTCTGGTTGATCTGTCCTTTGGAGTAAGTGCTGTGTTGAAGTCTCCTAAAATGAATGCATTGCTTTCTATTTCCTCCTTTAATTCTGTTAGTATTTGTTTCACATATGTCGGTGCTCCTGTTTTAGGTGCATATATATTTTAAATGGTTATATCCGCTTGCTGGGCTGCCCCTTTATCATTATGTGATGTCCTTCTTTATCTCTTGCTACTTTCTTCATTTTGAAGTCTATTTTGTCTGATACAAGTATTGCAACACCTGCTTTTTTCTCCTTGTTGTTTGCATGAAATATCTTTTTCCATCCCTTCACCTTTAGTCTGTGTATATTTTGGGTTTGAGGTAAGTCTCTTGTAAGCAGCATATAGATGAGTCTTGCTTTTTTATCCATTCTATTACTCTGTGTCTTTTGATTGGTGCACTCAGTCCATTTACATTTAGGGTGATTATCGATAGATATGTATTTATTGCCATTGCTAGGTTTAGATTTGTGGTTACCAAAGGTTCAAGGGTAGCTTCTTTACTATTTAACAGTCTACCTTAACTTTCTTGTTAAGTTATTATAAACACAGTCTGATGATTCTTTATTTCTCTCCCTTCTTATTCTTCCTCCTCCATTCTTTATATACTAGGTGTTTTATTCTGTACTCTTTTATGTTTCCTTTGACTTTTTTTGTGGATAGTTGATTTTACTTTTTGCCTTTAGTTAGTATTTGGATGGTCTGCTTTCTTTGCTATGATTTTATTTTGTCTGGTGACATCTTTTTAGCCTTAGGAGTGCTTCCATCTAGAGCAGTCCCTTTAAGATATCCTGTAGAGGTTGTTTATGGTAGGCAAACTCCCTCAGCTTTCGCTTGTCTAGGAATTGTTTAATCCCTCCCTCAAATATAAATGATAATTGTGCTTGATGCAATATTCTTGGTTCAAGGCCCTTCTGTTTCATTATGTTAAATATATCATGCCATTCTCTTCTGGCCTGTAAGGTTTCTGTTGAGAAGTCTGATGATAGTCTGATGGGTTTTCCTTTGTAGGTGATGTTTTTTCTCTCTCTAGCTGCCTTTAATACTCTGTCTTTATCTTTGATCTTTGCCATTTTAATTATTATGTGTCTTAGTGTTGTCTTCCTTGGGTCCCTTGTGTTGGGAGATCTGTGGGCTTACATGGTCTGAGAGACTATTTCCTTCCCCAGCTTGGGGACGTTTTAAGCAATTATTTCTTCAAAGACACTTTCTATCCCTTTTTCTCTCTCTTCTACTTCTGGTACTCTTATAATGCGAATATTGTTCTGTTTGGATTGGTCACACAGTTCTCTTAATATTGTTTCATTCCTAGAGATCCTTTTATCTCTCTCTGCCTCAGCTTCTCTGTATTCCTGTTCTCTGATTTCTATTCCATTAACAGTCTCTTGCATCTCGTGCAGTCTGCTGCTAAGCCCGTCGATTGCTTGTCTCATCTCTGCATTTTCTTTCCTCACTTCCCTCACTTCCTCACTTCCTCCCTTAGCTCTTGCATGTTTCTCTGTAGATCCATCAGTATGGTTATGACTTTTATTCTGAATTCTTTTTCAGGAAGATTGTGCATGTCCATTCCATCAGGCCCCCTCTCTGGGGTCTGGCTAAGCTTTGTCTGGACCATATTCCTCTGTCTTTTCATGGTGATAGAAGTCGTCGCTGGTAGTGGCCAAGTTTGTCAGCTGGGAGAACAAAGTCCATTCCTGTTTGTTGTTCTCCTTGCCCTTTTCAGGGGCCTGAGCTGTTTACCAGCACACCAGGAAGCAGTCTCTGGTATAATCCCCTAAGCTGCCTGTGTGCGGGGTTGCCCTCTGCTTAGCCTATAGCACTTCTGGGGTTTGCAGTCTTGTTGGGGGCGTTCTGGTCCCCTTGGTGCCTTCTGAACCTGGTTCTGGTGTCCTTCCCACTTAGCTGTGCGCCAGCCAGGATGTGATTCTGTGAGGATGCTGTGAGTGGCGCTGCTCCTCCACTGTTCTGCAGCAGCTGCGGTTCCACCCGACCCTTTGCGGCTCTGGCTGGGTGGGGGGAAGGGCACCAAATGGCAGGCTGCTGATCTCTGTGGGAAGCCTCAGCATGGCTGCTTTGCCCGGCCACCAGCCAGAGGGTCTGAAATTCCACAAGACTCCCAGACCTCTGGGCCGAGTGCGCTCGGACGATTTTGTTTCGCTGTTGGGCCCTTGTCTCTTTAAGACTTTTTTTTTAAAAAGCACACATTTTTCTTTTGTCCTGGGGAGCCGGCTGAGAGGACCCAGTTGCGGTCTCATCTCAGATCCTGCACTTGTTTTCCTAATCTCTGATACACCACACGATGTGTGTCAGTGCTCCCGGCGCAGATCACCAGGGCTAGTTATTTTGCGGGCCTGTGCTTCCACTCCCTCCCTGCTCTGAATCTTTTCCTTCCACTGGTGCTCTGGGGTGGGGGGAGTGCTTTTGTCCCGCCAGGTCATGGCTTTGTATCTTACCCCCTTTGTGAGGCGCTGAGTTCTTGCAGATGTAGCTATAGCCTGGCTGTTGTACTGTATCTTCTGGTCTCTCTTTTAGGAATAGTTGTATTTGTTGTATTTTCACAAATATATATGGTTTTATATATATATAAATCTCTGGGAGGAGATTTCCGCCACCCTGCTCACACAGCCATCTGCTGAGAAGTCTTAGATATGGAACTTCTTAATGATTGAATCTCTATCCTAAATTTGTCCCTGAGTTCTTAAATATTTTTCTGTACCTCCACGACTATGTTTATGACTTTTATTTTGAACTCTTTTCAGGAAGATTGGTGAGTTCAGTTTCATTTGGCCCTTTTTCTGGGGTTTATGAGCTTTGGTCTTTGACGTTTCATATTTCCATGTGGCACCCTCTAGTGCCCGGAAGCTCTACTCTCGAGCTGCTCAGCCCTGGAGTGAGGTCAGGGGTCACAGGAGAGCGGTGCTGGTGCCTGGGAGGAGGAAAGAGCTGTTTCCTGCTTCCTGGCTGCAGTGCCTGTCTCCACTGTCAAAGCCAGTGGACCGAGCAGTAAGCCTCTGTGCTTAGCTGTCATAGGCAGGGCCTCCCTTTGGCTGGCCTGACGCCAGGGCAGTGACTGCCAGTATGTAAGGCAGTGCCGGCAGGTCAGGAGGAAGGTGCAGCAAGCTGCGTATCACAGTGGGGGGGCCCTGGAACTGAGTATCCAGTCAGGGGGATGGAGTACTTGAAGCTCCTGCAAGTCCACAATCTGCTCAGCAGATTGTCCACCACACCCAGACAACTTTGTCCACCTATCCCTTCTCCTGCGCAGCAAGGTCCGTTCAAACTCCACCCCTTCAGTGGCCCTTTCTCTCTGTTAGGCAGCCTCTCAGGCCGCTTGCCTTTCCTTTGTCCTAGAGCCCCCAGGTGTGGATCCCTTTCCTCCACAAACAGCTGGACTCTCAATCTCTCTAAGTATTCTGCTCGTCTTAGCTTTCCAACCCCACTAATCTTCAGAGCACCATGCAATGTAGGTTTGTGCTCCCAAAACAGATCTCCAGGGCTGGGTGTTCAGCAGTCCTAGGTTCTATCTATAACCCCCTTCCCGCTCCATTTCTCTTCCTCCCGCCAGTGAGCTGGGGTGGGGGAAGGGCTTGGGTCCCGCCAGATCTTTGGTACGTTACCCTGGTTTGTGAGGTCTACTCTGTTCTCCAGGTGTATGCAGTCTGGTGCAGCCTTCTTTCCTGTTACTCTTTTAGGATTAGTTGTATTAAGTATATTTTCTTATTATATGTGGTTTTGGGAGAAGTTCTCTGTCTCACCTCTCATGCTGCCATCTTGAATCAATCTCCTTTGTGAGGAATTTTAAACTGTTGAATACCTTCCCTTTTATCTACTTCCACACAAAGAAATACATAAAATTCTCACAAACATCTTCCAATTGGAAAAAAAGTGAATGGAGCATGCAGCTATGTAGCCCTGGGGAAGAGAGAAGGAAGATCTTTGGAAGTGGGAAATCTTACATATCACCACCATATTACAGAGGAAGCCATAAGGGGCCATTTTCTAGGATTCTTTTCTGTTTTACCCAGAGCATTGAGAAAATGATTCAAAGCCCATAGGGTGAAACATACCTCTGTGAGGTAGTCGTCTTAGTTACAAGACACTGAATGAGGGCTCAGAAGAGGGAGTGGTGTTCAGTGCCCCAAAAGGTCTTTAAACAATTCCAGCTGGCTCAACACTGCCCCCTACCAACACCCTGAAGTAACACAAAGTTTAATATAAAAAACTCTTGGGCTACAGATTGTAGCTCAGAGAGGAAGAAAAATGAATGCAGATCAGATGGAAAAAAAATCAAAGAAAACTTATCCACATGCCAATAGGGCAAATAGAAGATTTGGGAAGATGGGCACCATCATAAACATCATAAGCATGTGCAAGATGAAAGGAAATGATGTGCAGAGTGCAAGTTCACAGCAACAGAAATGCAATACAATATTGTATGGAAATAACAGCCAAAGAACACAGTCCAGAAGAAAACAGAATCTAAAGAACTGAAGAAAACTTCCATGTGTCTTTCGTGTTGTGGAAAAACTAAAACAGATTGTGAGCTCAATAAAACTAGCTCAGTACTGAGGAAATTAACAGATGAAATGGAAAGAGAAACAGAAAAATAGTGAGACTCCAAATGCTATTACATATCTCATTAAGTAATTTAGAAAGAGCAAGAATCAACTTCCTGATACAGGAAAAAAGGTTTGAGATAATCACAGTAATTTCAGTGGGAAAATAACAGAGACTGATGTAGTTAAGGAGAAGGTGATGGATTTGAAGGTTCACTAAATGAACCAGCACAATGATAACTAAAGTAACTCAAATACAGAACCCAAGATGTTGAACAGAAAGAACATTCCTAAATATAATAGAGGAAAAAAAGTCCTTGTAGTGGAGGAACAATGAACAGTTACTCATAGGGGCACATAGTGTTTTAGGAGGAAATGTATACAGAATCATCCATATCTTGGACTTTTGTTAAGTTATTGGACTTTAAGATTAAATACATAGCTCTTCAGGCATCCATCTAGATGGATACACAAGTCATTTATGAGGGAGAACATCACTTTGGATTTCTCCACAGTAGCAGTGGGGTGATATTGGTAATGTTCTGAAGGAAGAAAGTGTGACCCAAGGTAATTATAGCCAGCCAGCGAGTTCTTCAGGTAGAAAGAAAATAGGAAATCACACTCATACATAAAAGAATCCAAGAAATATTGCATACGGCACTTGTAGAAAAATGATTTGATTATAGATAGAACCAAATGATGGAATGAAAGCTTTTCTATTTTTACGTAGTAAAAAAAGAAAAGGTCAGCGTTACGTGTTACATCTACATAAACAAAGAGTAAAACTAAACAACTGGACAAATGTCTATTGAACTGAATGTAAATGCTGAACACTTGACAAAATAAAGATGAAAACAGAGCTAACAAAATGCTGGTGGTGAAAGAAGTTAAGAAAAAAATCATGTTTCATATCACAGAATCAATCGTTTTTACCAACATTGACACATATAAATAGAAACATATAATCCAGTGTTCTAAATGTTTTATAATTTTAGAGAAATGTTTTAGGGACATCTTATAAAAAATTTTTTTTTCTGAAGTTCAGTAACTCCTTCAATTCTAGATTTTATTCTTTTGTTAAAGCCAAATATTAAATACAAATCATCCAACTTATATATATCTGAATGTATGTCTGGAATGATATTCATCCCAGGTTTAATGCTGTTTTCTTTTCCGGCTTGGTGAGATTCGGCACAGTGTTTTGGTTTTTTTTGTTTCTGTTTTGGTCTTCTTTTAATTTTTCCTATATTTCTGAAATTATCTAATTTTTAATTTCCATTTTTCATTTTATGAAAGATGTTGAAAGAAATATGAGAATGGCCAAAGCAATTCAGAAGACACAACAGCAAAGAGAGGTGACTTGCCCTACCAAATACTGAAACATTATAATGCTACTGCAGAAATGAAAACAATCTGCTACTGAGGGAAGAGCTGGTACCTACGTTACTGAAACAAAGGGGTTCTATAAACCAACCCATGCTTACAGGAGGATTCGTTGTCTGTTAGCTATGACATGTTAGATCAATGGGATTATTTAACAATTATGTTGGAAAAAAATTCTAGATATTTGACAAATAAGTTAAAGCACTATCTCATATGACACAGCAAGTCCTTAATACTTGAAAGAATTAAGTTTAAAAAAGGAAAGATAAAAGAAAAAATATAAAAAGAAGAAGAAATTGTAGGTAATTTCTGGCTAAGGAACACCTTTATTATGATACCTGAAAAAGAAACAAAAATGGTGGTAAGACTGATTACTTGAAATTTTAAATGTTATGTGAAGAGCCATCAAAAAACGATTAAAATCAAGTGGGATATGGGGAAAAAATTTTGCCATATATATAAATAATAGTTCACTAATTAGTATCTTTAACATATAAGGAATTTCTGTAATTCAACAAGGAGATGAATGCCGTGAACAGATTAGTCACTAAAAGAAGAAACTAAAATAAAGTAAAAAAATGAAGTGAATTTTAATTTTACTTGTGGACAAATACAATTTTAAGACTGGGGGATATCAAGTTTGTTTCATACTATCAAGTAAGCAATTTAAAAAACTGGATAACACTCAAGGTAGATGAAATTTCGGGGAAAGGGCACTTTGCCACACTTTCGGTGGAACTATAACATATACAATTTTTTAAGGATGACTTTGCAGTATATTGCATCAAAACCTTAAAAATATACAGAAATTTTACTTTTAGGAACTTATTCTAAAGAACGAATTGACTATTGTGCAAAACAATGTTGCAGCATTGTTGCTGATAATTGAGAACATCTCGTCCCCAACTAAAAAGATTCTTCCCCCTAACCCCTCTGACCGCCCACAGGGAGAGATGAGGAAACTTACCTACTTAACTCTTTTCCCTCCACTTATCCTATAACATAGAATTTTGTGGAAGTCCCATTATTTTTAGGTTGCCAAGTTTATATTACACACATCTGTTTTGTAATTGTGAGTAAGTCTTCCATGCTCTGACTATAAAAACTGAGAGCCAGTGAACGTCATTCACCCAGCAATGATTGTGGAAGTATTCCTTCTAGAATTAAGAAAAAGCTCTGTGGGCTGGGCTTTCCATATATTTTGACATGGATGTAGCCCCAAAGCCTAGAAGAGAGCAGTGCCTTGGTACACAATAGGATTCAATATATATCTGAATATTTGTTGAATAAATGAATGCTAAGTGGTATGATCGGATCCATTGGGAAGACAATGTAATTCTGTGCCATTAAAACTGATGCTAGAGGGAGACCAAGACTGACCAGGGACCTTGTTTAGGATACAGCTTCCTCCCTCCCCCCACAAAACTGCCCCAGAATCTCTGGAAAAGCCCGTGGGGTATTGCATCTTTAATATGCACTGAATGTGGTTCTTCCACACTGAAGATCGAACACCATCATTCTGCTGATCCTGTATATTTTCATTCCAGCCTCGTTCATTTCTTCTGGGTCACATACAGCTGACACAATGTATTATATCCCCTGCGGTCTTTTTATCAGTCTTTCCTGTGTGTTTCCAGAATACCTCAAGCAGGTTTTTTTTTAAACATAGAAAATATGGGCAATAAACATCAACTTCTTGTCTTTTTAGATATCTTTCTCTTTGGTTTTCATATATGCTGGGGGTGGCCTAGAATTCTACGATCCAAATTCTTCACCCCGGAGCTCTGGTTCATGGCTCCACTGCTGTTTTGTGTCTAGAGTTGCCAGTGAACAGCTTGGTGGGAAAGCAATTCCCTCACCTTCTGGAAAAGCTCTTCTATCTCTCTGGTTCTTAGGGTCCTCACTTTATCTTTTAGTTCTGAATTTTCACCAGGATTGGTCTGCCCGTGAGAGTCCATAAGAATGAAATCCTGCTTGGCCCAGCTTTCTTTCAGTTTGAAGATGCTGGTCTTTCGGGCCTAGGCTGAAGACAAGGGTGTGATGCTAGCACCCGCTAGGCTGGAGGTGGGCAAACTTCTTCTGAAAACGTGAAGTCTTCAGGGAGCACTTGAGGCTCTGCGGGCTGTGCTGCCCGCCAGAGGGTCTGTGTTGCAGCTGCTAGCAGCCACTGCAAAATGTAAATGTGTGAATGAGGCTGTGTTCCAATAAGACTTTACTTATGGACGATGAAATTAGAATTTCGTGTATTTTCATGTGTCACAAAAAATTATTCTCATTTTGATTTTTTCCCAACCATTGAAGAGGCTTTCATAGCTTGCAGGCCATATGAAACCTTATTTTGCCCAGCCCTGCTCTAGGCCAACAGAGAAAACACAGTATAGGATTTTTCACAGTTGGAGAGGCTCTCTTCAGTGTGTTTATTTTGTTTATTCTGTATGTTTTTTCTTTCTGTCATTAACAACCTCTTTCCTAAAAAAAGATCCTTTGATTCCCAGAAAATAGGTCGTCTTTCAAAGGATAAGCAAGCTTGTGATTGCCTGTGGGGTTACTCTGGTAACTGCGAGGCAGGGGCCTTGTACGGTTACAAATTCAATCAGGTAGACCTAGGCCCTCCGATTTTACAGGATTATTTAGACAATTATCATGAACAAAAGAAGTTAAAGATTTAACTGCATGCTGCCCATAGGTAATAAATTACTATACCAGAAACACATCTCATGGAGTCCATGTTTTAGTGATGACGTTACCGATCACTCCCATTTCCAAAGGTACCAAAGGGCTGAACAGGATATACATTCCTTACTTCTAAAACTATTTCCCTTAACGTCATTGTTTCTTTCTTTTCCTTCTATAATTCCTCACAGCTGAATATTGAACCTTAGATCTATCTTTCATGCCTGATTTTTTTTTCTGAATGAAACAGTTCTTTCATCTTTTCCATCTCTGTCTTTTTGTTCTATGTCTTGGGAGATTTATTTGATTTGACTTTCCAGATCATGAATCTGGGAATCCTCTATGCCTGTTACGTTATGTTCTCTGCGCCCACTGAATGTCTTATTTCAGGAAGCAGTTTCTAATCTCTAACAACTTTGGGGTTCTTATGATGCCTTTTCCACGGCAGTAAATAATGCTGTGCGTGCTGATTAGATTCTATCCTAAGTATGTCCCTACTGTGGTCTCTAAATACCATTCCTACAAAAAGGAAATGACGACTCCTGGGAAGAAGGGCTGATTCCAGGTGTGGAGCAGGGAATGTGCAAAATGAACCTGCAGCAGTACATCTGGCTGAATAGCAAGCAGAGTGAGTGATGACCGAGGTTGTCTGAAGGGTTCAGGCACCAAGATAGAGAGGCTCTCATGGACCAAAGACGGGACACTTGGAGCATCAAAAAGTCCTTTGTAACTACAATGGAAGGAAATGTGAAATATGTTAAAAGAAATGAGTTCATAATGGTAAAAATACAGCATCTCCCTTTTGGAGTACCCATGGGAAGCCAATTCTTCTTTTCCTCTTCTTTTCCACAAAAGAAGCAAACACTTATCTTGCCTTTGTTATATGAACGGCCCTTCTGTTAACCAAATAGTTCCTAAGGAAGCTTCTCGTTAGATGTGTCTTCCAGCAAATAAGTGAAGAAGGAATGATGGGATTTGAAAGGCATCATTTTGCCACATCTAAGGTACTGATGGCTTGAGTGAGTCAATGATCACCATAGTTGCCAACGCCACGAAGAGAGAGACGGCCTGACAGGATGCGCCTCTTAAAGGAAGCACACAGCCCTCCCTATGAAATGTCTTGCCCCCCGGCCAGCCAAAATCAAATCTAAATCTAAAAATGTGCACCCATCTTCAGAAAGTGCTTCTCAGTGTATTTCTTTTTATTTTTCTTTGGTTTTTGAATCATGCAAGTATAGTACAGATATTAAAGGCTAAAAATGAAAATAAATTTAAGATTTGTATTGCATTTTTCTCTAGCATCCTGAATCACCTCTGAGTCCTTCAGAATCAGTATCTTTAGAGTTTCTCTCTGTCTTACCCGGTAGTGGTTTTTCTCAAATGCCTGGTGACCATTAGTTGCCATGTGTGTTTATTCAGGAAGGATGATCCCGGGCAGTGTCGGCTCCTCTGCTGTGGGCCTCGGTCCCCCAGTGCCAGATGGCAGGCTCTATGTGAACAGGGCGTGGGAGCCCATGGTGGGCAGGGGACCCCTGCATGGCACAGGTTTGCGAGCTGGCCGGCTGGCTGGAGACCGCACAGGCACCGCAGCCAGAAGGGCTGTGTTCTGCTGTATCCCAGTCCTGGGCTCAGCTAACTTCCCTTTTTCTCCTGCATCCTTTCCCTGTGTCTGTGCTCTGCCCTGCTTTCTCACCAGGACCTTATGTGGGGCCCTCCCCTTTGGAGCTCTTTTGCTTCTAGTAACTGTATTTACAGAGAGAGGAGGGACTCTGACTTTCCTGGCAGTCCTGCATGCAGCTTGGATGCCCCTGTCTCTACACCTATTGATACCCATCAAAGGGCTTCTGCAGGGCTGCCTTGGGAAGAACAACCTCAATCTCTGCTCTGATGTCTGCAATTTCCTCCCTTCCTAGATTTCCTCTACGTTTCTGGTCTGCAGGGGGCACCCTTTCTTGTCTGCCAATGCTAGGACAGCTCATAAATTACAAGAGTAATTTTTCTCCCATCATTACAAAATGATCTCAGGGAAGCAAGGATGGCAGATGTGTGAGCTCCGGAAACAGGTCCCAAAGACTTCACCTTACAGCATCGTGATTCTGCCTGTCTGTCAAGTCAAGGGCACACGTGATCATTATATTCATTTGGGAAGGCAGGGAAATGGGATATATCTAAGTGAGGTGTCAGAATCCATCAGTGTTCAAGAAAAAGAAAGTGACCTATGGATTTCAAGCAGAGGGGGACTGACGAAAGAAACTGGTTTTCAACTAAGAACTGGGGGTGGGTGCATAAGAAAGAACGGCCGCTGGTGCCGAGAGGCCAGGCAGTAAATGAAGACGTTGCACGGTCGGTGTGGCGTCCGGGCTGCCTGCTGGTAGGAGCTGAGGTTGCCTCTGCTCCTGTAGGGGGCTGGCACCTGCCTTCGGTGTCTGTGTCGCATGAGCACCCCTCACTGGAAAAACCCAGCGGGAACATCGCTCTCAGGGACATTTGGACAAAGGGGTTTCTTGCTTCCAACTCTTCCCGCGTGAGGGAGAAAAAGAAAACGTGGAGTTGAAAGACCAAAGGATGTCCTCCCTTGAAACAGCAAAGTTGCATGTGGAATTGATAGTAAGACCTCGAGTGACTTGCATCGGGGGTTCGGCAAATAGCCCAGGGGTCAGACGACCTGTTTCAATCTCTGCCTTTTAGCAGCACAGGGATTGCCATGCCTCAGTTTCCCCATTACAGCAGTGCTAAGAGTAGCATTTCTTAAAGTTGTTGTGAGAATTAAGGAGGTAATACAGGCACCGTCCTTAGAACAGTGCTTGGAACACTCATTCTTTTAGTTGCTTTTCAAATGATCCGGCATTCAGAGAAGTGATTCCATTAAAAAAATTTTTTTTCTCTCATTTGCTGGCAGTTGATTTTACAGAAGAATATTTTGATACCTTGTAGTGAAATAGCTCATGTGTTCAAAATCCATAAACTCCTGGGAAGTGTCTCTGAACAGAGAGCCACGTGAAGTGAGATGTGTTTGCTTGAATCCGGCCACATAGATCTTGAGTTTTACCCATTATGAGTGATTATTTTTCCACAGACATTTTGTCTTACAAAAATGTTTAAAATAATACAAATGTTAAAAGATTTTAGATTTATTTTTACTTATACCCTTCTCTCAAGAAGTGCAAAATGCTGTGATTAAGAAAAGAGGAAGAGACGAAGGTGGAGGTTTTAATAGCTGACCATATGGTATGAACATTGAATTTAGAATGAGGAAACTTGGATCTGAATCTCCATCTTGCCTGTTACTAGCTGAGTAACTTCAAGTCACTTAATACTGCCTGGTTTTATCTTCTCTCACCGTGAAGTGAGAGGGAATTGGACCAGGCGAATCCTACAGCTCCCCCAGCCCTGTTAGGTTATGGCTCCATGTTAAACTATTGTTATGTTGAAATCTAATTGGTTCAACCAAGAGATATGGCTCCATACATACGTGGAATCAAGTTGCCCGCTGATGAAATAAAGGCCATTTGAGGGTAAGGGGTCTTGTTTTGAGTCTCAAAGTCACTAAGGGCACAGTGTTACTCCTTGGTGTCTCACGTGCTGGGGATCCTCTCCTGACAGATGCTCAGGTGCCGAGAATTATCTGTAAACAGGGTTGATTTTAATTAGTACACTTTAAGAAGGCAAGGTAGGTATAGGCTATGTCTCTAAATATGAAATGATAAAAAGAGTACAAATGAATGGTTTTCCATATAAAATAGATTTCCTTTTCCAAAAAAGATATCCCATTTTTAAGAACTGAAGTATTGTTGATATACAATCTTATATTGGTTTCAAGTATGCATCACAGTGGTTCAACACTTACCCATATTATTAAATCCTCACTCCCACTAGTGTGCTGTTACTATCTGTCCACTCCCATATTGCTTTTTAAATTTCAAAATGTCCTGGGCATTTTTGTAAATGTGTGAAACATGCATTGATTTCCCCCACAGCGTTTCAGGAGGGATTGGAGAGCTCTGCCACTTTGAGAACAGAATTCAAACCTCTTAGCATGACACAAAAGATAAGATCATGATTGGACCTCTGTTCTCCATCCCTACCCCTCATCCACCCCAAAACTTCCCATTCTGGTCATTAAGGCAACTCCTAACCATTTCTTAGTGCCCTCTGTGTCCCCACCGCCTCGCATGGTCCCCAGCTGTTTGCTAAATGGACATCTCAATTTTGGATCTACATTCATGTTCCAGACTAGAGGACTTGGAGACACTAGTGACCAAGGGCAGCCAGGTAACCTTAAATGAGAGAACCATGTATTTGTTACCTCACAGATGCACCTGGCTAGACCAACAAGGAAGGCAGCATTAGCCAGTGGGCAGAGGGCAGCACGTTGCACGGGGGACAGGTAACATCACACAAGAATTCAGACCTGGTCAATCGCTGGCACAATGGGGCGACTCATGCAGGCTCCTGGACGCTCCTGTCCACCCCGCCTGTGGTTCTTCACCTATACATTTCTCCCCCCAGTATTTTGTTTTGAAAGTGTTTAGACATACATCAAAGTTGAAAGAACTTTACATAGAACTCCCATCCATTCACCTATCACTTAGATTTTAAAATATTTACTGTGTACTTGCCTCATCACTGATCTGCCCATCCGTCCATAACTGAACGAGTCCAGGCTAAGTGATACATTTCATACATCAGACTTTACCTCTAGACACTTCAGCATGGATAGACCAGCACCTGGAGTTCCATGTGTGCTTTTTCTTTGGATGTGAAATTCACATGCAAACACCCCAGTTTCAAGGAAGTGATTCACAAGTTCTGACAGATGTGTACGCTTATCTAACTTGGACCCTCATCAAGACACCATCCCCCAGCGCATCCAAGGTACAACCTTCCGGTTATGAAGTAATTCCTGGGATGTACCGAACAACATGGTGACTGTAGTTAACACTGAACTATGCATCTGAAAGTTGCTGAGAGCATGGATCTCAAAGCTCTCATCACAAGAGAAGAGATTCTGTAATTGCATGTGGTGACAGGTGTTACGTACACTTACTGTGATTTGCAATATATACAAGTATTGAATCATTCTGTTGTACACCTGAAACTATGATAATGTTGTACGTCAGTAATATCCAAAAAAAAGGAGCTGCAATCACCCCCAGAAATTCCTTCTTGTTCATTCCAAGTCAAGCCCTGCCGCTACTCCCACCTTCCAGGGCAAAACTCCGCTGTGGTTTCTGCACCGGGTCGGTTTGGCCTCTTCTAGAACTGGTAACGAGTCATGAGGGTGTATGCTTTGTCTTACTTCAGTCACCACAGTGCGCGTGAGAGCCATCCACGTTGTTGCGTGTGTTTTTACTGTGGACAGTAGTCTGTTGTACGGGCACCACGGGTTGTGTATCCAGTCCGCACCTGAGGGATACCTGGGTTGTTTCCAGCTTGGAGCTATTATGAATAGACCTGCTATGAACGCTTTTGCACAAGTCTTTGTGTTGACATATGTTTTCATTTCCTTTGGGCGAACACCCAGGTCGTACATTGCCGGGTCATGGGTGAGGTGTAGGTTTTGTTGTATAAGAAACTGTCAGACATTTTCCCAAAGTAGTCGTATCATTCTACATTCGGACCAACCATGTGTGACAGGGCCAGTCATCCTGTGCCCTTTTGCTAGCATTAGGTGCGGTCAGTCTTTTAAATTTTAGCTGTTCCGGTGGATAGGCTGTAGGTTTTTGGACCGTGATGATGTCTGGAAGGTTCTAGGGGAGGAGCAAGGCAGCCAGGAAGGGAGGTGGGCCCCAGAGGGCTCAGGGAGACAGCTATCTACTACGGCAGAAGTAGTGAATCTTCCGACAAGCGGCCATGGCCATGCCGGTGGCCCCACCCCAGCTAAAGAGCAGCTCTGTCTGGAGGTGAGGAAACAGATTTTTACCGTCGCCCTGTCACCAACTTGGGGTGTAACCTGAGGCTTTCCTGTTGTTGAACCCCATTTGTCCCTTCTGACCTAGGAGGAGATTGAAATAAATCATTTCCAAGGTTCCTGTCTTCTTTTAAATGTATTAAATACACCATAACCAGATGACCTCATTGTCCATGGAGTGCGGACTTCCCAGGCGAGGACTTGCTGGGGAGAATACACTCTAAAACCCCTGCCCCAAACTTCATGTGAAATGCATGAGTGCCCAGGATGGATCAAGTTTTAATCTGACCTAAATCCTGAATGAAAATACTATTGGATGGTAAATGTTTGGGGTCAGGGCTTTATGGTTCATTCAAGTTGCAATTCTAGACTCTTCAAATTTTACAAGAAGCAAAGACTAAGAGAATTTCATGGGAGAAAGGACCCAATTTAAATTTTTTGCCTTGATTTCCCAATTAGCATGGGTTGACTTGCCAAGACACAACCCTACATGTTAGGCAATCCTCTGTTTTTCCCAATAAAAGGATAACAATAAGTTTCATTTTTGCTCATTTGAACATATAAACTTTTGTGGCCTACTTACATAATTCAGTTACACACATACTCAAAGCCACATACAGTATATAAATTTTGAAACATTTCAATTTTTTCTCTTTTCTCATTTTATGCCAACAATGTTATTCACATGCATCTTTGATGTCATCATCCTATTTGCTCGCAAGCTGCTTCCCAAGTAATCTAAAGCACGTCTTCAAAAACACGTCGTCTTTCTCTAGGTTGTTTGAATATCTCCTGAGTCTTTGCAGGTCGCTGAAACCTTCAAACATTTTGGAAACTTTCATTTTGGAAATTTTGAACATATAAAAAAGAAGAAAGAATAGTTAACCAGTTTTATCAATTATAAACTAATGGTCTATTTTGTTTCACCTGTCCCTCCCCCATGTTGCAATAGATTATTTTAAAGTAAGTCTCAAATATCATATCACTTAATCCATCAATACCATCACATGTCCCATGTTCATATTCCCCTCCTTGACTCACAAATATTTTTTATATTTGATTTATGTGAATCAGGGTCCATATATTCACACACTGCATTGGGTTGGTGAGTCTCTTAAATCTCTTGTAGTTTACGATGCCCCCTCTGCCTTTTTCATTTTGTACTTGCGATTTGTTTTGTGAAGAAATCAGATCTCTTGTCCTGTGGAGTTTCCTACATCCTGTATTTTGTCGATTACACACACAACCTGACTGTGTCGGTCCGACCTTCATTTCTGGTCCACTGGTAGTTCAGGCAAGAGGATTCAGATTGTGCGACTGGTCCGTCACAGGCATCGGTATTGTGTGGTCTCCCAGTTATCGTGGGGACATTGATCGTTCCCCAGGTCCATTTGTGACAATGAGTGGCAAAGTGGTGAGCCTCTAATTCTATCGTTTCTTTGTTTGCTGGGCTTCCCCTACAAGAAGATGTGTCTCTTCTTGACTGTACGATCATCCCAAAACAGAGTTCCTCTACATGTTTGCATTTTTTTCTGTTTACCAGTTTTCAGAATAATGAGCTGGTTTTCAAATATCCTCCAAGGATGACAAATGAGATTTTAAAATCTTAGTCTCATTTTGATCGCGTGGGTTCTAAACTATCTTCCATGAGTCTGTTCTTTCTGACAACTAAACTGCTACATTTTTGGCTAGCGTGACCCTCTTCAGGGTGACTCCTGAATCCTTCTGACATGACCTTGAGTTCAACAAGGTGCTGCAGGCTCATCTTCTCCGTTTCCCGTCCCAGATCTGGAGTTGGCTGATGTCCTAGGAGCCTTGCTAGGCTCCTAGTAGGAAATGGCATTTAGAAATGGCAACCTGGGTGCTGGGGTGCTCATAGCTACTGGGCGGAGCACGGCTAGACTTGGAGCACTTCTAGCTAGGAAATACTTTATTCTTTGTAAGAGTAAATATGTTATAAGTTTATAATGATCATTTTCATTCAAATGAAGGATTATGGAGTTTTTCCTTAACTTGTTAGAGGCTATCTGTAACAGAAAAGTTTGGTTCCTAGTGATATTCTTTGCATACTTATCTCCTATAGGTATGTGGGCATGTTTCAGAATCACACTACCAGTATTATTACTAACTGTGTGATTATCAAAAACACGTAAGATTTCTTCGCACTTATTTTGTTTAGAGTGTCTCTTTAGAGGGTTTCTCACTGGGAGTGCAAATTACTGTTTCACAATCAAATCTCAAAACCAGGTATATGTGTAGCTTCCATTCCTGTCTCCTCCTAACTTACTAGATTTTGGGTTTTCCTCCCAAGGTTTATATATATAGACACACACACATACATAGTCACATATATGTATTCATATATATGTGCATTCATATATGTGTGTGTGTGAATATATATATATATATATATATATATATATATAAAATATAAGCACACATTTATTCCCCTTTTCTTAGATAAAAGGCATCTGGTCTGCTGTACACAGTGTTCTGTCCCTCATTCATAATAGCCTTTGATAGGAGATCATGTCCTCATGGCAGAAGACAGCACTCACTCTTGTTTATAGGTGCATAGTACTCTACTGTGTGGATCTACCCAGTTTATTCAACTAGTCCCAGTGGATGGGCATTTGGGTTGTTTGCAATCTTTTATATTACAGATGAAGCTGCAAAGAGTGGCCTTGGGTTTATGCCTCATTGAATGTACTGTGTCTTCAGTTTAGACTTGCACAAGTTGTAACTGGTTAAAAGGTATATGAGTTTCCTAGATATTGCCGGATTCTGTCCATGGGAGTTGTACTTTTGCATCCTACCAGCAGTGCGCAAGAATGCCTGTGTCCCCGTAGCTGCATGGACTGAATGCATTGGCTTCCCAGTACAGTTTGAATTTGCCTCTCATGCTGAAGGTTTCAAAACCTTTTTACTTGTGACCTTTTAGAGCACTTTAGAGTCAGATAAGTTTTATTTTCTCTACCACCAGGGCATCTTGGCCCAGTGCCATGCCTTGCAGGGGGCCTGAATCGACAATGTGCAGGGGGGTAATACTTTAACATTTGGATCCTGGAGAGTCAGAAAAGTATGGTCTTGTTCATGCTGCCTTTTTGGGAGTGGGCTGGAATACTTTTGCTGTTTCTTCCTGTCTTACCATGAGCAAGCCCTCCACATCCTTGAAGGCACAGCTCAACTGACCCTCCCACCATTAAAGCGGAATTAACCTCTCCCTCTCCTACAAGGCACTTGTCCTTGACCTTTCTTAGCACACTGACTGTCTCCCCGTGTGGTCTTCTTTCCTGGGCACGTTTCAGTGATGTGAGCTCCTGGGATGGCGCGCACCCTACCCTTTGCACCCTCAGATCTCCCACAGCACCTTGTAGGAGGAAGGGTCCCCAAGTTGCCTGGGAAGGGCCTGAAGGAATGCGCGTGGGGAGAAATAATATGTCACAAATATGAGTGTCTGGGGAAGGGCTGATCAGTAGAGCAGGTGAGGGCTGTGTTTCAGGTGAGTGCTTGTTCTGAGCTGTAAGATTATCTACAAATGAAACCACCTTCCTCTGAAGGAACATGCAGAAAGCCGCCTGTGGAGAATATCATACCCAAAGGGGGTGTTGAAAGAGTAGCTGCTGTTAGGAATATGGGAATCAAAAATCTGGTCCATATGGAAAATAGCAGCTCATTAACATATATCAAGTATGGACTAGGGGAGAGTGCTGCCTTTTTAATATCCCTGAGTGTTTGGGTCACTGGGCAGGAGTCCCCCCACCTGCAATTGTAAAATGACTCGGTCTCTGTGTTTCCCACCTGTGCATCCTCAGGTGCCTTTGCATGAGAGCCCATACCTACTGACATCACCTCGGATTTCTACCGTTTTCCAAGCAGGCTTCTCCGTTTAGGAAGAAAACTTGGCAGCTCACTGCCATACTTGGCAATTATATTTAGTTTAAAAAAAAATAGTGCTTATTTTTTCAATTATAAAAGTGATACATGCTCATAATAGAAAATGGGGAAGTATTAAAAACTAGAAAGGAAGAAATAATTATCCATGATTTCACTGCCTGGAACACCCACTGTTAACATTTTAGTGGGTTTCCTTCCCGTCATTTTCTATGAATATTTATAACTGGATTCATTTTCTGGATACACACTTATCTTGCACTTTATCTTAAAGTTGTAACATCAACATTTTTCTATTATGGATAACCATTGTAGATATTTATTCTCTAGCTCTTTACCTGAATGCTTCAAAAACGTTAGTGAAGTTAAAAATGTATGCAGTTTTCTGTTCACCACAATGAGCAACAGAAGCTCATTGTAAAAAAAAAATTGAAGATGACAAGGAATATATCATTTTGAAAGGATGTTCTTTATACCCCCTCTCCTCAGAAATAATCACCATCATTGGTTGTGTTTTTCTATACATAGGTTACTATTCATATCTTCATATATACATACAATTTTGGTATTTGTGTAATCAGTGCCTTGTGAAGTAATCCCGAAGCTAGGTGAGCAGTGTGCAGAATAAAATGTAAAGAGCTCTTATATGCCAGCCTCTGTCCCACTCCCTTCCCCAGAGATGGTACCAGTTAAGGATTTGGAATGTGCTCTTCTCATTGTTTTCCTGAGCATTTTTGTGCATAAGAACATGGGCATTTAGGAATTGCGGATGCCTGCTTCTGCAGTAGAGTGGCAGAATGGAGTACATGGGAGGAAGATGGCATGGCTCTCAAAGCCATGTGACTTTCCTGTCTGGTGTTATGCCCATGAATATGTTAGTTTGCTTGGCATAGGGGATTTGCAGATGTAATTAAGGTTTCTAATCAGTTGACCTTAAAATAACAGTGTTATCCTGGATTATCTGGGTGGCCCTAATGTAAGCACATGGACCCTTCAATGCAGAAGAGGAAGTGGGCCACGTTCAAGTGGATCTTGGAAGTTTCATCACAAGAAAAAGAAATCCTGTAACTCTGTATGGTGGTGTATGTTAACTAGACTCATGGTGGTGATCAAATCACCATATATACAAATATGAATCATTATGCTGTACACCTGAAACTAATATAATGTTATACGTCAATTATATCTCAGTTAAAAAAAAACAGAAGAAGAAAATAGAAGATATAGGGGTTCCTGTGGCAGGAAACAGGGTCGTCAGCCCCACAACCACAAGGAGCTGGATTCTGCCAGCTTCCTGGGGGAGACGGAAGCAGGTTCTTCCCCAGAGGCTCCAGGCAAGAGCCTGGCCAGCCAGCAAACATTTCAGGCATGTGAGCCCTGAGCCGAGAATCCAGCCATGCAATGTCAGACTTCTGCTCTGCAGAGCTGAGAGCTAATAAATGGGTGCCAAGTTACTACACTTGGGATCATTTGTTACGCAGCCGAGAAACTGAATACACATTTATGTTGTGTTGTAGACATTATCTGGCTCTTTGCAGGGAAAGTTTGCTGACCTTCTACTACAACCCCCATTTCTCTCTCTCCATCCAGATTTCCTTCGCCTTCACTCCTTCAAGATGTCTCCAGGCCCCGAAATACCATCTTTGTATCACTCCTTCTTGCTTTCTCAGTTTTTGTCTGTATCTACTGATCCCCACTCTGAAAATTAAAGTCAGCCCTATTTCCCCTCCAACCCATCCCTCACACCCCCATGGTTGTCTTAGCTTGATTTTGGTTAAACCAATGATCAACATTCACATTATCCTGCTGTGCAAATGCTATTCACAGCTATGAAACTGCCACATGTAGTGATCTATGGTTACCTTTCTTATTCCTGCACAACTTTTGTTTTCCTTGGTGTTAATAATTGTCTTTCATTTTCGTGTGTTTGGTTTTCTATGAAGTTACGGTTAATTTAATCCCAGACCCTTACCCGTTGGCTGTATTTCCTCACAATGAGGTCCCATGCACCAGATATGCTATCAGTTCATCTTCCTGAGAAAGCCTCTTCCGGCACCTTCCGAGCCACTCCAGGCTGGACTGCTGCGCCTCTGTCCTGGAACGTCCCTTCAGCACCATCTGGCTGGTGCCCTTCCTTGGTCCCTACGTCGGCTCTACTGTTTCCTGTATCCCAATGCCTTCTCTTTTTATTTGAGAGCATCCTCCAGAAGCTTCTTGAGAGAGGATGTGTGGGAGGTAAATTCTCTGAGAACGTACATTGGAAAACGTCTTTATTTTACCCTCGCCCTCGACTGATAGTTTGGCTGAGGAGAGACCCTTCTAGGCAGTAGATTTTCTCACAGAATGGAGAAGGTTGCTCCACTGCCAGCCAGGTTGCCTTTTGGTCTTTAGAAGTTCAGTGCTGTGGTGGGTAAAATAATGCTACCGCCCCAAAGAGAACCCTGGCCATAATGCCTGGAGCCTGTGAACAGGTCACTTTACATGACAAAAGAGAGTTTGCAGGTGTGATTACATTAAGCATTTTGAAACTGGGCGATTCAAATGGAATCCCATGGGTCCTTGTAAGAGGGAGGCAGGAGGGTCAGAGTCAGAAAAGATGTAAGAGTAGAAGCAGAAAATCGGGTTGGGGGACAGAGGACTTTAAAATGCTATGCTGCTGGCTTTGAAGAGAAAGGGGCCACAGGCCAAAGAATGCAGGTGACCTCTAAAACCTGGGAAAGGCAAAGAAACAGATTCTGTGTTTAGTGTCTGCAGCCTGCACCATAGCTTCAGCCAGTGAAACCCATTTGGGATTTCTGACGTCCAGAACTGTATGAGATATTAAATTTATATTGTCATAAGCCATTGGATTTGTGGTTGTTTTTATAGCAGCATTGGGAAACGAATACAAAAGCCATTCTGTCAGTCTGATCCTTGATCCTTATTCCTCAGTCTTTCTCCATCTCTGGAAGCTTATAGGATCTCTTCTGTCCCCAGGGCCCTAGTGTTTGGGGACGGTGGCCTCCGTGGGCACTTGGGGGTCTTTACAATGTGGCAACTCATCTTCTGGGGGGCCTTTAGACCCCCCCAAACTCTGTCCCACCCACTGTCTTTTTCATTCTCCTCTGCCTGAAATTCCTATTATTTGAATACTGAGCCTCATAGACTAGTTGTTTAATTTTCTACTTTTCTCCTTTATTTTCCAACACTTCATGCCAATTTTCT
The DNA here is from genome assembly GCA_032199065.1 of Smutsia gigantea. Lineage (NCBI taxonomy): Eukaryota > Metazoa > Chordata > Mammalia > Pholidota > Manidae > Smutsia > Smutsia gigantea. The sequence continues at coordinate 73,245 of JAVSCE010006913.1, read as the reverse complement.
GACCTTAGTTTTATCCCCTAAACATTCTCTTGAGCTTTTCATTTTAGCTCTCATGATTTTGATTTCCAAGAATCCTTTTTGTTCTCCAAATGCAGGTTTTTCTCACACCCTGTGTCTGCTGCACGGTTGCAACATCTTCTATCTTTCCAAGGATGTTCGTGATCTTTTTGTTCTAAAGCATCCTCCCCGCAAACGTCCCTGTTGTCCCGACTGCCATTCCCTGTCTCCGTCTTGGTCCAAGCCATCCACGTTTTGGTCTCCAGGTTTCATATTTAGGCTTTCTCTCTGGTGCCCGCTGGCCCTGGACGGTCCCTTTTTACTCGGAAACGGGGCCCTGACATGATCGCTGGAAACCCGGGACCGCGGTGGGGTCTGTCCACTCTGAGCTTCACTGCACGGTGCGGTGGCTGGGTCATTTACTTGGGGATGTCCCAATGTCCCAGTGTCCTTCCTCTGATTCCATCCAGAAAGATCCTCCAGCCTCAAGGTGAAGACTTCTGCAAACTGAATTGGGAGGAGGGCTGGGGGTTTCAGCATCCAGTATACATAATCTTTGTGTCCTTTTGATACGACAACACTGGCCTCAGTTGTGCCTGGCGTTCCCCAGTCCAGAAGACTTTTTTTCTCCTCTCCCCAATAGAAATTTATTGTCCTCTGCTAGATTGGGAGAAAGGCAGCCCTTGACGATGCAGGGAGGGGAGGGGGGGTCTGACTGACTAACTCCTCAAACCCTCCTCACCGCCTCCATTGTCCCCTCTACTGCCAGAGCTGTGCAAAGCCTCTCATCCCTGGGGATCCTGTAGGGTAGGCCTGGTTGGCCCTGGTCTCTCTCCGCTGCCAGCTCAGGGCTCTGTCTTCCTGGTAGGTGAGTATCCCATTGACACCTCTTCCTCTGCATTCCAGCCTCCAAAGGTGTGTGGTGTTGCCTCCTTCCCTGTTGCCTTTCCCAGCACTTTATGGCTTTAAAGCAACCTTTTCACTGGTGTCAAAAAGGGGCCTTAGAAGGAAGCAAAACAGACACCTGTGCTCAGTCTTCTACCTCTAATTGGCATACCCAACCTATTTCGCACGTCAAGAGAATACCTTTTTTAACATCTCTCTCTTAAAGAACAAAATTCTTTTCAGTAATAGTCATGAAATGATAATGAGGAAGAAGAAGGAGATCCAGTAGAGAGATGCTGAGAAGGTGGAAGATTTTCTCTTTTCTCTTGTTGAACTTGGTGTATAGAACCACGTCAGACAACACATGGACACACAAGGGAAAAACAATGACTTAGTATTTTCAGTTACATTAATTTTAAAGGGGGGGGGTTATATGGCATGCATTTTAAATTCTAAACAGAAATTAAAACTCCAAGTCATGACATAACAGAAAAACTGAACTGACATAACCCAAGTCCTCTTCCTTCCTTTGTGAAAACACTGTGCCAGCCAACACTGTTTATTTTGAATTTACTGTGTAAAACAGGAATATGTAGTGCCCAACCCAGGATAGGTTGGAGATAGGAACCCAAAGAGGGTGTACATGATTCCAAACGTGTGAGGAGTGTTTACAGCTGGGCCTGCCTGCCCTGGAGGCCAAGCGCGTACCTGGAGGTTCTCCAGATTAACCGGGCAAACTGCCCCACTGCACTGCCTTGAGGACACACATCACATTCTGGAAGTTTCTTAAATTATTTGTGATGTAAAATTTGACCACCCCAGGTACTGCTAGGAGCTCTCACCTCTGTTCTCTTACTATATGTAATAGTAATCGAGTCCTTTTCTGGGTCACTTTAGCGATATTCACTGTTTGCCAGGTTCCCTGTGCCTGCAGTTAAACACTGAAATAGAAAAGTCTGTTGTGTATCTCTGCATCCTCCAGCTGCCTGAAAGTAGATGATTTCTACAAACATATGGGAAAATGGAGGATTTCAAATCCCCCAGAGAGGATTCCTGGGTTTTCCTCCATCTTCAGCGGCCAGAATTCCCGTCTTGTTAATCATGAGTCTCTGTTCTCAGGCTCAGCCTTGTCATCAGCTGCTTGCTGGCTTTTGATCTCTCTTGTGGAAATTCATGTTTGTCTGAATGTATTTTACAAGACATTTATTTGCTCCCTTGCATTTCTGCCTCAGCTGGTAAACTTTGTTTGATGCATTGTTATCAGTGTCCCTGAGGGAGGCAGTGAGGCTGACAGCCCTCTCTTCCCTCCTGCTTCATCTACTGTCACTGGGCTCACTGTCAGCAAGAGACCCTTGGCTACAGGCTGAATGTTTATGTCCCTTAAAATCCATAGGTTGAATCCTAAGCCTCAGTGTGATGGTATTAGGAAGTGTGGCTTTGGGAAATGATTAAGTGGGGAGGGTGGGGCCCTCATGAATGAGTTAGTGCCTTTATAAAAGGACCCTGGAGAACTTTCTAGCCCCCTTTCTGCCACATGAGGACACAGTAAGTCAGCCATCTGCAACCCAAAAGTGTGTTCTCGCTGGACTCCAGCCATGCTAGCACCCTGACCTCAGAATTCCAGCTTCTGGAACTGTGAGAAGTACACATCTGTCATTTACATGCCATCCAGTCTGCGGCACTTTGCCTGGCAGCCAAAATGGACTAAGGCATCTTGCTTCTTTCTTTTTTTTATGTAAATACTTTTATTTATATTCCACATGGTCACTGGAAGAAACAACAGGTCAGTAGAATCCAGCAGCTCTCTTGAATACATTGCCTCAAGTTAACCTCTTGCAGAAAACTCACATTCTTCTCTTTCATAACATCTTTCCCCCAATATTTATTCTGACAAATTTCCAATTCTCCTCAAAATTAAATGATACAATGAAAAATTATACAACTCCTGCCAATTGCTAACATTTTGCCATGTTTTGTTTTAGCATTTTCTCTCTGTCTCTCTCTCCACACATATACACAGACACACATGTGTCTATATGTAGAAAACCATTTGAAAGCAAATTTCAGTAATCATATTTTGTTTCTAGATACATCAGCATGTATTTCCTAAGAGAAACGACATTCTCTTACATAATCACCACATGATTATCTCAATGAATTTAATTTAAAATTTAGTTTAATGAACTAACTTAATAAATTTAACTTTGACACGTGCTATTGTTATTTAATAGAGCTTTAAATAATAATTCAATTTCCCCTATTGTCCCAACAGTGTCCTTCACAGTTTTTTGATGAAAGATTTAATCAAATACTTGCATTCATTTGTTGTACTGCATCTCTTTTCAGCTAGAATCGTTCCCTTTCCTTTGTGTGCACAGGTGCACGGACGTGTGTGTATGCATGTGTGTATTTCATGATACTGATATTTTCCCAGGCCAGTTGTTTTAGAGAAGGTCCTTTGACTTGAGTTTGTTGGCTGTTTCTTCACAATTAAATTCAGATCACAGGTTTTTGGAAGGACGGTAGATGTCATGCTGTGTCCCCAGTGTAGCACAATAGGTGGTACATGATGTAATTTTGTCCCTTTATTACTCATATTAGGACTGATCACTTGGTTAAGGTATCATTGCAAAGGTGCCCTTATCTCTTTGCAAGAAACTGGGTTTTAAATCCTTTCTTGGGGTGTTGTTTCTGTCCAAGCACTATGCACATAGCAACTGACCATCGGTGGCCTGAATTAGACAGGAAGCAAATACATGTTGAGCTCCCTCTATGGGTCACTTAGAGTATCTCATTTAATCTGCCCAAAAGGGTCATCACTGTCCTGATTTTATAGGTGAGGTAGTTGAAGTGAAGAAAGAGAAGTGATGTGTCCCACTTAGCCCCCTGAGCGAGACTCTAGGATTCAAACCCAAGACGGTGTGAAGCTGACATCTGCCATCTGCATCCTCCCTGCCTGCCTTGCCTACAAATCAGATACTAGGTCCTTAGTCTGGGGCAGTGCAAACATGCTGATGACTTGCTTCTATACATTTGGGCAATGGACGCAGTGGAGCTCTTAAAATTTCACAGGCCAGAGATGTCACAAAGCGTCCTTTAAAACAGTGTCAGAGTTTGTGCTAACACGGAGCATGGGATTGGGTGGCACCCGCTTATTACTTGACAGCATTGAGTAACCTTTCACACCCTGTCAATTCCAGTTTTGAGAAATCAAAGATCACTATCAGGCTGGCATTCATAATAAATCAGGTAGAGAGTGCAAACCTGTTACGTCAGTTTATCCCAAAGGCATTTCGAGAGATCAGTGATGCAGCCTACGGACGCAGACGCTGCTAACAGCCCCTAGAGGCTCCACTCTCCCCTTCTTTCTCTCCGAAAGAGGATCTTCCCCTTTTAACGGGACAGATGGCTGGCTTATGTGGCTGTCCAGAAGAAGAACTACATTTCCCAGGCTTGGTTCCTCCAGTGTCAGTCGACCAGGTGAGTGAGAGGTGCCGTTTCCCAGCTGTATGTACCCTTAGTGGAAAGAGGCCTGTCCTCCCCTTCCCCCTTCCAGCCAGGACACAGATGTGAATATATGGAAGTGGCAGGGGTGAATATAGAATGCTCTGTGACTATGGTAGTGGTAGGTGTGAGTAGAGGGAGCATTTTGACCAACACCCTCCTTGACAACGTGGAATACAGAGGTGGGGGGGTTAAAATACAGATGGGCCTCAATGGACCCTGTAGACAAAGGCCACCCACCTGGCATGGCAAGGCACCAAGATGGAAGCAGCCTGGGTCTCTGGCACCGAGAAGCCTCCATGCCAGCCCTAGGCTGCTCACGTCTATCCCACTGCGTGAGAGAGATGAACAACTTTATTTATTTTTTATTTTGATATCATTAATATACAATTACATGAGCAACACTGTGGTTACTAGATTCCCCCCATTATCAAGTCCCCACCACACACCCCATTACAGTCACTGTCCATCAGCGTAGTAAGATGCTATAGAGTCACTACTTGTCTTCTCTGTGTTATACTGCCTCCCCCATACCCCCCCACCGACGTTATGTGTGCTCATCATAATGCGCTTTTCCCCCTTATCCCTCCCTTCCCACCCATCCTCTCCAGTCCCTTTCCCTTTGGTAACTGTTAGTCCATTCTTGGGTTCTGTGACTCTGCTGCTGTTGTGTTCCTTCAGTTTTTGCATTGTTCTTATACTCCACAGATGAGTGAAATCATTTGATACTTGTCTTTTTCTGCCTGGCTTATTTCACTGAGCATAACACCCTCTAGCTCCATCCATGTTGTTGCAAATGGTAGGATTTGTTTTCTTCTAATGGCTGAATAATATTCCATTGGGTATATATACCACATCTTCTTTATCCATTCATCTGCTGATGGACACTTAAGTTGCTTCCATTTCTTGGCTATTGTAAATAGTGCTGCGATAAACATAGGGGTGCATGTGTCTTTTTCAAACTGGTCTCCTGCGTTCTTAGGGTAAATTCCTGGGAGTGGAATTCCTGGGTCAAATGGTATTTCTATTTTGAGTTTTTTGAGGAACCTCCATACTGCTTTCCACAATGGTTGAACTAATTTGCAGTCCCACCAGCAGTGTAGGAGGGTTCCCTTTTCTCCACATCCTCACCAACATTTGTTGTTTGTGTTTTGGATGTTGGCCATCCTCACTGGTGTGAGGTGATATTGTGGTTTTAATCTGCACTTCTCTGATGATTAGCGATGTGGAGCATCTTTTCATGTGCCTGTTGGCCATCTGAATTTCTTCTTTGGAGAAGTGTCTATTCATGTCCTCTGCCCATTTCTTAATTGGATTATTTGTTTTTTGTTTGTCGAGGTGTGTGAGTTCTTTATATATTTTGGATGTCAACCCCTTATCGGATATGTCATTTATGAATATATTCTCCCATACTGTAGGATATCTTTTTGTTCTACTGATGGTATCCTTTGCTGTACAGAAGCTTTTTAGTCTGATATAGTCCCACTTGTTCATTTTTGGTTTTGTTTACCTAGCCTGGGGAGATATGTTCATGAAAAAGTTGCTCATGTTTATGTCTGAGAGAGTTTGGCCTATGTTTTCTTCTAAGAGTTTTATGGTTTCATGACTTACATTCAGGTCTTTGATCCATTTTGAGTTTACTTTTGTGTATGGACTTAGACAGTAATCCAGTTTCATTCTCTTACACATAGCTGTCCAGTTTTGCCAGCACCAGCTATTGAAGAGGCTGTCATTTCCCCACTGTATATCTATGGCTCCTTTATGTTAAATGACCATATATGCTTGGGTTAATATCTGGACTCTCTATTCTGTTCCACTGGTCTATGGGTCTGTTTTTGTGCCAGTACCAAATTGTCTTGATTACTGTGGCTTTGTAGTAGAGCTTGAAGTTGGGAAGTGAGATCCCCCCTGCTTTATTCTTCCTTCTCAGGATTGCTTTGGCTATTCGGGGTCTTTTGTGGTTCCATATGAATTTTAGAACTATTTGTTCCAGTTTGCTGAAGAATGCTGTTGGTATTTTGATAGGGATTACACTGAATCTGTAGATTGCTTTAGGCAGGATGGCCATTCTGACAATATTAATTCTTCCAAGCCAAGAGCATGGGATGAGTTTCCATTTGTTAGTGTCCTCTTTAATTTTGCGTTAGAGTGTCTTGTAGTTTTCAGGGTATAGGTCTTTCACTTCCTTGGTGAGGTTTATTCCTGGGTATTTTATTCTTTTTGATGCAATTGTGAATGGAATTGTTTTCCTGATTTCTCTTTCTGCCACTTCATCGTTAGTGTATAGGAAAGCAACAGATTTCTGTGTATTAATTTTGTATCCTGCAACTTTGCTGAATTCATATATTAGTTCTAGTAGTTTGGGAGTGGGGCTTCTTTAGGGTTTTTTATGTACAATATCATGTCACCTGTGAACAGTGACAGTTTGGCTTCTTTCTTACCAATCTGGATGCCTTGTATTTCTTTGTGTTGTCTGATTGCCATGGCTAGGACCTCCAGTACTATGTTGAATAAAAGCGGGGAGAGTGGACATCCCTGTCTTGTTCCCGATCTTAGAGAAAAAGCTTTCAGCTTCTCGCTGTTAAGTATGATGTTAGCTGTGGGTTTGTCATATATGGCCTTTATTATGTTGAGGTACTTGCCCTCTATACCCATTTTGTTGAGAGTTTTTATCATGAATGGATGTTGAATTTTGTTGAATCCTTTCTGGCGTCTATGGAGATGATCATGTGGTTTTTGTCCTTCTTTTTGTTGATGTGGTGGATGATGTTGATGGATTTTTGAATGTTGTACCATCCTTGCATCCCTGGGATGAATACCAGTTGATCATGGTGTATAATCCTCTTGTATTTTTGAATTCGGTTTGCTAATATTTTGTTGAGTATTTTTGCATCTATGTTCATCAGGGATGTTGGTCTGTAATTTCCTTTTTTTGTGGTGTCTTTGCCTGGTTTTGGTATTAGAGTGATGCTGGATTCACAGAATGAGTTTGGAAGTATTCCCTCCTCTTCTATTTTTTGGAAAACTTTAAGGAGAATGGGTATTATGTCTTCTCTAAATGTCTGATAAAATTCGGTGGTGAATCCATCTGGTCCAGGGGTTTTGTTCTTGGGTAGGTTTTTGATTACCATTCAATTTCATTGCTGGTAATTGGTCTGTTTAGATTTTCTGTTTATTCCTTGGTCAGGGTTGAAAGGTTGTATTTTTCTAGAAAGTTTTCCATTTCTTCTAGATTATCCAGTTTGTTAGCATATAGATGTTCATAGTATTTTCTAATAACTCCGTCTATTGCTGTGGTGTCCATCGTGATTTTTGCTTTCTCATTTCTAATTCTGTTTATGTGTGTAGATACTCTTTTTTTCTTAATAAGTATGGCTAGGGGTTTATCTATTTTGTTTACTTTCTCAAAGAACCGGCTCTTTTTTTCTATTGTTTTATTTTTCTCAATATTATTATTTCTTCTCTGATCTTTATTATGTCCCTCCTTCTGCTGACTTTGGGCCTTATTTGTTCTTCTTTTTCCAGTTTCAGTAATTGTGTCTTTAGACTATTCATTTGGGATTGCTCTTCCTTCTTTAGATAGACCTGGATTGCTATGTACTTTCCTCTTAGAACTGCCTTTGCTGTGTCCCACAGAAGTTGGGGAGTGCTGTCATTTTCATTTGAACAACTTTATTTTTAAAGGCACTTTTATTTCGCGGTATTGATTTAGGATGGCTGAATTTATGTCCAAACCAACAGCCAAGGCCACAGTCAAGTTCATCCCACCCCCATTTCCTTCCTCCTCTCTCACTGCGTTTCTCCAAGGACGCCCTGCACTTCCCTGCACTTGTCTGCTTAGGAGTTTTGTTCGTGTGGCCTTCTCTGCCTGTCTGTGCGTTCCCTGCACCCCACCCTCTTCCTGTCAAGCTCCTACTCGCCTTCCCATACCCTTTCCTCCAGAAGCCTTCCCTGACTCCCATCCTTTGTCAGGGAGGATTCATTATTTCCTCTTCTTTGAGCCCACATTAAAATGTCCAAACATTATTAGCACTTAGCCCATGGCCCCATAGTTATTTGCTTACATGTTGATCTTTCAAACTAGACTGTAGTTTTTTTTAAGTCAAGGCCATATTTTATTCACTTTTGTGTCTGCAACACTGGATTTGTAAAAGGCACTAATAAGTCTTTGGTGACTGGATGAATGAACACAGATGATATCGTGCGTATATACTCATATAAAGCCTCATTTTTTAAAAAAGTGTTTCCTTCTTTACAAGATACCACTTGTGAATAGCACACCCATTCCTCCTACAGAAATTCAAGGAGCATAAATTCACTATTATGTAATTTATAAACCAGGGGAGTGATTATATATTGCCTGAAAACTTGCATTACATATCTGTCAGGCCTCCTGAGCTGGGATCCTGTAAATGCCACCACCCCCACCCCTGGTATGACTGTGACTGCAGAATGTTATATCCGCGCCTCTGCTCTGTTTGCTTCTGTTTCGTTTCAGCTCAGTGCAGGTGATCCAGGCTGCAGTACTAGCAGTTTCCAGAAAATGCTCTGGTGTGCTCACAGCTAACAAAGAGACTGGCATATTCTGTCTGGGAACACCATAGAGTTCAGGGAGTTTTCTGTTCTGTTCCAGTGGGTATCACGTTCTGCTTTTCTTTCGTTCTGCGCCAGATAACATACCAACACTAACTACTCAGCAGGTGCATTTTGTACTAATTTTGTGCCAACGCCCATACTGGTAAATAAAAAAATGTGAATAAATAAGTAAAAATAAATGAAAAAAAAATTTTTCCCTCTCTAGAAGTACAATATTAGCATTTCCTAGGTTTTGACATGCAACTTGTGTGGCAAGTCCCGAAGCTGCCCTGCATCAACGGCACTCTGCTGGAACAGATGTCACATCCATTCTGCATGCTTCTTGGATGGTGGCCTCTGTCTAGCCTGGATTTTATTTTTGTACAGATTTATCTTAAATATTCTTAATTTGTAAAAATCCTACAATTATCCCCCTCCCCCCCAAATTCCATGGCCCAATTTTATCCTCAAACTGTGGGTTTTAAAAATTAATTGAGAGCATGGATTCTCTGAGCATGCAATAATAAAGAACATAGATGCATATATATTTATGTGCTTATTTGCTCACTTTTCTGTCTCCTCCAGCAGAACAGAAGCTCCAATAAGAGGAGGCATCTTGTCTGTTTAATTCTGGCTGTATCCCCAGCACCTGGCACATAGGAGGGGCTCGATCAATCTGCGGAGTGACTGAACGAATTGTGTCTCTTGTAAATGTCCTTGCGGTATTAGCCGGCTACTTTTAGCGCGCATGCCTGCACCGACCGGGGAAGTAACGGCTCGTTCTCAGCGCTTGCCCCCTTGTATTGGCTCCTCGCCCTTCCCTCTGTCAGGCACGTGGCACTCTGTGACTGCCAGGCGCCCCCTTGGCTGCGGCCCCAGGCTGTCTCTGCTAGGATGTGTGCGTGTTGGGGTTTCTCCCTTACACTTTCTTCCAGGTGTTCTCCCGCGTGAATTAGATTAGCTAATTTGTGCAGAAGACAGGCCGTTCAAAATGCAATAACCTTTTTTGGAAATGAAGGTTATTTTCTGAAGATAGTGTTTTAAAGGCTAACCAAGAAGGGGCCAAATCGGAATGGGGTGTAGCGAAGTAGACAAGGAAAACTGGTAGTTTCTAATGTAATGATCCTATCAGAGGGGAAGGAATTGCCAGAGAGAGAAAGAGACGGGGAGGGATGGGCGAGGGCAGAGGGAGGGACTGATATTGCTCCGTTTTTAACAAACACAGTCCTAATGCACAAATGTTCACTAAGCCTCTGCTACGTGCAGGTGCTCTTCTAGACACCGGGACCAGACAGAGCCCCTATTCCCATGGACTGTTCACCCTCCATCACCACGGTCCAAGGGAAACAGAAGAAAAATAAAAAATGCAAGCCCCATGTGAAACGTTAAATTTCCTAGTAGGCACATTGACAAAATAAAAAGGGGAAAATGAAATTAATTTCAAGAATAAATGGTGGCTAGCCCAATATACTGGGTTAATCTAAATGTATGGTTTCAACATGTAATCAATATAAAAATTATATTTTTAAATATTTTATTTTATTTTTTACAATTTTTAAAATAAGTTTATTTTGATATCATTAATCTACAATTAAATGAGTTATATTATGGTGATTACACACTACCCCCTTCATCAGGTCCCCCCCCCAACACCATTACAGTCACTGTCCATCAGCGTAGTGAGATGCCATAGAGTCACTACTTGTCCTCTCTGAGTTGTACAGCCCTCCCCGTGCCCCCCCAACATTACATCTGCTAATCGTAATGTCCCTTTGTCCCCCTTGCCCCTCCCTTCCCACCCATCCTCCCCAGTCCCTTTCCCTTTGGTAACTATTAGTCGGTTCTTGAGTTCTGTGAGTCTGCTGCTGTGTTGTTCCTGCAGTTGTTTTTTTTCCTTGGTTCTTATACTCCACATATGAGTGAAATCATTTGGTACTTGTCTTTTTCAGCTTGGCTTATTTCACTGAGCATAATACCCTCTAGCTCCATCCATGTTGTTGCAAATGGTAGGATTTGTTTTCTTCTTATGGCTGAATAATATTCCATTGTGTATATGTACCACATCTTCTTTATCCATTCATCTACTGATGGACACTTAGGTTGCTTCCATTTCTTGGCTATTGTAAATAGTGCTGCAATAAACATAGGGGTGCATCTGTCTTTTTCAAATTGGGCTGCTGCATTCTTAGGGTAAATTCCTAGGAGTGGAATTCCTGGGTCAAATGGTATTTCTATTTTGAGTTTTTTGAGGAACCTCCATACTGCTTTCCACAATGGTTGAACTAATTTGCAGTCCCACCAGCAGTGTAGGAGGGTTCCCTTTTCTCCACATCCTCGCCAACATTTGTTGTTGTTTGTGTTTTGGATGTTGGCCATCCTCACTGGTGTGAGGTGATATCTTATTGTGGTTTTAATCTGCATTTCTCTGATGATTAGCGATGTGGAGCATCTTTTCATGTGCCTGTTGGCCATCTGAATTTCTTCTTTGGAGAAGTGTCTATTCATGTCCTCTGCCCATTTCTTAATTGGATTATTTGCTTTTTGTTTGTTGAGGTGCATGAGTTCTTTATATATTTTGGATGTCAACCCCTTATCGGATATGTCATTTATGACTATATTCTCCCATACTGTAGGAAGTCTTTTTGTTCTACGGATGGTGTCCTTTGCTGTACAGAAGCTTTTCAGCTTGATATCGTCCCACTTGTTCATTTTTGCTTTTGTTTCCCTTGCTCGGGGAGATATGTTCATGAAGAAGTCGCTCATGTTTATGTCCAAGAGATTTTTGCCTATATTTTTTTCTAAGAGTTTTATGGTTTCATGACTTACATTCAGGTCTTTGATCCACCTTGAGTTTACCTTTGTGTATGGGGTTAGGCAGTAGTCCAGTTTCATTCTCTTACATGTAGCTGTCCAGTTTTTCCAACACCAGCTGCTGAAGAGGCTGTCATCTCCCCATTGTATATCCAAGGCTCCCTTATCAAATATTAATTGACTGTATGTGTTTGGGTTGATGTTTAGATTTTCTATTCTATTCCACTGATCTGTGGGTCTGTTTTTGTGCCAATACCAAATTGTCTTGATTACTGTGGCTTTGTAGTAGAGCTTGAAGTCAGGGAGCATAATTCCCCTGTTTTATTCCTCCTTCTCAGGATTGCTTTGGCTATTCGGGGTCTTTTGTGGTTCCATATGAATTTTAGAATTATTTGTTCCAGTTCATTGAAGAAAGCTGTTGGTACTTTGATAGGGATTGCGTTGAATCTGTAGATTGCTTTAGGTAGTATAGCCATTTTGACAATATTTATTCTTCCTAGCCAAGAGCATGGGATGCATTTCCATTTGTTAGTGTCCTCTTTAATTTCTCTTAGGAGTGTCTTGTAGTTTTCAGAGTACAGGTCTTTCACTTCCTTCGTTAGGTTTATTCCTAGGTATTTTATTCTTTTTGATGCAATTGTGAATGGAATTGTTTTTCTGATTTCTCTTTCTGTTATTTCATCATTAGTGTATAGGAAAGCAACAGATTTCTGTGTGTTAATTTTGTATCCTGCAACTTTGCTGAATTCAGATATTAGTTCTAGTAGTTTTGGAGTGGAGTCTTTACGGTTTTTTATGTACAGTATCATGTCATTTGCAAATAGTGACAATTTGACTTCTTCTTTACCAATTTGGATGCCTTGTATGTCTTTGTTTTGTCTGATTGCCGTGGCTAGGACCTCCAGTTACTATGTTGAATAACAGTGGAGAGAGTGGGCATCCCTGTCTTGTTCCCTATCTTAGATGAAAAGCTTTCAGCTTCTTGCCGTTAAGTATGATGTTAGCTGTGGGTTTGTCATATATGACCTTTATGATGTAGAGGTACTTGCCGTCTATATCCATTTTGTTGAGAGTTTTAATCATGAATGGATGCTGAATTTTGTCAAATGCTTTTTCAGCATCTATGGAGATGATCATGTGGTTTTTGTTCTTCTTTTTGTTGATGTGGTGGATGATGTTGATGGATTTTCGAATGTTGTACCATCCTTGCATCCCTGGGATGAATCCCACTTGATCATGGTGTATGATCCTCTTGATGTATTTTTGAATTCGGTTTGCTAATATTTTGTTGAGTATTTTTGCATCTACGTTCATCAGGGATATTGGTCTGTAATTTTCTTTTTTGGTGAGGTCTTTGCCCGGTTTTGGTATTAGAGTGATGCTGGCTTCATAGAATGAGTTTGGAAGTATTCCCTCCTCTTCTATTTTTTGGAAAACTTTAAGGAGAATGGGTGTTATTTCTTCTCTATATGTCTGGTAGAACTCAGAGGTGAATCCATCAGGCCCAGGGGTTTTGTTCTTGGGTAGTTTTTTGATTACCAATTCGATTTCGTTCACTGGTGATTGGTCTGTTTAGTTTTCTGTTTCTTGCTTGGTCAGTCTTGGAAGGTTGTATTTTTCTAAGAAGTTGTCCATTTCTTCTATGTTTTCCAGCTTGTTAGCATATAGATTCTCATAATATTCTCTTATGATTCTTTGTATTTCTGTGGGTCCATCGTGATTTTTCCTTTCTCATTTCTGATTGTGTTTATGTGTGTAGATTCTCTTTTTCTCTTAATGAGTCTGACTAGGGGTTTATCTATTTTGTTTATTTTTTCAAGAACCAGCTCTTGGTTTCATTGATTTTTTCTATTGTTTTGCTCTTCTCAATTTTATTTATTTCTTCTCTGATCTTTATTATGTCCCTCCTTCTGGTGACTTTGGGCCTCATTTGTTCTTCTTTTTCCAATTTCAGTAATTGTGTCTGTAGACTATTCATTTGGGAATGTTCTTCTTTCTTTAGACAGGCGTGGATTGCAATATACTTTCCTCTTAGAACTGCCTTTGCTGCGTCCCATAGAAGCTGTGGCTTTGTGTTGTTGTTGTCATTTGTCTCCATATATGCTTTGATTTCTGTTTTGATTTTTTCATTGACCCATTGATTAATTAGGAGAATGTTGTTAAGTCTCCATGTATTTGTGAGCCTTTTTGTTTTCTTTCTAAAGTTTAATTCTAGTTTAATACCTTTATGATCTGAGAAGTTGGTTGGTAGAATTTCAATATTTTCGATTTTACTGAGGTTCTTTTGTGGCCTAGTATGTGGTCTATTCTGGAAAATGTTCCATGTGCACTTGAGAAGAATGTGTATCCTGCTGCTTTTGGGTGTAGAGTTCTGTAGATGTCTGTTAGGTCCATCTGTTCTAGTGTGTTGTTCAGTGCCTCTGTGTCTTTACTTATTTTCTGTCTGGTTGGTCTGTCCTTTGGAGTTAGTGGTGTGTTGAAGTCTCCTAAATGAATGCATTGCTTTTTATTTCCTCCTTTTATTCTGTCAGTATTTGTTTCACATATGCCGGCACTCCTGTGTTGGGTGCATATATATTTTAAATGGTTATATCCTCTTGTTGGATTGACCCCTTTATCATTATGTAATGTCCTTCTTTATCTCTTGCTACTTTCTTCATTTTGAAGTCTATTTTGTCTGATACAAGTACTGCAACACCTGCTTTTTTCTCCTTGTTGTTTGCATGAAATATCTTTTTCCATCCCTTCACTTTTAATCTGGGGATATTTTTGCGTTTGAGGTGAGTCTCTTGTAAGCAGCATATAGATGGGTCTTGCTTTTTTATCCATTCTGTTACTCTGTTTTTTTTGATTGGTGCATTCAGTCCATTTACGTTTAGGGTGATTATCGAAAGATATGTACTTATTGCCATTGCTGGCTTTAGATTCGTGGTTACCAAAGGTTCAAGGGTTGCTTCTTTTACTATCTAACAATCTAACTTAACTTTCTTGTTAAGTTATTGTTAACACAGTCTGATGTTTCTTTATTTCTCTCCCTTCTTATTCTTCCTCCTCCATTCTTTATATACTGGGTGTTTTATTCTTTGCCTTTAGTTAGTTTTGGATGGTCTGTTTTCTTTGCTATGATTTAATTTTCTCTGGTGACAGCTTTTTAGCCTTAGGAGTGCTTCCCTCTAGAGCAGTTCCTTTAACATATCCTGTAGAGGTGGTTTATGGGAGGCAAATTCTCTCAGCTTTCTCTTGTCTGGAAATTGTTTAATCCCTCCATCATATTTAAATGATAATCGTGCTGGATACCATATTCTTGGTTCGAGGCTCTTCTGTTTCATTGTGTTAAATATATCATGCCATTCTCTTCTAGCCTGTAAGGTTTCTGTTGAGAAATCTGATGTTAGTCTGATGGGTTTTCCTTTGAAGGTGATCTTTTTTCTTTCTCTAGCTGCCTTTAATACTCTGTCCTTATCTTTGATCTTTGCCATTTTAATTATTATGTGTCTTGGTGTTGTCTTCCTGGGGTCCCTTGTGTTAGGAGATCTGTGGGCTTCCATGGACTGCGAGACTATTTCCTTCCCCAGCATGGGGAAGTTTTCAGCATATCCTTTTTTCTCTCTCTTCTTCCTCTGGTACTCCTATAATGCGAATATTGTTCCATTTGGATTTGTCACACAGTTCTCTTAATATGCTTTCATTCCTAGAGATCCTTTTATCTCTCTCTGCCTCAGCTGCTCTGTATTCCTGTTCTCTGATTTCTATTCCATTGACAGTCTCTTGCATCTCGTCCAGTCTGCTGCTGAGCCCTTCGATGGCTTTTCTCATTTCTGCATTATCTTTCCTGACTTCCCTCACTTCCTCCCTTAGCTCCTGCATATTATTCTGTAGATCCATCAGCATGGTTATGACTTTTATTCTGAATTCTTTTTCAGGAAGATGCTGCATTTCCATCCCTTCAGATTCCTTCTCAGAGGGGCTCTGGATCTTGGTGATTTTTGTCTGTATCATATTCTTCTGTCTTGTCATGTTGACAGGAGTGGTCGCTGGTAGGTGCCATGTATGTCAGCTGGGCTCTTTAAGGTTTAAAAAGAAAAGAAAAGAAAAAAAAAAGCACCACCAAAAAAAACAAGCAAGCCAAAAAAAGAAGGAAGAGAAAGAAAAGAGAGAAAGAAGAAAGAAATGAAAGAAAAGGAAGGTGAAAAAAAGAAAAAAAGAAGGCAAGAAATAAAACAGACGAGCAAAAAAAAAAGGCAAGAAATAACACAAATGAGCAAAAAAAAAGAAGCCCACCTGGAGTGGGTTCTCTAAGCATGGTGTAGGTGTCGCTGTTGCTCCACTAATTCGCAGCCGCAGCCGTGCCGCTTTTTTTTTTTTTTGTAGGTCTGGGCGGGGCAGGAATGAATGGGACGCTATTGTTTTCTGTATAAAGTTCCAGCGTGGTTGCTCCCTTCTCTCTGTCACTAGCGAAGGGGACTGAAGTTCCCCAGGACTTCCAGCCTGCAGGGCTGAGCCCGCCGGGGCGATGGTGTTCCCTCGCTGGGCCCCCCGCCTCTCCGAGACCGCTACAAATGGCGCACGCTTTTCTCTTGTCCCTGGGCGCTGGCTGCACGGTCCCGGCGCCTTCCGGCTCAAAACCTGCACCTTTTGCCTCTCCAATGTCTGATGCACCGCGCGATGTGTGTCAGCGCTCTCGGCACTCCTGGCGCAGACCACCGGGGCTGGTTATTTCACGGACCTGCTCTTCCACTCCCTCCCGGCTCCGAATCCTCTCCTCCCGCCGGCACGCTGGGCTGGGTGAGTGTTCGGGTGCCGCCGGGTCGCAGCTCTGTATCTTACCCGCCTCGTGGGGTGCTGAGTCCTCCCAGATGTGGCTGCACGCTGTGCACTTTCCTGTGTGCTCCGATTTCTCTTTTAGGAATAGTTGTATTTGCTGTGTTTTCATAGATTTATGTAGTTTTGAGAGGAGATTTCTGCCGCCCTGCTCACACCGCCATCTTCCCGGAATCCTCTAAAAATTATTAATGAGATACTTTACATTCTTCTTTTAATGCTGTCTTCACACTCCAGTGTGTATACACTCCTCAGTTCAGACCAGTCGTGTTTCCAATACCCCACAGCCACACCTGGCTAGTGGCTACCCTACTGGACGGTGCCATTCTAGATGATAAACAATAAATAAAGATGTGATATGTAATAAGTATACTTAGGAATCATATAATTTTAGTACTGAGAATTGTGACATATTATGAAGCACTCACAATAGTAAGGGTATTAAGAAGAAAATGTAAAGACGACCATGGTAGAGGATAAGGGAGCCCTTGGGCCAGGGCTGGAAGAGCAGGCTTCTCTGTGGAGCAGAGGCTGGAGGGAGGGATGGAGGGAGCCACGCTGAGGGTGGAAAGAGCTTCCCAGGTGGCGGGCCCAGCGAGAGCAAAGGCCCTGAGTCAGGATGCTGAGTGGAGTATTCAAGCCAGGGCAAGAAGGTGGGTGCAGCTGGGGCACTGGAAGGTGAGAATGGGGAACAAAGCTTGGGCCCAGCTCCACGGAAGCTCACAGACTAGCCAAGACATTCAGCCTACCGTCTTGTCATTGGAGGACATGAATCCATGCATCCATGCTCATGTTTCCCAGATGTTTCATTTTTTTCCACATCGGAGGGGACATATAAAAGCCTTTCCCTGATGCTGTCTTAGGACCTTAACAGTTTAGATGTAGTTGTTAGCATGGCTTCTCTTTCAGGGTTCCTAACAGTTTCTATATTACAATGACTGCCATGAATCCATGGTGCTCTGGACACATGGACACCATGTCTGGGGGTTGGAGGGCATCATGCCAACACGTACCCAAATAAAGGCATTTTCTCCCATAAAGGCATGGTGTCACAAGTCACTAGTACACTCTTTGAATGTCTTTATTTCAAAGTACCATAATCGTGCTTGAAAAGCCAGTTATAAATGCATTATTGGCTTTGCTCTAGTATCAGATATTTGGAGGATTTTGTCCTCTTCCTTAACCGAGGAAGCCCAGCGTAACCAGATCTTCCTTGTGCTACTGATCAACTCAATTCCCTACACTCTTTGAACACCCACGGGCACTGTAGTGCTCCGCAAGGGCACAGTTGTGCATCAGGTGAGCATCGCAATGGAAAGAGCCTGGGTTCCTGAATGACCACGTTGGAGCAAGCATCCCCAGGAGGCTGAGTTTTTGGCTGGCCCTCTGTGTCTTTCTGTAGGCTTTCCCGGTGTTTTACAATGGGTTTTTGTCACTCCTTCTCTTCCCTTTTCCCTCTTTCCCAAACCCTTCTTTTGCAAAGCCCTTCTCAGCCTTGCTCTCTGGCCTTCCGGAATTGGGAGTCAGTGTGTATGGTTGCCTCCACTTCCTGCTACCGAGCACTGTCACTCCCAGAAAGTGATGTAAGATGTTTCTGGGCTCAGCTCTACCCCTGTCTGACGGGGTGACTAGGGTTCCTGTTAGTGTGGGGCTGCTGGCCATATGAAAACAACTTTTCTTAGCTCTCCCCAAGAGAAATTCTAAATGTTACTACCTCTTATAATAGCTTTCCCTGACTAGTGGTTCCCTTCCTACCCAGGCAACTATCTCTTCATGATCTGGCATAACTGTGCTACTTCATTTCAGTACCATTTTTGGGACTGTAGTGATGTTCCCTATTGTTCTGGCTTAATTTCTAAATAAAAATTTATTTTAGAACTGCACGTTATTGCCAACATTTTTGAACTCGGTCTTTGTGATTTTCTTTGGATGCCAGAATTTGAAGAATTTTGTCTCTCGCAGCATTTTGCCCTGCTTTGTCACATGCCCAGGCCCTCCCTCTGTTCTTATGTCTCTGAGCACAGAGGGGCAGTAGCCCAGATGTGGGTTGGTACACATCTTTCCAGCTTCATGTTTGCATGTTCTTGTGTTGACGTATCACATAAATACTGAGGCAGGAAAAAAACTAAACGATTTTAAAGGGCTGAAAGGGTTTCCCACTAGAATATCACCGTTCAAATACCGTATTAGTCAGAGTAAGTAATGCTAGGTGCTGTAACAGACAAAAATTCAATTCTCAGTGGCTTAATGCAATAAGAGGTTATTTCTCATTTGCTTCAAAGCCCAGTGCAAGTTGGTGGGGGTCATAGTTTCTCTGCTCCATATGTCATTCAGGAACCCAGGCTCTTTCCAGTTAGTGTTTCTCCACACTATCTTCTAGGAATCCTCAACTCTTCCTTCACCCTAAACTGCAAGGGTGACTGGAAATGTAGTCTAGCAGTATGCCCATGAGAAGGAGGAGTGTTGGTAATCTCCACCACAAATATGGCTTTAATTCATGGTGTATATTAGTCTTGTTCCATGCTGCATGGGTCGGTAAGCCAGGGGTGGTGTCAAAAGCATAAAGAATGCATTTGTTCTCAGCAGGTTGCCTTAAGTTACTTGGCCAAAGATTGTTGGAAGTCCAGCATCTAAGAGGAGGGGCCTGAAAACTCAGTACCAGTGGTTTTCTAGTATTTATGTTGTTTCCTTTTTTACATGTAGATCTCTAATTCCCTTTAGAATTTGTTCTTTGGTAAGGTGTGAGCTGTGGATCTAATGTTCTTTTTCCAAACAACTAACCAGTTGTCCAGGGCTATTTGTTAAAAAGTCTGTCTTTGCCCCAGTGATTTGAGAAGCAATCTTTATCAAACACCAAATCCCTATATGTGCCTGGGTCTGTTTTTGGACTTTCTGTTCTTTTCCACGGGTCCATTGGTCTGTTTATGTGGCAGGACCACACTGTCTGAGAAGGTATTGCTTTCATGTCTGGCAAGGCTTTCTTGCCTCTCAGACATTAAATACTATTCTTGCATTTTTAAAATTAAGAGCTCTTGTATCAACTGGCTAACTCCACAGAGAAACTTTCTGCATTTTTTATTGAGATTGTTTAAACTTTAGGAATTAATTTAAGGAAAACTGGCATATTTATGATGTTGTCATTCTATCCAAAAGCAAGGAATGTGTTCCAATTCGTTCACATTTTTTTCCTGTGTCTTTTAAAGGTGTTTAATATGGGGTTTGCATATCTCTTGTTAGGAATAAGTTCTCCTCCTAAATATTTTATCTGCCTTGTCATTGTTGTAAAAGGGACTTTTCCTTAATATCCTCTAATTGAGTATACATATATTTTATATAATATATATTTTAAAAATATATTTATAATATGAACTAAATATTATATATATATATGATAGTATAAATTAAATATTAATTATATTAATTGTTAATATAAATATTTATAATAGTATGTATTTTAAATCATATACATGTATTTTTTAAAGGCTATTGATTTCCATGTGCTGACTTTATATCCTGCTATCTTACGGATTTTTTTTAAAACATCAATATTTTCTACCTGCCAAGTTCTTAAGAACCACCTAAGGAATATTTTCAAAAAGAAATGGTGAGACTCCTCCCCCACCTGAGGTTGGCAGGAGAATATCAGGATGGTGTTCCGTTTCTCTGGCCAAAACCCACTGATTGAGACCCGGAATGTGAGCAGCTCAGATCCACGTCAGATCAGATCAGCGTCCGTCAGAGCTAGTGGGCTGGGTTGAGCAGTGCGTTCCCCACCGTGTGTTCACCAGAGACCGGCACTCTCAAGCATTGGGAAAAAGTGAGAACCTCAGAGGGACCCCCAAAGGGGACGGGGACGGTGACTGTAGACACTTGCAGGTACTCTGTATTGATGGGTTTACTTTTGAACTGCAGTTTTGAGCTGATTGGCTGAGCCAATGACTCCTCCCCCGCCATTTCACACTACTTTATCACAGTTGATTCTTTCTTCTTTTATTTACATTTTTCTTCTTTCTTACTGACTTATTATTTTATTGTTTGCTACTTATTTATCACTTTTTCTTATTGCTTTTCATTTATCATTTCCTGTATCTCCGCATCCCTCTTCCAACTGTCCTTCCAAGCAGATATCACACTTCTATTCTGTTTATAGCTCATGATTTAAAAATATATTTTGTGTTCATAAAAACATGTAAATGGGAGAGTGTTACAGACTCCATTGTTTTTGACTTTGTTCACTCAGTGCTCTGTAAGACCCACCCTGTTACTCCGGGGGCGTCTGACCATTGCTTGGAATTCTGCAGGACGTTCCATGGTGTGTTCACTGCCCCAGGTGTGCCTCTCAGGATGCAGGGCTGGTTCCCCACAGGGACTGTGCTGCCCTGCCTGCCCTGGGCCTGCGTGAGGCTGTCCTGATGGGGGCCGGCCCCTCCCAGCAGCCGGGTGGCTTTCCTGCAGCCCCACCCCTGCCACCTGGTCCTTAGGCTCAGCTGTCGCCTGTTGCTAGGCTCATCCGGTCTAGTAGTCAGGGGCACTCATTCTTTAGATTACTGATGATTTTGAGAAGCACTTCAAAATGCTTATTAGCTCTTTGAGATTCTGTTTCTATAGATTCCCTGTCATGTTTTTTGCCCATTTACTCATTTTATTTTTCCTTATTAGGACAGTTGTCCTTTTCTTGTTGATTTTCATAAATTATTCTTTTTATAAATTAATCCCTTCTTTGATTTGGGCAATAGCTTCTCCTTTTCTTAATCTTCTCCTCCCTTTGTTGAAAGGAAATCCTTAATTTTGATATAATCTAATTCTTTTTGGTTTTAATTTTATGGTTTGTGTTTTTAACTTTTAATTGAAGACATTCCTCCCTTCACTTGGTTAACAAAGATATTGTCCTGCATTTTCTTCTATTAACTTTTAAAGCCTTTCACTTTCGGGCCTGTAACCTGTGTGGTGGTAGGTAGAGATTCTGCTGTGTTTTCCCAGTGCCATTCACAGAACCCTCTGTCACCTGTTTCTGGCTCTTTTGTGGAGAGAAACTAGCTATTCACCCACATTCATATCTGGGCTGAAAATATTATAATTAATTGTACACATGTCCCTATATGTAAGTCACTCATTCTGTTCTTTTGGTTATTCTTAATTAATCCCTTTGTTTTAATAGTTTCAAGCCCTTTTAGATATGGAGAGGTAACATCTGGATCCTGGTACACCAGGGTTGCCAGATTTAGCAAATAAAAATACAGGATGTCCAGTGACATTTGAATTTCAGATGAACAATGAATATCTTTTTAGTCTATGTCTGAAATACTGCATGGGACATACCTATACTGAGAACTTTCATTGTTTGTCTGAAATGTAAATGTCTCTGGACATCCCGCATCTTATCGGGCAGCTCTGTGATCATCCCATTCATAAGCCCTGTACAGGCTGCATCGTCTTGCTCTCCGTTGTCCCCACTACCAATGAGGACATTGGTCATGCGCTATTCCTGGCTGACATGGCTCGGTTCCTGACCTGAGTCCTTCTAAATCACCTGTCCTCAAATGATTATCTCAGTATTTCATCTAAGGCTTTAACTGGACTAACGCTTCTCAAAAGATAACTTGGTTACGAATTACCTGGGAATCTTCTTAAAATACAGACCCTGGGTCAGTGGGTGTGGGGTGGGGCCTGGACTTTTGTGTTTCTAACAAGCTCTCAGAACAGGCTGAAGCTGCTGGTCTGTGCCCTGTGCTTTGGTAGTAGGAACTGGGGGGTCCTGTCGGGACCCTGGGGCCTGGGTGTTCTATCTTCAGGCCTCTGGGAACTAGAGCAAAGCCTGACATGGCCCACATGCTCCTTTCCTCCATGCTAAAGCCCAGAATGGGGCAAGGGTTGGAGCTGGAGAAAATATAAGCTGTAGACATGCTTGTAACTCTCCCAGTCTCCACACACCCTGTCCCGATTGTGGAAGATGGATGTTGGCATCGCATGGTTTCTTGTGTGAGCTAGCACTTCCTCCGTGGGGGCCTCTCCCTCCACACACATGATGCCCACCTCCCTGGCTGGGACTGTCTGCTTTCTTGTTCTTGTTAGGCTGTGAGTCATGTGAGGGCAAGGATGGCGGCCTGGAGCTCCACACTCCAGTGTCTAGCACAGTGTCTGGCATATAGCAGCGGCCTCTTGAATGCAAGTTGAAAGACTGAAAGAAAGCATAAATGAATACTGACTTCTTGGTCAGCACTGTCCTTAAAGTAAATTTTTGGATTCACTTTTAAGGGCTCCCTGTACAGGATTGTGGTGCTGTGGCTATTGGCTGACTTTCCTGAGGGGGGAGTCCTCGGGTAGTTTCCGCAGTTTCTCAGTTTTCTGTTTCCCAGGCGTCAGCTCCCTGGTACCACCTTCCCCCACCCTCACTCTTGGGGGCTTAAACGTGCCAGCTTCTTGGCTTGACATCATGCCTCGTTCCCAGTCTTCCTGCTGCTGAGCCTTCTCTGCTGGTCTGAAGAGATTCCTGTTTTTACGCTACTCTCGGCTCTCTCTGTCCTCCCCGGACACCTCTGCAGCATGCCTCTCAGTTCCCATAGCCTAGGGGTCCAGCCATCTTTCTCCCTGCTAGAAAATTTCCCAGTGGTTTAAGGTTAAGGATAGGTTAAGTCAGTAGGTTCAGTCATATCTGTTGAGGTTCTTTGATGGCAAGCAAAGGAAATCAAATCTGGCTGACTTAAACCCAAGGGGACTTTATGGGGGTCTATTGGAGAGCTCATAGAATACAGGGGAGATTGGAAGGCCAGCTGGGAAACAATAGATTAGGACCCAGGATATGCAGCAGGCCTCCCTCAGCAGAACGCCCAATCACCTTGCCCGGAAAGCCTCCGAAAGAGAGAGTGTCCTCTGCGCCTTCCAGCCCATGTCACTTGGCTCAGGAGTGAGTCAGAGAGGGTCCGGGGGCCTTCTTGGGCCCTGAGTCTTGGCTGAAGTGATGCAGGCACGTTTACAATTGTCCCAAGAATCCATCAGTGGTGGAGGGTTCCTGAAAAGGAAATACATCTGCTATTAGAAAAGAACGTGTTGCCTGGTGGTCAAAAAACAAACAAGCAAATAAAAGAAAGCAAATATCCATGGATACCTCTTATGGATTTGAAGGAAATGAGAGAGAAAAATCTGACACAGGTCTGTGGCAGGGTTTGGGTGAGAGACCCCAAGTGCCCTAATTCCTGGTTTCCCTTTGATTTTCCTAATGGAAACGTTATGAAATGGGATCCTATGAATCCCCTGGGAACAAAAGGAGATGATAGAGATAGCATCCACAGTGCAAAAGGAGGGGCCTGGACCCTTGTTCTAATTCAGATTGTCCTACCACATGCTTGCTGTGCAACGTAGGGCAAGTCACCTCACCTCTCTGGTTTCAGTGGCTTCACCTGCAAAATGAGGGCTATAGATCAGATGATGTCTAGGACACTATCCAGCTGTACAGTCCTCCCCAAGACTTGCCAGTTTTACTTAATATGTAGAGAAATGTACACCTAACCTTGTAATAAGGTAACAGGATTTCATAAGACACAGGTTCTCACGTGTGTGGCATTTACAAAAGGCAATTTGGAGGGGAGAGTTCGTGCTGTCACAAAACATAACAATAACAATAATAATATGGCTCCACATAAAGCATTTGCTATATGCCAAGCATTGTTCTAAGCACTTTAATGTATTAATTCATTTAATCTTCACAACTCTAAACAGATACTATTATTACCTCCACTTTACTGATGAGGAAACTGAGGCACAGAGAGGCTAAGTAGTTTGCCTAAGGTCACACAGCTTGTAAGTCCAAGAGCTGATTCCTACCCCCAGGTCCGTGTCCTTTACAAGCATTTACAAGCATGCCACATGGCCTCTTTAACCAAAACCAGCTAATTAAAAACAGATCAGAAAAAAAAATGCTGTCATTTAGAAAGCTGTGTAGTGTGATTCTGCCCCCACCACCCATCCCTCTTACCCTTGCCTAGGTGATCTGGAAATATCTATTCATATGTAGCAGTTTCTGCATAGTTACTCAACCCATCGCTGGACTTCCCCTGCCTAAACATAACCACTGCCTCATTTGCTTTCAAAGACTAAAACTTAGCATTACATCAGTGGCACTGGCTTCAAAAGAAGTAAAAAAAAAATTTCTTTTCCCAAAGAACTGAAGTAGGAGGATACATGGGTGGTCCACCACTGTTACTTGCTAGCCAAGTCCATTTTGCTTGTGCTTAGAATGACCCCACTGGAATATTTTTCAGCGTGTATAGCTTTTAACTGCTCCATTAACCAGACTAGTCAGTGGAAGAATTTCTCCTTTACGGCCAAGTGCAAAACTCATTACTGTGGCTGGGTCTGGTTGCTAATTGCTGATGTCCTGGACTTGCCGAAGGCGTGGAAGGAAGGTGGCATGTGCGTGGGAAGCTGTCGTTTTTGTAGATTTGATTGTACTTAATGGCCTTTCCCAATAGGTGCTTAAATACATAGTAGAAATAGAAATTCACAGAATGACTGCTTCCGAGAGCTGGAGACTGTGTGGGCCAGTCCTCAGGCTGGCCAGCAGGAGCTGAAGCCCAGAAGCACAGGCTCAGGCCGAGTGGAAGGGGCCTGGACCAGGAACCGCCGTGGCAGATTAGAGGCACAGCAGAGGTTGCAGGGGAGCATGCCCGCACCAGTTCTCCCCCCGGGACTCCACCCTGTGTGTCCCCTACCTCTGTTATGGCCACACCCATGACATTATGAATTTGAGTTATCCATGTCCCACGTACACGATAAGTTACTTAATATCATCCTTTAAATCAACCTGTAACAGAGTGAAAAACTTGGCATCTCTGCCTTTGTATCACCTCTGTCTTCTTTGCTGCCTTGATCTCTGGGTCACGAAGCTTCTGCGCAGCTCTGTGGCCCTGCCCACAGGCTTGTCAGTCATCAGAAGGGCTTCTGCTCATGCAGAAGATGGCTGCACCCAGCCCCTTACCTGAAAGTCGCCTCCCCGAAGACGTAAGTCTGTCCAGGAAGGAGGACTGGATGGTCAAGGACGTGTAGGAACATTGCCTGACCTGTGGTGACAAAGTGACAACAACTAGCCAAGGACGAGGGGCTTCGCCACCCTCCTCAGACCCTTGCTGACCCTGAGTGGATCGTCACCTCCTGACTGCGCCCCTGCTTCCCTGATATAAAAGAGGGCTGCAACCAACCCTGAGTTCGCAGGGCGCTTGGGACATTGGCCAACATCTTCTCGGGCTGCCGGCTTTCCGGAGGAAGTCGCTTTCCCTGCCCCAGAGCCTCGTCTCTCGACTTATTGGCATCTCGTGAGGCGAGTGACACAAGCCTGGACTCAGTAACACACCCATGTTTTAAACTTCATTTATTTTAATAGGAAATGAATACTTGCCACAGACTTAAGGTAACTCCATAAATAAAATGAATGAAAAGAAAGTCCAGCGGTTAAAAAGGGAGATGGGCAAGCACTGGAGTGTTACGGACACGTAAAAACCCAACAAAGACTTTGCTTGTTACTCATCAGAAAGCTGAGCAAGGACCAGAGGGGCTTTCTCACAAGGAGGCCGAGCGACATTTGACTCCTTGGACACTGAACACCTACATCTATTTTCCGGACACCCCGGGTCCATGCGCCAGTCAACAGGAGGGAACACAGGAGGTGAACGGATCAGGTTCAAAGGCTGGTTCTGCCACTTCCCCACGTATGGCCTTGGGCCAGCAAAGGAATCAGGACAGTTTCTGCAGCTGTAAAATTCCATGCCAGAGCCCAGCCTGCAGGGTCTTTGCATCTAGTAATATCCCTATTTTGGTTCCAGCAAATGCAACATTTGCTGAAAATGCACTAAAAGAGCTAAACAGTCACTGTTTTTTTTTTCCCTTGTAATTGTTAATGGCCAAGAACAGGCAGCAGAGTGCCTTCAACGGCCACCCCTGCCCTTCCCCTACCATTGGTTCTAATGATGGTGGCCTCAGTGTCCTCATGGAAGAGTAACTTGGAGGGTTGAATCAACCCTCAGGAGCTTGTCTACAGCCTCCCATGTTGTGGAACTTATATTTGCATTTAATTCTCAGCAGCCCTTTTTCAACCATGGGCATGAGTGGCCCCAAATCTATACAGGAAGAATTTGTGAAGAAGGAATGCAAGACTTTATGTGAAAAACAGGAAAAGACGGCCAAGGCAGAAATGATTTGGGAAAAATGTTTATATACATTTCAAATTAGACCAAACAGCAGGATGAATATACCCCCTCATAGCAACATTAAGAATATTTATGACTTTATTTATGGCATTGGGTACATCATCTACATTTGTCCTGTCATTTGTAAATTCTTTTTGTGTTTATTACAAAGTGATCTCTTTTCCTTTCTCTTTGCATTGGAAAAACCCAGCAGTGTTCCTGAGTAGGGAGAAACCCAGTTTTCCCCCGAGTTTCCTTTACTTTTACACAGAACAGTTCACTTCTGACGCTCCTGGTCACCAAATGTGTGTGCGGAGTTTCCCACACCAAGCAATTCTGTGACACTTGCTGGGTGCCCTGTAATTTAATGCAGTTCTGACACTATCGACCTGGAGATGGTGGGAAGCTCTACAGTCACCATGCAAATGGCACGGGGACAAAGCAGCCATTCACTGGGGCCACTGAGTCAACACAACTCCACACCTCGCCGAGGAGATGCTTCTCAAGCTCTGTCCTGAACACCTACACTCAACAGTTTAGTCCAGACTTTTGAAACAGCCCAGCAGCATGGAGCCACCAGAAATTCAGTTACCCTCACTCCTTTTGGATGGCTGTGTGTCTTACTTGCTCCCTTCCTCCTCATAGGTGTCTCTGGTGTGTTTCCCTCTCCTCAGACCACAGAGCATCTCTGGAGAGCCATACAAGAGCTGGCAGGAGGGACTGCCTCTGGGGCCAGGGAGCACGGCCCAGGAATGGGAAGGAGTTGAATGTGAACTTTTTAGTTCTCACGGGAACTTTTAATATGGCATATATTCCTTTATCTTAGTAATGGTGATATTCTCTTGCCCCTGGTCTGTCAGGGGCCAGGCATTGTGCTGAGTAATTAGCCTGCACTATTCCATTCAGTTCCATGAACTGGACAGGAGTCTTAATTTTCCCCATTAGGGTAGAAAGAGGGTAAATCAGCTGTCTCAGACTGTGTACTTAAAGTCAGCAGAGCTGGAATCTGAACCCACGCTGTCTGGCTCCCAGATACATAGACCTTGTCGCTGCACTCGCAGCCGCTTCCTCAGAAAGTGTCGTGAAAGAGCTGTCTCCGCTTGCTGTCTCCACTTATTTTCCACTCACATCGTAACTCAGTACAGGCTGTCTTCTGCCCTATTAACCTGGACTGGGTTCTCTCTAAAGTCACAAATGGTCACCTGGTCATTGAATCTACTGGACATGTACCCAGTCTTCTGGTGGGACTTCCGGACAGTGTTAGATTCTGTTAGTCTTTCTACTTAGAAGCTTTGGATCCTGTGAAATCCTACCTTCCTGGTCATTCTCCTCTGTCTCCATCTGATGCAAGCAAGAAACCTGAGGGTTTTTTTTAGATGGACAAAGCAGAGGGCTGGGCAGGTGGGCAGCTAATGTAGATTCTGCAGGGAGCAGCTTCTATTCGGCCATTGTGCAGACCATTGCCAGCCACAAATGTGGCCTCATACTGCCCCAGCTTTGGCCTTTTACAGGAAATCCAAAAACCAGCCCTATTATGTGAAATGTCCTGGTTTTTTAATGATAGCTACTAACTCGACTATTTTTGAAGGCCAGACTAAACCCCTGTAGACACAGTGCCCAGGCTGCCAAGTCACACCTCCACCTGCCCACTCTCCCAGGTGAGGGCACTGTCTCCCACGGATGCAAGGACTGCTCCACTTCTGGTCAAGTCTCCAGCCTGACCTCTCTCTTCGGTTCTAGAGCCACCAGTCCAGCCTCTCCTACAGGCCCTCATTGCTAAGGCCCCAAGTTCCCTCTGCTCTTCAAGAGAAACTGGGAATCTGGATTCGCATGCAAAATCACCAATTTTAAAAATTCAATCAAAAATTTCTTCTCAGAAGAAAAAGTACTTCTTCTTGAGTCAGACCGCCAAGCTACCACCCAGGTCTAGTGCGAGCCGGCTGCCCACCAGGTACTGTGCTGGGTGCCCCACAGACACGATCTCAACTGCCCTTGGCCAAGGCCTGAAGGAGGCATTCACGTTGCCCTGTTTCAGGTGAGGAGGCAGGGTTGGTGGGATAAAGTAACTTGCCAGTTAGGAAACGGCTAGTCAGGGGAGCATATGTCTAAACTTAGGTGTTTTTGCTTAACTTAATTTTCCCCTAAGTTTGATTGCACAATCTTACTTCTCTATCATTCACTCTAATTACCTTCTCTATTTCCAACCTCCACTTCTCTCCTACCAGGAATGATTTATAAAATATACAGCAACCGAAATCCCTGAGTGCAAAAAGCTGTACAAGTTAATTCGCACATACGAAAATTTCCAATAAGAGAAACGCCTGATATTCTTGCTGTCTTCTGGTTTACTCTTTCTGCCTTTCCGCTCACAGGTGTTTCCAGCATGTTCCACTCTCCTCAAACCCCAGAGCATCTTTGGAAGGCCACAACGAGGACACGTGTGGGGCCAGAACGACTCCACTTTTACTTGACTTGCCCCCCTGCCAGCTAGCATTTTTATGGGAGATGATTGTATGTAGAGTAAATCCTGTCTAGGGAAACTGGGGCCCGAGGTCTCTGTGGGCACATGGGCAACCAGGGACTACTGAAATAAATAGCTAGATATGGGACCTCAGTGCCTGCATAGGCAGAGGAGATGTGCCTTTCCTCCCACTAAATACAACTAAAAACCTTGGACATTACATAGATAACAACATAAGAAAACTCTGAAAGGTAGAGAGAAAAGGCAGACCAGCTAGGGACCTCCAGAGCCGAGGAATGACCTGGTGGTGAGTTTCCTGGGTGTTTGTTTTGCCTTATATATGGGCCAGACTTGGAGCTAAAGAAGCCAGAAACTCAGATATGCCATGGGCATATATCAAACAATACCCAACAAAACCCTGCTCTTTGTGGTCAAATGACCAGGAGAGGGAAAGCTGGACAAGACAGAGAACTTCAGGCATTAACCTTTCTATACCAGTCACACAACACAGAAAAGAATGTGGCACACACCCACACCCACACCCTCACAGCCATAAAGGCTAAATGGGAAACTTGGGCTTTTATCTCCACCTAGAAGTAATGAGGCAGTACTGCCACCCACCCAGCTCCTGGCCTGGAGTGATGTCAGAGAAAGCCAGCTAAAACCGAAGGTCTAAATAAGATCCAGAGTCTCACAACGTAATACAAAACTGCCCAGTTTCCCATACAAAATCACACATCTTAACCAAGAACCAGAGAGAGACATTTGAATGAAAAAAGACAACCAGTAGAGGGCAACAGAACAAACAGTGTATTTCAAGCAGCCATGATGAAAATGCTTCCAGGAGCAAGGATGAACACACCTGAAACTAACAAAAAATAGAAAGTCTCTGAAGAGGCATAGAAGACCTAAATAAGAACCAAATGGCAATTTTAAAACTGAAAAATCCAATAACTGAAATAAATTTCAGTGGACAGGTTTAGAGGCAGAATGGAAGGAACAGAGGAAAGAATCAATGAACTGGAAGATAGGATACTAGAAATTACCCAGTCAGGGCAACATAGAGAAAATAGAATGAAAAAAAAAAACTGAAGAGACCCGCAAGGATCTATGGGACTATAATAAGTGATCTAATGTTCATATCATCAGAGTCCCCAAGGGAGAGGAGAAAAGAAGGTGGGGCTAAAAAAATACTTGAAGAAATATGGCCCAAACGTCCTAGATTTGGCAAGAGACATAAGTGTGCAGATCCAAGAAGCTAAAAAATCCTCAAATGGTATGAACTCAAAGAAATTCATGCCAAGATATATCATAGTCTGAAACTAAAGACAAAGAAAAATCTTGAAAGCAACAAGAAATAACATCTTATCCATAGAGAAAAACGATTTGCATGGCAGTGTATTCATCAGATACCATGAGGCCAGAAGGAAGTGGTAAAACATTTTCCAAGTACTGAAAGAAAGTTATTTGGCCATAAGTCTATACCTACTCAGGAATATTCTTCAGGAATGAAGGGACAGTCAAGACATTCCCAGATGAAGGAACACTAAGAGAATTTTTGCCAGCAGACCTACCCACAAAACATGGCCGAACCAAGTTCTCTAAGCAGAAATGAAATGATAGAAGGAAACTTGGAATACCAGGAAGGAAGAAAGAACACAATAAGCAAAAATATGGGTAAATAAAATAGGCTTTCCTTCTCCTCTTTGGTTTTCTAAATTTTATTATAATAGGCTGATACGGTTCTCAATGTATAGAGAAGAAACACTAAGCTGTGATACATAAAAAATGAGATACTAGAGCAACCACTAAAAAGTCTATATAAAGAGATATTTTCAAATACAGTATAGATAAATAATAATGGAATTCTAAAAAAATTATGTTCAAGTAACCTACAGGAAGGCAAGAAAAAGAAAACAGGAAAAAGAAATATAACAAGTAAAAAAATAAAATGGTGGACTTTAGCCCTAACATAATAATTGTGACAATAAATGTAAATGGTCAAAACACCAATTAAAAGACAGAGATTGGCAGGATGTGCTTTAAAAATGATAAACTATGCTGTGCACACGAAATTCACTTCAAATATGATGGTTTATATAGAAAATCCCAAGGAATCTACAAAACCAAACAACAACAAAAAACTAATATATGTTTCTAATGAGTTCAGCAAGGTCTCAGGATATAAGATCAACATATAAAAATCAATTATATTTCCATACACTAGAAGTGAACACATGGAAACTGAAATTAAAAGCATATAACATTTGCTATTACTAAAAAAAAATGTAAATCTGACCAAACATGTACAGAACTTGTTTGCAGAAAACTATTTAACATGGGTGAAAGAAATCAAAGAAGACCTAAATAAATGGAGAGACATTCCACATTCGTGGATTAGAAGACTCAACACGGTAAAAATATCAGCCTCCAGCAAATTTATATACATGTTTAACACAGTCCCTATCAAAATCCCAGCAATATTTTTTTGTAGATATAGACAAGATCAGTCTAAAATTTATATTGAAAGGTGAAGGAACAAGAATAACTAAAGTAATTTTGTGAAAGACGTATAGTGGGAGGAATCAGTCTATCCCGTTTCAAGATTAGATAGTGATAGTAATCAAGACTGTGTGGTATTGATGAAGAAATAGACACATAAGTCAATGAAACAGAATAGAGAACCCAGAAATAGATCTACACAAGAAGGCAACCTGAATTTTGACAAATGTGCAAAAGCAATTCAAGGGGAAAAGGTAGCTTTTACAACAAACTGTGCTGGAGCAATTCAACATCCATAGACAAACAAATGAACCCTGATCTTAATCTAGCACCATATGCAAAAGTTAACTCAGCATAGATCATAGACTTGAACGTCATATGTAAACTGTATAGCTTTTAAAGAAAAAGATGGGAGAAAATCATCAGATGTCAGACTAGGTAGAAAGCTTTTAGTCCTGACACCAAAATCAGAGTCCACAAAAGGAAAAATTGATAGACTGTATCTCATCAAAATTCAAATCTTTTACTTTGCAAAAGATCATGTTAAAAGGATGAAAAGACACTACAGACTGAGAGAAAATATTTGCATATCATGTACCCAACATGGGACTGGTATCTAGAATACATAAAAAACTTTCAACACCTAACAGTAAAGCTGAATTAGGAAATGGTCAAAGACAGGAAGAGAAATTTCATCAAAATAGAATATATAGATGGCAAATAAGCACATGAGAAGATATCCAACAACATAACCATTAGGCAAATGTGAATTAAAATCACAACCTATCACTGAACACCTAAAGGAATAGCTAAATTTAAAAAATAGTGATAACACTGAATGCTGACAAGGACGCTGAGAAACTGTATCTCTCATATATTCCTGGTGGGGATATAAAATGGTATAGCCACTCTGAAATACATTTTGTCAGTCTCCTAAAAAACATGCAATTTCTGTCCGGCAATTGCACTCTTAGGCATTTATCCCAGAGAAATGAAGACTCGTGTTCACACAAAAGCCTCTACGTGAATGATTAAGTGGCTTTATTCATAATAGTTCCAAACTGGTAACAACCTGAAAGTTCTTCACCCAGTAAATTGTTAAATAAATTGTGTGGTATGTTCATACCATGGAATGCTCCACACAACAACCTGGTAATATTGAGTGAAAACAGTGAATCCTAAAAGGTTACGCACTGGACAATTCAATTTATATAATGTTCTTGAAAGGACAGAAGTTTAGAAATGAAGAATAAATTAGTGATTGGCAGGGTTTATGGGGCAACGGGGATGAGAAGAAAGTAGATGTGGCTATAAAAAAGGACCATAAGGGATCTTTGTGCTGATGGAATGCTCTGGATCTTGGCTGTATCATGTCAATATCCTGGTTGTGATACCATCCTGTAGTCTTGCAAGATGTTACCCTTGTGGGAAACTGCGTAAAGGGTACAGAGCACTTCTCTGTACCATTCTTACAACTGTGTGTGAATCTGTATCTCAAAATAAAAAGTTTAATTTAAAAAAAGCCAGATACAGACAGCACAATCCCAATCTCTTAACCCCTAGGTTTCCAACCTGCTGCCTACACAGCATATTCTCATTTACACTGGTAGACAAACTAGAAGCAGCTCTTCAAGTTCTCAACCCCCATTTCTACTGACAGCTTAGCCAAAATCTGTCCTCAGAACTTTCACATTGTGTATTTGAAATCATGACATGTTGGAGCTGAGAAAATTTGAAGCAGCAGCTGTATAAGAAAAGGTGGCTTGGTGGGCTCTGGGTCCCCCACAATATCCAACAGCTCCCCAACTGCCCCCATTGAATTCCCATCCAGGTAAGTCCAGTGTATTTAATGAGGTCAGCCTGAAGGCCCATGGGCGGCTTGCTGCCCCGGAATACTGCCTCTGGGCCACTCTGTGTGGGTATTGGAAAGTTACCCCTTCTCTGCCCCAGGCCAGTGGCCTGCTTGAGGTCAGAGAGCTGGTTGAGCTACTGGACAGCCCTTACAACCCAAGCTGCTTCTCAAAGGCTATTGTTTTATTTCTTAAGTGAGGTTGCAGGCTCTGAACAGCCTGTGAACCCAGACAGTGTGACACTGAGAAGCCAGTTTCAGTTTTTCTCAACATTGCTAGGGTGGAAAGTTGCTTTCAAAAGACAGGACACGAACACCTGCTGAGGTCTGTGTGAGCAGGGCACACTTCTCCCACTCCAGGGGGAATACAGGAATTGTTACCCCTGGTTTGCAGGTCAGGAGACTAAGGCTGGCAGGGCAAATGGAGGAGCTGATGCTCAACCCAGGTGGTCTGGACTCCAAGCCCAGTACTCCTTCCTGGACACACACCAAGCTCCATTGCCAGTTACTGGACAGTGTTCAGACCTTTCCCAGCTTGTGTAGAGGCACCAGAGCTTTTCTTGGGGGGCTCACCTCTTGGGCCATGGGGAGCGCTGCTGGGGATGGAGGTGGAAGGACAAGGCCTGCACCAGTCTGCCTCGTGCCTACCTCCTGGGGATTTGTACACCTCCAAACCCCAGCTTTAAATGTGTGTGTGTGTGTGTGATTTGAGTGTGTCTGCCTGTATGCCAGGGACATGGGGACATGCCTATGTGTGTCTCTTTGTATCTGCCAGGGGTGTGTGTCTGACTGTGTCTCTCTGTGTCTGTGTGTGCTTATGTGGGTTTGTGTGTCTCTGTGGATGTCAGGTGTCTGTTTTTGTGTACTGAGTGTGTATGTGGATGTGTAGTGTCCACGTGTGTGCATGAGGAGAGGTCGGTGTGCACCCGTGCACGTGGTGTCCGTTTGCATGGTATCTGCGTGTGGGTCTGTGAGCAAGTGCACGTGTGTGGTCTGTATGTGTGGTGTGCGTGCGTCCCCATGTGTGTGGTGTGTGTTGCGCGTGTGTGTGTGGCTAGTCCTCCCGCGCTGAGACTCGGGAGAGCCTCACTCCCTTCAGGGCCCCGTGACAGTCCCCGGGCGGCCACCCTGGGGTGCGGCCGCCGCCAGGCGGGGCGGGAGAAGCGCGTGGCCGGTCCGCGGGCTGCACCCCCGCTCCTCCCCGCGGGCCGGGCACACGTGGGCCCCGGGCGCCGCCTCCCCGCGCCGCCCGCCGGTCCCGCGCGACCCCACCCACCCGGGCCGCCCCCGCCGCCGAGCCGGCCCGGGGATAAAGTGGCGGCGCAGACGCCGCACCCTGTCGCCGCGGAGCCGGCGGCGCGCAGCTCGACCCGGCCCTGGCCCGTCGCAGACGAGGACCCGCGGCGCTCGGGGAACGCAGCAGCGGCGCTCGTGGCCCCGGTAACTGCCTCCCGGCCCCCGCTCCAGCCTGCGAGTGCCGTCACCAGGGTGGGGAGCAGCCTCGGCGTCCGGGGCGCGCTCGGCGTGGGCTCCCGCGCCCTCTGGTGCGCGCGCGTGTGCGCGCGCGGGGCCGTTTGCGCGTGTGCGCGCGCCCCCCGCGGCTCCTTCGCACCAACCCCCAAAATCAACTTGTCCCCATCAACTCCATCTTCCCAGTCCCCGCGTCCGCGCGCGGACACCGGGAGAAGTCTCCTCGCTTTCTCTGTGGCATTTCCAGTGACAGCCGCGGGCTCCATTCCCTGTGCTGTCGGAGACAAGCAGGAAGCAAAGTTTGTCAGGAGCCTCGGGGAACCCGCATTTGTGCGTGTGCGAGGCGCCTCGGGGTGCGCGGAGCTAGTAGCCAGTTTCCCGGGCAGTGGCGCCGCGCTCCGTCCCTTCCCCGAGCCCCTCCAGCGATGGTCTAGGAAAAGTGGGGACAGGAACGCGTAGAGGAGATTCGCACGCGCCGGTTCCCCGCCCTGGGGAGGGACGGAGCCCCGGGGAGCTTGTCAGTGAGAGCTGGAAGCAGGTTGCTGGGCTCAGCACCCCTAACGCCCCGAAAGGCAGGATCTGGGTGGGGAGGCAGGGCGCGTGGTGGGGGACAGGGGCTCAGAAGCTGCTTGAATACTGCCCTGTGACCGCGGAGATGAGGGAACAGCCCTTACTTGCCTGATTCTCCATGCTGTGTGGTTGTGGAATGCAAAAGCCAGGACATGATGGAAACAGGTTTGTCATGGCATCTTTGGGATTTCAGACAGGAGGAATTAATTGGAGTGTCATCCACCCATTATTGTGCCCCTTTGAAACTTCCTTGGGGATTTTAAGATAGATGGGTCTTTTGCAGCTGGGTCTTTATACCCACAGAGCTGACTATAATTTCCACTTGATTACAGCTAAAATAGTATTTAAGATGAAGTTTCCTGAAATGATTTAAAATAAACACAGATGGGAAGGGGCGGGGGGAGCTGCAATGAGGCACTTAAAAAATAAAGTGAGCATTTTCTGAAGAACAAATGGGATTTTTCAGTCTTGGAGAGATTGCAAGAACTATATATTTAAAAAGAATCTTTGAAATGGAGGGTTTTTAAAAACTGCCTTTTAACAAAAAAATGATACCCCAAACAAGGCTTTCCTCCCCTATCTCTGTGTGTTCTTGCCATATTTCTGACTTTGGAATATGTCCGCCTTTCTTTCAAGGACTTCAAGATCCTTTCAGAATGCCGGAGAAAAGTTCTCCTAAGCGGACCCCGCAGAGTGTTCCTTACCAGGACCTCCCTCACCTGGTCAATGCCGATGGACAGTACCTCTTCTGCAGGTACTGGAAACCCACCAGCACGCCCAAGTAAGTCCCCCCCCACCCCACCCACCAGCTCTGCCCCAGATGCACATGGGAACATTCACGCCTGCCTCTCCTCTTTCTTCATGTAGCATCTCCTGTGGGGCCACATTCTCCGTGACCTACTTCACATGCCGTTTTAACGTTAGGCTGAACAAAGCTGAGATTTTTGCTTTGATCATCTTTTTAAAATTAAGAAGCAGGAGTTCTATTTTCATTATAACAACTAGGATACGGACCGTATGGCAGTTTTCAAAAATTTCACATGACTTTACTTTTTGTGCTGGAGTTGATTTCCTGTTGGATGGGCATTCCTTGAAAATCAAACCCAGAAAACCATCTAATAAGATAAGACAGGCACAAAAATACATACATACACAAATATATAGTAACCTTTGTTCTCATTTCCTGTTTGGTTATGAGCTTCAGAAGGTGTGATACGTGTGGAACTAGGAAGAAAGTGGTCTGGATATTTTCTTCTGATTTCTTGCCAGCTCAGTTACTTTGTACATTTCCCATCAAGGATTTGTCTTGCTGTTAAAAGCAGGCATTGGGAGTACACACAGTAAGACAGCTGGTCTCTTGCTGCTTCCCTCCTCTTGTATGAAACAGGGAAAACCCTGCTTGTTTGTGTTATTCTGGGAAAGAAATTATCTGTGACAGCCGACTGGCCTTGAAAAGAGTGAACATTTCCTGGTCCATGGGCATTTTACCTGTTCCATAGGCCTCTGGTCTCCAAGGGGACGTGGTGTGGAGTGGATTACATCTCTCTTTGGGTTTCAGTAATTACCCAGTGCTAGCACGGCTATAAAATTTCTCCCATATTTTCAACAAGGTATGTGTAATCCAGGTACCTGTGCATTTGAAAAACAGAGGGAGGGACTTGTAAAGATGGGGATTAAAATCATAGCTTCAGGGCAGCTATTCCAACTGGCTATGGTAATAAGCTGTTCATAGTTGCTACCAGTTCTGGCAATGTCTTAAAGATTTCCTCTGGAGGAGAATATGTATGTCTGTATGTGTCAGATGCAGGGAGGGAGGCAGGATTGTTAAGTATTAGCATTAATTCCCCATTCCGATTTAACTTGCTGTAGAATTGCATATTCTTGGTCTGGTTCCTAACAACTTCATGGTGTGTGCTATATTATATGCTCAATAGACAAAAGGATAACAAAGCATTCAAAGTTCAAGCTTCTAATGTCCGAGTCTCATGCTTTGGGGCTTTCTCGGTTGAGTGGGGAAGCTGTATTAGTTGGAGGTCAGTGAAGTAAAGAGGGCCTGCTGCCCTCGTACGGACACAGGCCAGTGGGTGAGTGGGTTGGGAAGGGCCAAAGTGGCTGCCCTCCCTGGGCTGTGAGTGTTTTCGTAATACTTTTGTGGGGAGCTCTCTCTGTTCCTCTGCTTTTGCTCCAGGTAGAGATGGCAACCCCTGAGTGGGTGAAACTGAGCCGTCTCTTGGTAGTCAGTGTTTGCATTGTGGCCGGTGTGAATGGGATTAAGAATGGGGTGGACCATGGGGGCAGTTGCACCCTGTGCTTTGGAAGAGACTAGCTGACCTACTTTGCCTCCACCCTCTGGAGATGGTGCAGAATCACAGCCTCCTTTATGGAAGTGGGGTCTGCCTCTGTTAGAGGATCGTAAAAACATTCACAACCAACCCTGGTCAGTCAGAGAGTCCTGGAAGCCGCCGGGTGACAGGAGGGAACCCTGTGGTTGCTGCATCTTGGAGAAGGGTAAGGGATCCTGGAGGGAGGATCCTGGCAGCCAACGTCGGGGGGACAGTGGGGCCTCAGGGCAGAGGGGTACGCCAGCTGGTGTAGAAGCATGTCCACATCTTAATAAGGAGACCAGCTGTTGGGCAGGCCTTCCTCCTTGCACGTCTGGGACATCTCTGCTGTTGTTTAACACTGGTGCCTGCGGTTTTGAGGAAGGGTCACCACCAGCCTCGGTCTATATCCCTCCAGAGAGTGTCCTCCACGTCCTTTCCCT
The DNA here is from genome assembly GCA_032199065.1 of Smutsia gigantea. NCBI lineage: Eukaryota > Metazoa > Chordata > Mammalia > Pholidota > Manidae > Smutsia > Smutsia gigantea. The sequence goes on along the minus strand of JAVSCE010006913.1, from coordinate 34,858 downwards.
CAACTCAGCTCAACGTCCTCCCCTCCTGCCTGTCAGCTGCCTCTGGCTTGTGCTGTTTTCCTGGTCAATATGTTGCCTCCACCTCCTTGGGACCACCCAGAGCACCTGCTGGAACATTCTGCTGTCAGGCGACTTGCGGGGCTCTGGCACCAGCTCTGCAGGTGGCTCAGAGCACCCCTGGCTCACAGATACCATCCACAGCTAGAACACCGGCTGAACCTGCTTAGGGAAACAAATTATGTTTTTAATAAATGCCGGCTTGCTCAGAATGGACCCTGGGAAAAAGAGAAAGTACTTCTTGTAGTCATTACAATGCGTGTGTCCAAACACACAAACAGTGCTATTTTTAATACAGCAGGCCACAGACTCAATCTTTAGTTGTTATGAACTAAAGATTTTTAAACTTATATTTGGCAGTGTCATGGCAAATTTATGCTCATCTACTACTATTAAAATGATAACAGACATAAACTTAACATAGCAGAATGATCTCAGTACAGAGTCCTCTGGCTCCAAGTCAGTTGCTATTCCTAACACACCACTGATCAAGACACACTTTCATCTTTATAAAGTAGTGTTTTCCTGAACAATTCTCACATTTTTCTCCCTATGGTAAACAGTAATAGAATAATTAATTCTCCCTTGTCGTTTGCTCATAATACACTATCAGTGGGAAATAAATTACAGCTATGTATCCATTCCAAAACAAAAATCTCTCGTGATGCCCTGGGGGACCGACTGCTTGATTCAGATTTGGTATCTTAGAATTTTAAAATACTGGTTCTTCAGCAAATTTCCACTGATAATATGGGCAGAGTAATGAAGACTGGCCCTTGTGGGGGGTGAGCTGCCTTGTGAGCTTTTCTGCTTGAGGACCTTTGAATTCAGTCCACCAAGCGGCCCTCAGTCCATTTAAAGATGACTTTAAGTTAACTTCTGAAACTTATTTAGCTGTCCCCAAACAGTAGCGGTGTACCTGGCTCTTAGGATGAATGTCTGACTGCATCCCCTCGTTGGGCGGAAGCTGGGGTGGCCTGGGACAATACTTAGTTTGATGGCATAGACTCCCAAAACGCCCTCCTTTGATTCTGTATGACCCAGAAGGCCGGAGAGCGCCCTGTAATGACATGATCACACAGCTGCGAGCCCCAGCAGACACTTGGTTCTAGGCATGCGCCAGGTCATGTTCATCTGTTTATCCCCAAGGCCCTACGTGCAGCGAACCCGTGTGGAGGAAATACTTCGGTGCTCTTGGTCTTTCTTTAGAGCTGGTACTTCCCGCATACTCCGTGCACTTCGTCTGCGGGCGGCCCCTGCAACTCCGAAGAGCTGACAAGCTTTCCTTTCTGTAACTTGTGTTGTGAAAACGACTGGTGTGTGCAGGGAGCTGTTTCAAAGTGCATTGTCTCTCCGCTTGCAGAGGTCCTGAATGTAAACCTCCGGGACGTGAGCCCTCCCACCCTGCCTGGAGAATCTCTGTAATTCACAAGTGACTCATCTTTGAAAGGTCCATTAGCATTTGGTTCCATATTCCCCTCCGTTTAATAGAGACCTTCCAGAACACAAGCTCCTGGGGTTCCTTCTCCAGACCTTGGAGGGCTTTGCCCTCTTCCTTTCCCGCCTCTGACTCCAGTCTCAGAAACATGGCTGTTCCTTCCCGCAACCCTGCGGCCACACCCTCGCCGTGGGCGGTGCCTCCCGTTTCCCCGCCCCGTCCTCCAGCCTGAGGCGCTCCGAGCAGCGGGCGCCCGTGCGGTTTTCAGGCCTTTCCCTTTGGTGACTCGGAGTTGGGCGAGGCGGGGCCACACGTGGCAGGGATGGGCTAACAAGGCTGATGTGGCATCGTTTCTGGAACCTTTCCAAGTTGTCCGAGTCACGGCCGTTACCAGTGGATATGGGATCAACGAACCACGGTCCCCGCCCCTGCCACCCCTCCCTTCTCCTTATTCCTTACTTCCCAGAGCGGGGCTCAGCTGACGCCCCCACCTCTGCCCTGCCCTCTCCTGGATCACATCGATCCTGTTCTCCCGGAAGCCTTCACAATCTGTAGCTGCATTTCTGGGCGATGCCGTCTTAGGACACGTCCTCCCACCTATGCAAATTTACCTGGAGGAGAAACGATTCCCCAAAGCTGGGATATATTTAAACGCTACAAAATCCTCCCTTCTGGACACCCTCATAATAGCTTCTTCACATAGGCCACCAGCCACTTGGGTGTGGCACCAGTGGCCCAAAAGATAAGGGCCCCTCCGTGCCAGCCGGCACCCAGACCACAGAGCTGCAGAGGCTTTACCATCTGCCTGGACATAATTTCAATCCGCACTGCCTTCTGGAAGTTTCATTCTCATAGATCAGGGTGGCTCTTCCCTGGTCTCCCCCTCTCTTTCAGTTTTTTATAAGTCAGTTACTTAAGTGCCTCCGCCACCCACCCCCCTCCACTTAAGGTGTTGGTTCAGTGTTCTGTGGGTTCTGCTTCCGTCTTTGAGTGTTTCTGCCTCCCTGTACAGCCCCTACTAACTCCTGCAGCCTACAGGACCCCTCTTCCCCAGAGAATTCCTGCCACATGTGTGATTGTATTACTGTGTCACTCACCTCAGTGGATACATCCTCAACGTCAAACAAATTGCATCCTTTATGTGTTCCTAAAAGTAGCTGTTTTGAACTCATTTCGTAGGTCCCCATGGGTATGCGGACAGCTGAGGTCCCTGCCAGCCCAGCCCCTTGGACCTTGGGCCTGACTGTGAGGAGCTGGGCTAGCTGACACTCACTGACTGAAGGCTACATCTTCCAGACATTGTGTTGGGCACCAGGGCCGGGAGACGGTGGCAAAAACTCCTTTGTTTGACAAAGGGCTGGGGTAGATGAACACATGGATAATTATAAGATGATGTGGCGAGTACCTAGAGGTAGGGACTGCTGTTAAGACATGCGGAGCCTTTGTGCAAATTAGGAGACACATCCAGGGAGACACAGCCCTTCTGGTGTGTGGCTTGGTGAACAGAGCATAGGATAGATTTCAGTTCCTATTCACCCTTTCAGCCATGCCCTTGAATGCCCTTCTACCCACGAGAGGGGCAGGGGAGGAAACTGAGGCAGAAAAGCATGGGCAGTGTGAGATCTTAGGAGCCTCAGCAGCCTGGTATTACTGGAGCATAAAGCATGACGCAGAAAGTGGCAGGAGCCCAAAGCAGCTATAGAGGTTGGAGGGGACAGACCCTGGGGAGTTCCACAGGCCAAGCAACAGGCTTGGACTTGAACCTTCAGGGCCGCAGAAGTCACAGTCAGGATTTAAGCAAAGAAGTGGTGCAGTCAGACTTGTAACTTGGACAGCCCAGACTGGACGTGTTTGCATAATCCAGGTGAAGGGTCAAGAAGGCTGAGTCACAGCAGAGTGGTGGCACTGCGGTTGTGGCAGTGGACAGGGAGATCACAGCTGACCAAATCTGATGTGATGGGTGGTGGAGGGAGGGAAGGATGCTCCCAGGTGTCTCCCCTATCTTCGATGTACTGGGACCGTGGAGTTCTCCTTTCCCAGAGGGCGTCTTTAGATTATTCTGTGCTCTGATGAAGCTTGGGCTGCTCTCTGATAGTGAGAACAGGTGGGGCCCCCCTCCACTGTGGGACACTCCACTGGAGCACCCCAGGAATAAACCAGCAGGAGAAGCAGAGGAGAGGGGGCATAGCCACGCAGATCCAGTTACCAATAAAACATGAAGCACAGGGATGAGTTCATTTTCGTGAACGTGAGAAAGGAATCATGTCTTACATCCTCCCCCCACAAGGAGAACTCAAAAATTCAGCACCTTCAACTTGTATGTGTTATTTCATGAAATTTACACTTGAACTCTGAGAAAGTGGACTTTACTATGTATTTTTATGGCAACGACGTCATTTTTAATCAGATTACATTACAACCTTTCAATTGCCACCTGCATTTTCTTTTGCCTGTCTTAAGAATTTCCAAAAGTTTCTTTCTCTTGCGTGAAGCTGCTGTTTGTTTCTCCTCTGATGCTTCCGCCTTTGTTATCGCATAGCAAACTGCCTTATTTTTAAATAGGGCATCACTTCTGGGCTTTTTTGTTGTTGTTTAAAGACTCTTTGAATAACAAAGATCTTCTGAAGGCAAGAGGAAAGGCCGGCTGCTGTTCTTGCAGTTCATTTTTCCAACAGCTTCGTTAAGGGATAATTTCCTCCAGTTGCTGTAAGAATGTTCTGCAGATACAAATCTGGCTTTGTTTTGCAGTAGAGCCTAAGAAAAAAAAAACAGCAAAATAAGCTGCTTCCTGAATAGCACCGTTGTCCACCATTGTCTATTTATCGGCACCTTTTAGGTCTAGATCTCAATCCCAGATGCACTTTGTCCATGAATGCAAACCAAACTATTGGTTATTGTAGAAGAGGAAACGGTCTTCAGTGGTGCGAATTTTTACAGCTGAGATTATAAGACAACCCTTGTCCCTTGTTTTAGGGTCGTCCAAGGTTCTTCTTGGTAGGAGGTTCTGTTCGTTTCGCACAGCCTTGTTCATCAAGGGCTGGGGGTGGGGATGCTGATGGTGGCCATCGACTGGGACTGGGGGTGACATTGTTCTCTATGTGTTTGGGAGCCTGGTCGACTCCAGCAGGGGGCTGTGTGTAGCTGGGAGGGCTGCAAGAAGCACTGTGAGTCTCAGGTCACTCTATTCGCAGCTGCCCCAGAGTTCTCATTAGCAGCCATCTCCTACCGGGCCTCTCTCCTGCACTGTGCTGACGTTTGGCACCTAGCAGGTCCCCTTGTGCGCTACTGTGGAAAGGCGCGCCTCACCTTCCTCAAGGTTTAAATGAGCTGTTTCTCATGGGGTCACAGCTCTGTCAACATTCTGGAAGGAAGGAAGGGAGGAAGGAGGGAAGAAAGGAAAAAAAGGGAGAGAGGGAGGGAGTGGGGAGGAAGGAAGAGGAAAAGAGGAAAAAACAGAAGAAAAGAAAGAGGGCTTGGAAAACAAAATCCTTAGTTGATGTTAGGGTTAAGGGCAATTTGACCTTCCATTCTTTGATCGAGCTTTTGAGAACAGAAATATGTACAAGGTTCCACCAGGCAGGGTTGATGGGTTAGAATGGAAGTGGTCCGCTCTGTGGAATCACACCTATGCTTCCTTTCATATCACCGCCTCCGGAGAGCAGGTATTGGAGGCGAGTGGCCCCAAGAAAGGCTTTGATCACTGCTATTGGGATGTGCTTCTCCCACCAGGCTCTCCAGTATTTGTTTCTCTGCATGCACAGTGTGTCCCTGGTGTCTAGAACAGTGGGCAGCCCTCAGTAGGAGCTTAATGAATGTGTTTTAATGAATGAGTGAGCCTGTTCCAGCAAGAGGAAAGGAGCATGTGAGCATCTCATGAACAGAGGCATTCTCCTCCTGGGGGAGGAGCTCAGACTGGGCACTAAGGTTTGCCTAGAGTTCCCCAACTCCCCCTAGCCTTGGGGACTTCCCAAAGTTGGTGGTGGGGAGTTTTAGGGGGTTGGTCCGTGGACCTATTGACCTCTCTGGTATTGGAGCCTGTGCACTTTTCTGGAAAGGAGGATGGATCATAGACCCCACCAGATGCTCACCGTGGGAGGGCTCCATAACCCGACCTCTGTGCCGGCCTCAGTGCAGATGGAAAGTCTGAAGCTCAGAGAGTGAACACGAGGTCACCAAGGGGGCGGGCATGAGGCTGGAGGGCAACCCCCCAAACGCATGCTTCGTGCTATCTCTCCAGAGATGTTCCTGTGTCTTCTTATGGGTTTAAACTGCAAGTTAGCCCTTCCCAGTAGGGATTTAAACAAATGCCCAGTTCGGGGTGGGGCCTGGAGAGGTTTTAATTTGCCAGCTCCCTTCCCGCTGCCAGAAGCTGTTAGACGACATCTCTGTTTTGGTGGTTCTGTTTTCAGTGGTTGGAAGTGTGTGGGCACCTCGGCAGTGCCCCAGGAGGCTGAGTAACGGCCCAGGAGGATGAACGCCAGAGAGATGGCAGGAGACGGACTTAGAGGACTCCAGAGGCAGGGTGGGAGGAAGGCGGTAAGTCATAGGAGGAAGAGAAGCCCAGGAGGCCTCTAGGGAAATTAGCAAAGAATGTGGCAGAGGAGGTAAGGGGCCTACAGATGACAAGGGAGTGGGTTGCGGGGAAGAATGGAAAGAGAGGAGCTTGAAGGCCAGGAGAGACTGCATGCTTGGCCGTACATAGCCTCTGGTTTGCTCTTGCCTTGTCAGACATGTCAGCATTTTCAGGCCATTCCCGGCCTCCTGGGTTAGATAGGCAAGACCCCTGATTAGGAAATTACTACCTTTACATGTTTCAGAAGTTTCCCTTTGTTGATCCTGTTCAGTTGATCTGGAAGAGACATGTTTCAGGGAAAACCGGTCTCTCGGGAAAGCAAAGCAGGGCGGTGCAGCAGAGAACAGCACAAGCCCTGGAGCCCAGCCCCTGGGACCGACTGGGTCCATGTGGACGCTGCATGGGCCATGGGTGTGTTACCTGACCAGTCGCTGTGTCAGTTTTCTCATCTTTAAAACAGGGAATAACAGCCCCCTTCTCCTAGGGTGGCTGTGAGGGTTAGATACAGGGTCAGGGTCAATGCTTGGCATGTAGTAAATGAGTTGTGAGTGTGAGCTCTTCTTAGTGTGACCTCTGGCCAACGCCCCTGTAGGTTTAGTAGGCTCCAAGAACTGTGTGCCAGGCTTGTTTGTTCCTCACCATTACCCCTTACTTTCTGCCACCCTCCTGGCAAACAGCAGTCACACGACCTAGAGTGAAAGCAATAAGGATCTTCATTAATTCCACCTTTACTGCTCTCTCCCATCACACCAGGTTTTTTTTCCCAGCCCTTGGGTAATTTACTTGTTTTTTCTTAACTGTTAAAACCCAGTTCCATTTCAATGAGATCTCAGACTCCCCGGTAAACTTGGATAGATGCCGGGCCCTTAGTTTATCAGGAAAATGAAACAAGAAAGCCGGTTGGTTGTAAAACTCTCCTTGGAAATAGCACAGTTAGGCTAATTAGACACTCCTCTTTTATCTCATGTAAAACTTCTGTGACAGCATTTGAGGTGTCCCTCCTGACTGGCAAGAGAACCAAACGACCCTTGGCATGGAAGGCTGGGAGTCAATGTAAAACAAACTTTAGTAAAAATATCCACTCAGTTTTCAGTGGTTTGGGTCCTAACTTTATTTCAGCTTTTGGCATGTATTTCTCCTGTGGTCCTGAATGTGTATCAGGGTTGTGTGGAAATATTGGTGCTGCAGAGAATGAGATTGTTGCTACAAACACCGCCTTGCCATTTACCACACCTGGAGTGAGCAGAGTGGTCCCGGTGCATTTGTTATCTCTTGCTGTGTACCACCATTTATTTCACACACAATTCTGGGGCTAGGCTTTGCTGAGTGGTTCTGCTGACCTCGCCTGGGCTGCCTCATGCCTCTGTGGTCTTGCTGATCTGGGATGGCTTCACTCACATTCTGGCATCGGCAGGCTGTTGGTGGGGGACCTCAGCTCTTCTCCACGTGCTCTGTCATCCTTTATCAGGCTACCTCAGATTTGTTCTTTGCATGACAGTGTTTCAAGAGCAACAGGAAAGCAGACCCCAATGTGCACACACTTTTCAAGTCTCTGCTTGTGTCAAGGTTGCCAATGTCCCACTGTCGAGTCAGCCCTCAGGTGGTATGTGAAGGCATACCCAAGGAGCAAAGATAAGGGGAGAGAATATTTTGTGGCCATTTTTTGAAGTCAGCCACGTGGGAAAAATATCTTTGCGCTAAGAGTTGGGAAATCAGGGTTGAAGTTTTGCTTCTAACGCTGCCTCTGAATAATGTTAGACAAGGTACCGTCTCTTAGACTTTGAGGCAAGTTCCCAGAGGGTTTTGCATTTTATGTAACTCTAGAATAGTTTTCATCTTGCAGTGATAGAGCATCCCATGAACTTCTCCAGGCAGAATTCATGTGTCCTTTATTCTGTCTTCTCCAATACCCACCTGAATTACCTCCGTAAAGGCCCCATCTCTAAACACCATCATATTAGAGTTTAGAGCGTCAACATATGAATTCTATGGGGACACAGTTCAGTTTGTAACAGTTATATTTGACATGCTAAGGGATTTGGGCCTTATTAGGTAGGCTGTGTGGGAAGCATAGAGCCCAGAGTCAGGAGGGATTGGTTATTTTTTACATCTAGTATATTGGAGCAACTGGGAATATCTCCCATGGCTGAACTCAGATGAGGATCCTGACTTTTCACATTTTTGCTTTTCTGTGATTTCATGGTGGACATCCTAACCTGTCCAAAGTTGCTGCAGATTTATTCTTTGCCTTGCTGTCTTGTGTCTAAGGCCATCTAGTTCCAGCAAACCTCATTGACCACGTTGGCCCAAGGGCAGCATTAAATACAAGAGCGGGAGCATGCCAGGGATAAACTCTGTCATCACAGAATGTACAGACCCAGTAGCTGACTTCTCTCTAGGCATTCCCCTTCTTTCTTTCTGATTCTTGTCCCCAAGGATAATGCCTCATGATTGGTTTTAATCATATGTGACTACTCCATTCTCCTTTTCCAGTGTCATTTGCAGCTAGGGGGGCTATAGGACCAGTCTTCCACCTTAAGACACTAGAAAAGGAAGAGCAAATGAAACCTATAACAAGCAGAAGGAAGGAAATAATAAAGATTAGCACATAAAATTAATGAAATAAAGAATGGAAAAACAATAGAGAAAATTAACAAACCCAAAAGTTGGTTATTTGAAAAGCTCAACAAAACTGACAAATATTTAGCTGGATTGATCCAGAAAGAAAAGAAGACTCAGATCCCTAGAATCAGAAATGAAAGAGGGAACATTATTACCAATCTTTCATAAATACAAAGGATTATAAAGGAATACTATGAATAATTATATGCCAATAATTTAGATAATTTAGATAAACAAATTTCTAGAAACTACCAAAATGGACTTGAGAAGAAACAGAAAGTTGAATAGGCTTATAATGAGTAAACAGATTGAATTAGTAAGCAAAAAAACTACCCACAAAAAGAACCCCTGTTCACTGTTGACTTCACTGTTGAAATCTATCAAACATAAAGAATATTTAATATCTCCTCACAAACTCTTCTAAAAAAGACAAAAGGGAATACTTTCCAGCTCATTCTAAGAGGCCGGTATACCTGTATACCAAAAGCAAACAAAAATGTGCAAGAAAAGAAAATTACAGAACAATATTTCTTATGAATATTAATGTAAAAATCTTCAATAAAATATTAGCAAACTGAATCTAACACCATAAAAAAGAATTATATGTCATTGCCAAGTGAGATTTATTGCAGGAATGCAAGTGTGGTTTAATATCTGAAAATTAATTACTGCAATTCACCATATTGGTAGGATAAAAAAAAACACTTGATCATCTCAATATATGCAGAAAATACATTTGACAAAATCCAACACTCTTTCATGATTAAAAATATTGAACAAGCTAGGAAGAGAAGGGACCTTCTTCAGCCTGATAAAGAGCAATGACAAACAACTGAAGCTAATATCATATTAATGAAGAAAGACTCTGCTTTTCCCCTAACATAAGGAATAAGACAAGAATGTCCACCTCACCATTACTATTCAACATTGTACTAGAAGTGCTAGTCAGGGCAATTAGGCAAGAAAAGAAAATAAAAGTCATCCAGGTTGGAAAGGAAGAAATAAAACTATCCCTATTTACAGATGACATGATATTGTGTAAGATCTTAAGAAAATCTTAAGGAATCGTCTAAAAACTATTGAACTAATAAATGACTTCAACAAGATTGCAAGATGAAAATACAAAAATCAATTGTATTTCTATATGCTTGTAGTGAACAACTGAAAA